>BLBF01000072.1:1208933-1230225 GCA_015471245.1 Laticauda colubrina
TCTCTATCTCTATCTCTATCTCTATCTCTATCTCTATCTCTATCTCTTTCTCTATCTCTATCTCTATCTCTATCTCTTTCTCTATCTCCATCTCCATCTCCATCTCCATCTCCATCTCCATCTCCATCCATCCATCCATCCATTCATCCATCCATCCATCCATCCATCCATCTATCTACACACACACACACACACACACACACACCAAAGTTAACTGGATGGTTAGCAAACAAGGAGAACAGGTTACAATATTCCCCATTGTTCCTCAACAGAAATCATGAAACTAGTGTAAGTGAATGTCAGAGAAGGGGAACCTGTGGGTCTCAAGATGCTGTAAAATTTTATTTTCCAGCACCCCCACTTTTGGTTGGACCTGTTGGGACTTGGAGGTCAACACTGAGAGCCCCATAACTTCCTCACACTGATTTTTACTGTTCTCATGAGAGGGTTTCTGAATGTATTTAGATGACTGTAGATTGCTCATATCTCACCCATTCATTCTTATATTAGTGGGCAAGTATTAGTTGTGACTCTTATCTCTCTAGGATGCTGTTTTAGAAATGAAAGCCATGGGGAGTATGGTCATCCCCAACTACCTCTGCAAATGCCACATCTTGCCTCTCCAGAGAGGTATAAAGAAATTATGCTTTGAGCCATATTGAGAGTTAGGGGATGGGTGGACAACCTGAGTTGAGTACCCATTTCTTAGTTTCTATAAAGAAATATGAGGTTTATATCTGGCAGGTATTACATACAAAAAGGGAGTTGTATTTTTTGCCGTAGAAGGAGAATGACTTATTGATGGCGATCTCTGGAGAATTCCCATCATCAGCTACCGGGTTTTCTGAGTCACCTTGGGTTTTTCCATAAGGATAGAGCAATGATGCTAGAATAAAAGAGAATATCATGGTTTACAAAAGCAGTTATGTTCAGACCTTGGCATTTCTCCTCCCCCTTGAAACAGCTATCTAGAACATCAATTTCTACAAATGTTGCTCATTCTAAATTCCCTTCCTGCCTCCACTTGGGTTGGATATTGTTCTTCACTATACATTCAGGCAAGGAATATATTAACAAGAAAGATCAGATCGGCAAAAAGAAGCTACTCTGAAAAGTTAAGGAATCGATTGTCAACAAATGAACTAGCAAACATATGGAAAACTCTTAAAAACATTACTGGCTACAACAAACCTCCTTCCCAGGCAGGAGGAGATTAGCAACTAGCAGATGACCTGAATGTGTTTTACTGCAGGTTTGAAAGCAAAGTACAGCCACCTATCTCCACAACCCCGATCACAAACACACCAACAACAGACCAAGTCTCTTACAACTGACCCCAACCCATTGGGTTCACAACTTCTGGTGATCACAGAAAAAGAAGTACAAGATCTATTTCACAGACAAAAGCCAGGAAAAACACCAGGGCCAGATAAGATAACTCCTTGCTTAAAAGTCTGTGCTGACCAGTTGGCCCCCATCTTCACCTGAATCTTTAATAGATCACTTGAGATGTGCTATGTTCCTTCCTGCTTCAAACGTTCTACCATCCTCCCAGTGCCAAAGAAGCCCTCCATCAAGGAACTGGATGACTACGACCAGCTGTTCTAACATCTGTAGTTATGAAAATCTTTGAAAGACTTGTGCTGTCCTACCTGAAAACCATCACAGATCCACTGTTAGATCCCATGCAATTTGCATGCTGAGCAAATAGACTGACAGATGATGCTGTTAACACGGCTCTGCATTACATCCTACAACACCTTGAATCACCCAATACCTACGCAAGGGGCCTCTTTGTAGACTTCAGTTCAGCATTCAATACCACCATTCCAAACGTTCTTGTAACTAAACCTAACCAGCTAGAAGTACCTGAACACACTTGTAAGTGGTTCATAAGCTTTCTAACAGACAGGAAGCAGCAGGTGAAGCTAGGCAGAATCACATCTGATACCTGTACAATTAGCACAGGGTCCCCCCAAGGCTGTGTGCTTTCTTCACTTCTCTTCTCCCTATATACCAATGACTGCATTTCAAACGATCCATCTGTTAAAATACAGAAGTTTGCAGATGATACAACAGCGATTGGTCTCATTTGAGACAACAATGAATCTGCATACAGATAGGAGGTTGTACAACTTGCCTCATGGTGAAACCGGAAAAATCTGGAACTGAATACACTCAAAACTGTAAAAATGGTGATAGACTTCAGGAGAAAACCCTCCCACCTCTTACAATACTAGACAACACAGTATCAACAGTGGAGAACTTCAAATTTCTTGGTTCTATCATATCATAAGACCTAAAATGGACACTTAACATCAAAAATGTCATCAAATAAGCACAACAAAGAATGTTCTTACTGTGCCATCTCAGAAAGCTCAAACTGCCCAAGGAGCTGCTGATCCAGTTCTACAGAGGAATGAATGAGTCTGTCATCTGCACCTCTATAACTGTCTAGTTTGGTTCTGCAACCCAACAGGACAGACACAGACTTCAGAGAATAATTAGGACTGCAGAAAAAACAATTACTACCAACCTGCCTTCCATCGAGGACCTATATACAAGTCAATAAGAGGACTGTGAAAATATTTACGTATCCCTCAAATGCCGGACATAAATTATTTCAACTCCTATCCTTAAAAGGATGCTGTAGAGCATTGCACACCAGAACAACTAGTCACAAAAACAGTTTTTCCCCGAATGCCATCACTCTACTAAATAATTCCCTCAATGCTGTCCAACTATTTACAAAGTCAGCACTACTATTACTGTTAATCTTCTCATCACTCCTTATCATCCATCCTGTTCTGTATAAATAATAGTAGACTCCAAATACTTCATTCCGATTGGTTAACAAAACCTAAAAGGAGATTGGTTCAATAGGGACCAATCCACAAAGCCGTCCAAGGGTGGCAAAACCAAATGCTTGTCATTGGCTACAAGCCGGCAGACAGAAACATATAAAAGGGCTGTTGCGGCTTGAGCCAATGTTCCGTTTTTCAACTAAATTGAAATAAAGAATTTGTTGTTGGAACCCGGTCTACCTTGCGTTTTTCCGGACGGAACACTGGCAATGAGGATGGGATCGTCCTAAATGCGAGACGGAGCACGCAGTGACAGACAAGCCAGACAAAGAGAAATGGCCGGAAACAATGCGCCGCCCGCACCCTTCAACCCCAATGAAGAAGATTGGGAATCTTATGTAGACCGTTTCCAGATGTACCTAGAGAGCAATGAGATGGAGGAAATCTCAGACCAACGAAAAAGAGCCGTCTTCTTGACACACTGTGGGCCCACGATTTTTAAAATGGCCAAGGCTTTGGCAAAGCCCCGAGATGTCAAACAACTGACGTGGACCGAGCTCCAAAGAACATTAAAGGCCCACTATGCACCAGTGGTGTCAAACTTGATAAAGCGGCATGAGTTTTATTGGAGAGACCTGAAAGAAGGCGAAATCATCGCTGTTTTTGTAGCCGTACTACGCCAAATAGGGGGACCATGCGAGTTTCTTAACTTAGATGAAGCGATGCGGGATCGAGTGATATTGGGGTTAAGAGACTCAACCATACAGAGCAAGCTACTGAACAAACCCAACATATCAGTAGCCAAAGCTATTGCAGAAGCCTCGGCTGCTGAAGCCGCCAAAAAATCGGCAGATAAGATGAAACAAATGAATGCAAGTAACGATGAAAAAAGCCCAGCCAGAGGAAAAAAACAACCTCCCACAACCACTCATTACGAAGAACTCGAAGAGACATCAGAATCTGGGGAGGAAGAAGACGAAATCCACCGCCTATACGCTAATAAGAAAGGGCGCGAAAATAGAAATCGGCGGGAATGTGCTGGCTGCGGGGGAAACCATCCCCGAGCCGATTGCAGATTCCTTGATGCCATTTGCAGAGCATGCAAGAAAAGGGGGCATATCGAGAAAGTCTGCAGAAACAAAAAGAATTACAGCCCAAAGAGACAAAACGACTCCCCAGCAAAACCTGAGCCAAGACTCTCCGAGAGAAAGTGGCAGCGAAACAGGCAAGCCACTAACTGGGAGAAAGCATACCAAACTTTCACTATCGGAAGCGCTCAGATGGAAAGCGGGAAGAAAGTAAAAATAGTTGTAAAAATCGAAGACAGCCCCTGCGAGATAGAAGTTGATTCTGGATCATTCCTATCCATGGTGTCGTGGGACACCCTCAAAAAACTAATTCCTGACATCAAAATTAAGGAACTCCAGAGACAAAAACTAACCCTCAAAGATTATCAGGGAAACCGAATTCCTGTAATCGGCCTGGGACATTTTCGAATCGCTTACAGGCAACATGTTGCAGTACTACCATTAACAATAATCGACCGAGATCGACCAAGCCTCCTGGGTGTCGAATGGTTCACACCATTGGGCATCGGGATGACCGGAGTAGACCGGGTGGCCGCAACTGACTGGGAAGAAGACCTGATCTGAGAATTCTAGGACGTCTTCGACGGCTCCCTAGGCAGGTATCGGGGAACCCCCATTTCGTTTAGTCTAGACCCACAGGTAACCCCTAAAAGACTAAAGGCCAGACGGGTCCCTTTTGCTTTAAAAGAAAAAATAGAGGAACAACTAAATAAATTGATAGATCAAGGGGTTTTAGAACCGGTCGACCACGCTAGATGGGAAACACCAATTGTGACACCAATTAAGCCAGACGGGTCGGTTCGAATCTGTGGCGACTACAAGGCTACCCTGAACCACGCGTTGCAACAGAGCGCGTACACGGTGCCAGTTGTGCAACACCTACTGCACTCTCTTGGGGGAGGAAAGGTTTTCGCCAAACTAGACCTGGCACAGGCGTACCAACAGCTCCCAGTAGACCCCTTAACGGTGGAAGCACAAACAATAGTGACTCACAAAGGGGCATTCAAATGTAACAGACTCCAATTTGGAGTAAGCGTAGCCCCAGGCGTTTTCCAGAGCCTCATGGAATGCCTGTTAAATGGCATAAGAGGGGTCATGCCATACTTTGACGACGTCCTAATTTCAGCCAAAGATGCAACACAACTAAAGAAAAGACTCAAAGAGGTCCTAAATAAATTCAGAGAATCTGGCCTTAAAGTAAAGAAAGAAAAGTGCTGCCTAATGACTGATTGCGTTGAGTTCTTAGGATATTTAATTGATGGAGAGGGCATACACCCCACCGAAAAAAAAGTAAGAGCTATAAAAGATGCACCAGAACCAAAGAATAAAACTGAGCTGCAGGCATTTTTGGGACTGATAAACTTTTACAATGTGTTTCTACCCCAAAAAGCCACAATAGCGGAACCATTGCATCGATTACTGGACAAGAAAACAATTTGGACATGGGGGTTTAGAGAAAAAAAAGCTTTCCAAGGAATAAAAGACTTATTAACATCAAACACCGTTCTTATCCAGTTTAGCAATACACTGCCATTGACAGTGACCTGCGACGCTTCGCCATTCGGAGTCGGTGCCATCCTGAGCCACCAATTGCCTGATGGGAGAGAGGCACCCGTCGCATACTATTCAAAGACCCTGTCCAAAGCCGAGCATAATTACAGCCAGTTGGACAGAGAAGCTCTAGCAATTGTCGCCGGAGTGAAACGCTTCCACGAGTACCTATATGGAAGAACTTTTCAAATCGTAACAGATCACAAACCGCTACTAGGAATTTTGGCGGGAAACAAACCTACACCGAATATTCTGTCCCCACGAATGACTAGATGGTCAGAGTTCCTGGCAGCCTATTCCTATACTCTGACAAATCGCCCAGGGAAACAATTTCCCATGCAGACGCTTTGAGCAGAGCACCATTGCCATCAACAGAGGAAGACCCGGCACCAACAATGACAGCATTACAAATAGAGACTTGCCCCAATCTACCCATATCTGCGAATGATGTCGCCAGAGCCACCGCGAAAGACCCATTGACTGCCCGCGTACTTAACTGGGTAGGTAAAGGCTGGCCGGAAAACCAAAAAACTGAGAACTTTAAACCTTTCCGGACCAGAGAAACTGAACTCTCAATCCAAAAAGGTTGTTTATTGTGGGGTGATCGGGTAATTATTCCTAACAAATTACAAACCAAGGTACTGAGTATGCTTCATGAAGGCCACCCGGGAAGAGTTAAAATGAAAAGCCTTGCTAGAAGCTATGTTTGGTGGCCGGGTATAGATAGGGACATCGAATACTGGGTAAACTCGTGCAATAAATGCCAAAGAATCAGGCCGTCCCCGCCAAAAGCACCCATAAGAGACTGGGAAACCCCAAGAGGCCCCTGGTCACAAATCCACTTCAATTTTGCGGGTCCTACCAAGGGGCATATGTTTCTGATTGTCGTGGATGCATACTCTAATTGGTTGGAGGTAAAAATTATGCCATCTACAACAACAGAAACCGTTATAAAACAACTTGACAAACTCTTTGCAACCCATGGCCTACCGGACGTCCTAGTCTCCGATAACGGGCCACAATTAAACAGTCTCCAATTCGAGCAATACCTAGCCTCCCTAGGTATAAGACATGCCCTAACCGCGCCAGCTCACCCGGCTGCAAATGGTAGGGCAGAGAGAATGGTCAGGTTTACCAAGGAGGGTTTAGAAAAAATGGACACTGGGGATGTCCAAAATAAAATAAATCAATTACTCACCCTCCAACATATCACACCCAGTACTACAACCAACAAAACCCCAGCAGAATTACTGATGGGAAGGAAACTAAGGTCACATCCAGATAGATTGCACCCAAATTTCACACCAGAAAACCCCCCCGACTCCTCCACCCGATGCAGGACTTTTGCAATAGGTGACTTAATTAATGCTAAAAATTTTACTGGGGACCCATTATGGCTACCAGGACAAATTACACAAATAACAGGCCCCAAATCCTACCGACTAACGGTAGACGACGGCAGGGAATGGAAGCGGCACATAGACCAGCTTCGCTCCCGAAACATAGAACGAAATGCAAACACACAACCACACATAGAAAAACATGACGAAATTCAAACCAAAGAGGGAGGGGGGAAATGCGAGAAATCAATAAAGAACCGTTTAAATTAAACTCCGAAAACAATAACAATCAAAAAGAGCAAATAAAAGACTCACTGTTTGAAGAATGTTGCGAAAAGAGTCCAGTCGAAGGGGCCAGCCAGGCCAGCTCGACCTGCCCGGAGGAAACGGGAGGGAGCGGCAAAACTGCCGGCCTAAGAAACACAGGCGGCAGTAAAATGGCTGACTCACCCTTCCAGACGGTTCCATGGAGAAAGACTGGAGAAACAGCAACCCCATCCGAACCGATCGAAGTCTCCGACAGAAATGAACCGCGCAAGTCCAGTCGAATCAAAAGAAGCCCCACCTACCTGTGCGACTACGTCACTACGTAGGACTGAACTAAGAGGGGAGGGGTGTTCTGTATAAATAATAGTAGACAGTTTTTCCCCGAATGCCATCACTCTACTAAATAATTCCCTCAATGCTGTCCAACTATTTACAAAGTCAGCACTACTATTACTGTTAATCTTCTCATCACTCCTTATCATCCATCCTGTTCTGTATAAATAATAGTAGACTCCAAATACTTCATTCCGATTGGTTAACAAAACCTAAAAGGAGATTGGTTCAATAGGGACCAATCCACGAAGCCGCCCAAGGGTGGCAAAACCAAATGCTTGTCATTGGCTACAAGCCGGCAGACAGAAACATATAAAAGGGCTGGTGCGGCTTGAGCCAATGTTCCATTTTTCAACTAAATTGAAATAAAGAATTTGTTGTTGGAACCCGGTCTACCTCGCGTTTTTCCGGACGAAACACATCTCCTCCCACTTGTGACTGTATGACTGTAACTTTGTCACTTGTATCCTTACGATTTATACTGACTGTTTCCTAGTATGATTTGATTGCTTATTGTACCCTATGACTATTATTAAGTGTTGTACTTGATGATTCTTGACTCTTGATGAATGTATCTTTTCCTTTAGGTACACTGAAAACATTTGCATGAAGACAAATTCCTTGTATGTCCAATCACACTTGGCCAATAAAGAATTCTATTCTTCAAAAACCCATCTTTGGTTTGGGGTTTTTTAAACTGCTAACCTAACTTTTAGCAGATTGTCCATCTGATGGCCTACCGGGTAGTATCTAACCACTGATTTCTATTCGTGAATGGTAGCACATGATTGCTCTTGGGAGAAACTCTGGTGATTTGATAGTTTAATTTGGGGAATGACTAATAGGGGGCAGAAGAAATTTGTTATTAGTATAAGAGCAGTAGGTCTCTAACATATTGTACTGAATATTCTATGATTTTCAAACTTTTTTTCTTCAATTTTAAAGATTATCAATATTCAACTGCAATTTCATCTGAGTTCTGCTTACATAGGTACTGATGGCATCCATGGGAGTTTAGAATTTTGCCAGTTGATCCCATCACAATAAAACAGACTGTGATCATAAAGAAATTTGTACATGCACTCAAGATTAAGTGTGAGAAGAATTCTCTTGAGACCTTGACATCCAGTACAGGTGGCTTAGGAACAAACATCTGGGCATACATGAAGGTGTAAGGCTACCTTCTCTAAACTGAATGTCCTCTTGAGGTGTAAACTTCCAACTCCTAGAATTCTCCGAACAGCTTGGCTGCTGTGAGAAACTTCTGGGAGGTGTAATCCAAACACCTGGAGAACATAATGGGGGCAAGGTTGATCTGGAATGTGGGAGATTATTTTTGGATCATGAAGCTAACTGTGATCCTTGTCCTGGGATCAACCTCCACCATTCTACTTTGATATTGTCTCAGCATAGCATTGTCTTTGGCACTAGAAAATGACTTAGTCAGATTGATGGATTCAACTAAAACTTACTCTTTGGGCTTGCAGCCAGACAAGGCAATGCCGATCCTAAAAAAAAATAGAAACAAAAATGCAATCAGATCTGGAGTGTTTTTGTTCATATACGTAAACCCAGATACATGAAAACATGCCTTATTCAATACATTTAATTAACATGAGAATGAACATCTACTTTTGATTCAAAAATAGAAGATAGGAACACAAGTACATTTTTCAGGTCTAACAATCTGTTGTGCAATGTCAAAGGAGGAAGTCAGAACACAGAAACTGGAATATTTTCAGATGAGCTTCCATATTTTTGACATGAGACATAATCTTCTTAATCTTTTGGACATAATCTTCTTAAAAAGGATAGGACTGATGGGTAGTACTTTCTGTAACATTCCCAAAATCAGAAAGGAGCACCATCAAGTCCACCCATCTTCCATAGCTATGTTCTGATCTCTGCTAAAACCTCCTTGTAGTCACCCAAACCTAAAGCAGCATCCTTCAACTTTCCTTCTACAGGTGCCCTCCAAGACATATTATCATCCCACAAATTACTAGCCACCATGGCCAAGAAATGGCTGGCAAATCTCCAAGCTATCTAGAAAATGCCAGAATGGAAGTTTATTCTGTTATGACATTATATGGATTGTTGAAGCATTGCATGTTTAGATGATCAGTGTTATTTTATAACTTAGGCTGAGTGTTAGCATGTGGTTGTTTCCATTCCATTGCGCTTCATAGTATTAAAACTTTAAAACAATATAAAGTCTTCCATTCACTTATTAAGGTGGTTAGTCCAATTAAAAACATGTTCTTATTTTTATTAACAACATTATACAGTTATCATTTTTAACCCTTCTTCTTGAGGTTAAAAAAATCACTTAGGAACTCTGGGGATTAAACTGAGATGCTCTCATTTTAAATATCTAGCTTTGATGACCATATAATACGACGATGAACTACCCTACACACATTGGTGGGATTCAGCCAGTTTGCACAACTTCGGGAGAACCGGTTGTAAATTTTCTGAGCAGTTTGGTGAACTGGTTGTTGGAAGAAATCATTAGGGCAGAGAACCGGCTATTAAATTATTTGAATCCCACCATTGCCCATACAGTAGGAATTGGTAGACAGACTGAAGTTATAACACATTTAAATGCTTTTTTACTTCTAGTAGATAGCATGGTGGACTACTATTTTTCAAAACTGATCTGAAATCTAACTTCTTTTTTGGGAATTGAAATTAGGCTTGATTTGCCATTTGCAGGAAAAAAAGCAACCCTGATTTTTAAGAGCTTCACTTACCTGCTGCTAGTAGTAGGAAAATAGAAAAGCTCTCCATCTTATTCCTTTTATCTTTGATTGAATATCTGCAAAGTTGTTGCAGTGACTTGTGATGCCTCTGTTTTCTTGTATGGTAAGAAAAAGTCAATGTGTGTTGTGTATATATATATACACACACACATACACACACACACACATACACAAAGACCCACATATGCATCTACCGCACCTAAGTTTACAAAGGCAACAAACTTCACAAAGGAAAGGGACTTCAACCAAACAAAAATGGTCTGGAACATTTCAACCCATTGTATGCATTTCCCCATCTTTTGTGAGAAGCAGTCAACACTAGAATTGATGGGCAGACTAGCTTCCTGGGTTGAGTCACAGCAGAAAGAAGAAATGTCCACAATTATTAAATATTGAAAACAAACTCAGCATTCATCTTGTTCCAAGTATTGTTGGGCCCTGAATGCCACAAGAAAGTGCAGTGACCCCAGTGGTCAGTCTCAAAAGGCTAACTAGAGTCAGACCTGACTTAATCCTTGAATGGAAGGCCACCAGAAAGTCCTAGGACTACAGGTTAAAGGGCAGGGGGACATATAGGCTCCTTTAGGAAATGTCTCATTTTAATGGGATTGGTCTGCCCCATTTCCCCTGGCAAAAGGGGCATGCTGTGGACCCCATCAGCCAAGGAAATTTGGCTGGCGGGGTACATGGGGAGAGCTTTTTCTTCTGTGGCCCCCATCCTTTGGAACATCATGCCAATCAAGATGATAGTCCCTAGCCTTCTGAAAGGGCCTGAAGACCTGGCTCTGCTGATTGGCTCGTGGTCCTGATGGGGCCGTCCCACTCTGGAACTGATTGGTGGACTAAGAAGCAGAGGTGGGCTGCTGGGGGTTTGCAGGGGTTCAGGAGAGACCCTAGCTGAGATTCTGGGCAAATCCCACTCTTGGTGGCCCCGCCCCGCCCACTCCACCCTGCCCCTCCAAAGAGCCCCCATGTGGCCCATTTTGGATCCAGGTAAATGCAGGGCCCATGTAGAGACTTGGGGAGGGTGAAAAAACAGGTCTCCCGGAAGTTCAGGAAGGCCAGAAATTGGCCGGTTTCCAGCTTTCAGAGAGCCTCCGGAGCCCAGGGAGGCTGCTTTCACCCTCTCAGAGGCTCAAAGAAAGCCTCCGGAGCTTGGGGAGGGCAAAAACGCTCCCCCCACCCGCCGTGATGCAGGAGGCTGACTAGGCCACGCCTACCATGGCCACGCCCAGCAACCAGGCAGAGAACTCATTGCGAAAAGTTTTGAAGCCCATCCCTGCTGAGAAGAATCCCACCTCTATCCCACTTGTGTATTGGTTTCTTGTCTACAGTAGTTTTCTGTTAACTTTTCATGTTCAGTGTTTTCACATTCTAATTGCATTATGTTGCTGTTTAATGGTGATGTGATCTGCTCAGAGTTGTTCAACAATGGGACAGGCAGCAGAAAAATTTAACAAATAAATAATTATATAAAACAGAGGAGGGCAAAGGCAACCCACTTCTGCACATTTCCATACATCTTTTCCCAGTGGGCAATTCTGAAAGTGTAGAGAAAAGAGAAGCTGAATTATTGAGAAATAGAGGAGCAGAGATATTGTGTGTGTGTGTGAGAGAGAGAGACAATAAAAGATCAAGCCTACACAAGAATCCATAAATGAAGCAGTGTGATTAGGTAATCATGAGATACCAGATCTTTCAACGACAAAATATAACCCATATGCAATTATTATTGATCTGCAAATGTCGTGATGTAAAGACATTATAGGCTGAGTTCTCAACTTGGTATTATTATCTGTTTTTTAAAAACCCTACAATTAATCCTCTGTGTTTGTTTTACAGGAAAAGTAAACTTGCCTTCTTTCTTTATAAATGAAAAGGGAGACTGTTTGGCATTCTGCTGGTTGACAGACATCTATCAGTAATGAAATATTTGCTTTACTGTTTGATTTGATGCCAAAGTCCTGTCTCCAGCTTTATCTTCAGGCCAATGGATTATTTCTGTAATCTGAGAAATGAATTTGAATTCTTTTCCCATGAATATAATAACAATTAGTAATTATTAATGTATAGATATAATGGGTTCACCAACACTGAGGAACAACCTAGAACTAAGGAGAAATTTCTTGACTTCTTCTTGTTGTGCCATATCTGTCATTGGACGATGGTGATCATGTTAGCGATTATGTTGGTGATCCTATTTGCCACATGAAAAATTCCAAACCAGTCCCTTTGATTTTGGAACCATAATGTTCTTCTTCTGCCTGGATCTCATTCGCCTTCAATCTTTCCCTGGAGGATTAAGTGAAGGGTGCCATATGTTTCCGGGAGTTGCATCACATGTCCGAAATATTCTGACTTTTGCTTTTTTTGATTATTTTTGATTATTTCTCTTGGGCTTTTCCAGACAGCTAAACTTCCTGACAGGGAGAACAATTAACCAATGGAACAGCTTGTCTCCAGAACTTGTGGGTGCTCCATCATTGGAGGTTTTTAAGAAGAGACTGAACAGCCATTTGTCTGACATGACTTAGGGATTCCTGCCTGAGTAGTGAGTTGGATTAGATTAAAAGACCTCCAAGTTAAAGGGGGGTGGGGGGTGGGGAGAAATGATGATGGGAGTTGCAATCCAAGAACATCCAGAGGCCTTCTCTATTGCCATTGCCACCTTAAAGTTCAAGGTTGGAGAGCGTCTTCATTGAAGAACTAGAGACTTCATCATTGGCTAGCTGGTTGTGCTCCTATAGTGGGGGAAAAAAGTGGGGAGATAGAAGAGGCAATTTTTGGAAAGTCAGGATTTCTGGTTGAGCAATATTGAAGAAGGTTATTGTTCTCCCACCTCTGTAGTAGTTCTTTCCTACTCTAGCAAATGGAACCTGCAATCAAAGTTTGGGCTCAACCAGATTTCTTTCTGTAGGTTTTCAATGAAATTACTTCTGGAAGCATTCTCCACCGCCACCCCATAATGCCTTCTCTAGCCACATGCACCCACCATAGGATAAATTTGAACGCTTGGGAATGACTTGTGAGTCGAACGCACTTTGGATCATATTGCATTCTGATGCACAACAGATACCCAAATAAATTGAGTGTCAGCAAAAGAGAAAGACGGCCAGACAGAGTAAGGTAAATTGCTCAAAGGTTGCCTTGCGAAAGAGCTGACATGCTGAGCCAGCAAGATGCATAAATAACTAGAAGTTGAAGGCTGTTATTAGCATCTGGGTGAAATTGTGTTTAAATAAGGTGAGGGAAATGGATATAAAATCTAGCCTGGGATTTCAGTGGGGAGAAGTGAGGGAAAATATCTGGCTCTCATATATTAATTTGATCTGGCCATTTGAATCTATGGTTACAAATCTCCAAGCAACCACAGAACCAATTGCAGTTTCCTAATAATGCAACTATCTTCTGGAACACATGACATACTTCTCTAAAACAGCACAGGGCAACCACATGGAACCTAAAGGGAAATCATTTCTCTCAAAGAAATTGCATATTGTTCTTTTAGCCAAAATCCTTTTAACAGAACGATGGGGCAACAGGCCAGACACTGAATGGGGCAACAGGCCAACAGGATGTAATGCCTCTGACAAAATCTGACCCCAAAAAAGGAGCTGAAATTCAAATAAATTCCATTTTGCTGGCAACATGCGCACATTGCAAAATCCCTCACCATCAACCCAGGCCAAAAAATAAAAAAGTTCCTTTATCTATCCCTTCTTCCATCTACAAAGGCATTTGCAATGGCAAGAAACCTCATTTTTTAAAAAAAAAATGTCCTGGGCTTAGCTGTGGAACTAAGTGTAAAGTTTACAAGGGGTTGATTTTCTAGTTAACATTTGGGCAGCCCAGCTTTTCGACTGCTGTTGGAAAACCCACCCAGGGCCATCTTTTAAAAAACAGGCAATGAGTTTCTGAAGGTAGATGACAGTCTGTGGGGTAAGCATAACTTAGCTGGGGCAAAGTTTCAAGAAAGAATATGCCTATGTTCTGGAGCTTCTCTGCTCTGAGATAAATTGGTCATTTCCATGGAAGGTATGTATCTATTCAGGGGTGGGCTTCATAAATTTCAGCAAAGGGTTTTCTGCCCAGTTGCTGGGTGGACATGGCCATGATGGGCGTGGCCTAGTTGGCCTCCTGCACCATTGCGGGGGTAGGGCATTTTTGCTATCCCCGAGCTCCGGAGGCTTTCTCAAGCCTCCGGGAGGACACAAATGACCTCACCAGGCTCTGGAGGCTCTCTGGAAGCCAGAAATGGGCCCGTTTCCAGCCTTCCCAAACTTCCAGGAAGCCCATTTTTCGCCCTCCCTGAACCTTTGCACATGCCCTGCACTAACCTTCATCCAAAACAGAGCGCGTGGGGATTCCTGGGAGGGGAGGGGTGGGTGGGGCCAGCTTGGAGTGGGATTTGGGGGTTCTCCAAACTGTACAGAACCTTAGCTAGGGGCTCTCCCAAACTCCTGCGAACCCCCAGCAGCCCCACCCCCGGATGTATGCATTTTCTCCATACATCTGAATGAGAAATCATCCTTGCAAACCCCATCAGGATAAAAGCCAGGCAGAGAAAAGGTAGCAGGTTGCACCAGAAACCCCATTATTTACCCGAATTTTGAGTGCTATGCAATGGTATCATCCCTGCTCTGCTAAAGGGATTAAAAGTGTAGTATGATGGGTCTGAAAAGCAAATTTTTCCAAGAAATGAACAAAATCTCTTCTTGGAGGATCTTTTAAAGATCCTTTACCCTGTGTTTCTCCCCCCTCCCCCAAAAATAATATCTTGATTTATTTGCATGCCAGACGTATCAAACCTTGTTGCAGGCTGGATTAAAGTTTCTCTCCCAGATATTTGGTATTCGAATGAAATCAGACCAACAGTAAAACTTCAGTGCTTTTCTCAAGCAAAGCTAGCTACACACACACACACACACACACACACACACACACACACACACTCACACCCATGCTCACCTAGAAGCACACAACTGGGCTTGGCCAAGGCACTGATTTGGAGAAATTAGGATCAAATTTCTTTCTTTGCTTACTTAGTTTTATACAAAGGCTTGTTTTTGGGAAATATAAATCTTGTCCTGTAGCCGTGAATCATCTGAGATTCTTGAAAAATCCGTAACTTTCTCTACTTTATTTATCAGGACTTGTTGCAATTGCCAGGACTTTCCGCTTACTCCCCTTACCTCTCTTTGTGATTTTCTTCCCCTGCGTACATGCTGGCTCTGCTTTCAGCTCAGGACAGAGAGTTCATAAATTTATAAAGATAGCTCTGCTTTGGCCTGGTGTAGGACATTCACTCCTCCCCTTGGCATCAAACTAAGCTACATATGCCATAAACAAGGCAAGCTCTCAACTCAGTATGAGCATGCACAATTGGTAATCATAGATGTTTGCATATAGCATTAATAATGAAAGCCTTGTAGATTTCTCTCCTGGAACATCTTAAAAGTTCCATTGCATTCCTAAAAGCATCCCGATAAGAATTAAAAGGCGGAGTAGAATTTACATCCTGGAGTAAACAGAGAAAGGTCATGTTGTTAATAGCCCAGGTGAAGCAAAGCATTTAAAAGTCATGGTTGCATTGGCATGTACAAATAGAATCATTGCCTTCAGCATGGCTTCCATGTAATAATGGCAAGCCATCAAATTGGTATTGATATTAGCAACCACAGATAAGTTTTTCTTCAGGGCAACCTGAAGATTGTTCCCAACCTGATCCTTCAGAACTTCCAATGGAACACAAGTTGCCATTCTTACTGGGTCCATTCACCTTGCTACTGCTTGCCTTCTTTTTCTCTTTCATCCACTTTTCCCACCATTTTAAATTTCTTTAAATTTTAAAGTCTTTGCATAAAGTATCACAAATATAATTTTTGCCTAATTATTTGCACCTCAAATGAGAGCTCTGGTTTGATTTGTTCTTTGAAAAAATTCCATTGGATCTTCCTTATTTTTTACCTTTTCCTTACTTTACCTCTCTTATTTAGAGAAGCTATTTTTACATAAGCACTAAAGTCTTCAGCCATGCTTTTGAATTCTTGAAGGAGAATTGCATTATTTCCTGTTCCTTTACAAAATATATGTGTGTGTTTGTGTGTGTGTGGATGCATAGTATATATCCTTGTTTCTCTGTGTGTGTATGTGTGTGTGTGTGTGTGTGTGTGTATGTATGTATGTATGTATGTGTATATGTATATACATCCTATTATTTAATAAAAGTTTATTTTACACATGTCTTCACGGCAACATGATTACAGATTACAACATTTATACATAGTCATAATTACATTTTCAATTTTCTTATTTAATATCACATCAAATCATTATCCATTCCATGAATCGTTAATTAAGTTTTCATTTCATATTCAATTCATTAATTCAATATCAACATCATTTCATCCTCACATATATTTTCAATTCTTTATCCCCTATTATTTCCATTTTCAGCTTACTACCTATTTTATTTTAGATACTATATATGAACCATGGTGGTGCAGTGGTTGGAGTGCAGTACTGCAGGCAATTTTTGCTGCCTCTTGGCTGCCTGCAATTTAGCAGTTCGAATCTCTCCAGGCTCAAGGTTGACTCAGCTTTCCATCCTTCCAAGGTGGGTAAAATGAGGACCCAGATTGTTGGGGGCAATATTCTGACTCTGTAAACCACTTAGAAAAGCTGTAAAAGCACTTTAAAGCAGTGTATATAAGTCTGTGTTTTTGCTATTCTATCTATTTAGTGTGCTTTTTTTGGGGGGGGAGGTTGTATGTGTGTCAGAAGCACCAAGATGCTTCTGGGTTGAAAGATTTGCGGGTGACATCATCATTGCCTAGGGGTGCCCAGTTGGAGACTCCTTTCATGACCTGTGCAGGAGCTGGAATAAAGGATGGGAGCTCAACCCTGCCTCACAGCAGCACTTGGGTCTCAAATGTGGGCTTGCTAACCTTCAGCCCAGTGTCCTAACTACTCGAGCCACCATACTCTGTGGGCTGAAAATCCTTATAATCCAATCTGCAATTGGGAATTCTTATCTTAAGGGATACAATTGCAGAAAGAGTGAGAAAAATACAGTGCTTTTTTTTTTTTTTTTTTGCAGATATTTATATTGCACTCCTGGGTGATCAAGGATGTTTGGGAAAAGCTAACATTCTATACTTCTCTGGAAGAGCCTTGAAGACAAATCTGCTTCCAGTAAATATAGGCAGAAGGGAAACTCTTGAATATAAGTGAAAAATTCCTTTATAACCCTTTTTCATTTCAAAGCAATCATAGATGATTAAACTACTGTAAATAGTGGTAAACAATAGGAGGTTACCAAGGAGAGCTGATGCTTTAAGGGCAAGCAAGATTCCTGGCACTTTCTTATCATAACAAAGTAGTTACATAAACAAACTTCATTATAGTGTATAATTAAAGTGTAGAGGTCTACTTATTAAAAAATATAAAAATAACTTCTCATCTTTACCCCGTATGGCTAAATAATTGCCTATGTAGTTGGCTTTGAAACTGTATTGCACATGTGTTGAATTGTAACTACTTGCAACCAATATATACTGGGTTCTTGGTCCCCTGAGGCTAGATCCAGTGACTCACTACATTAAAATTTTTTGCAAAATGATTGTTTGGATCCTTTCCTCAAACTCCATCCAAGTTTATTGGGTGGTGTTTCTACCACTTGATTATTGTAAGACATGGGGTTTGGAACCGGGCTGTGGAAGTGGTGGACGGTTGTATACGTGAAGTTGTGTTTGTTAAGGTGACCAATTTTTTACAATGAGAAGGAGGACACAAATAAATTGAAGAAAAAGAACAAAGCCTCTTGCGCGTGGCACACTTTCTCCAAACAATTCTCCTGTGTGGAGTGCATGCGTCTCATTATCGCATCTCGCTGCACTGTACCGAGCCTTGACATATTGTCATGTCAAATATAAATACATCACATCACACACAACGGATCAGATCGGCACAGATCAAATAGTGAGATTTACAGATTAGTCTCCAAATATCAAAAAGGAGGATATGTAGAAGGACACTTTTCGAGAGAGGACAGAACTTACAAAAGGAGGACTGTCCTCCCTAAAGGTGACAGCTGGTGACCTTATGTTTGTAAAAGTGGCGTGTGTGCAGTCAAAACTCCCCCTTCACTCTCACTCAGGGATGGGGCTGCTGGGGGTTCGCAGGGGTTCAGGAGAGCCCCTAGCTAAGATTCTGCGCAGTTTGGACAACCCCCAAATCCCACTCCTGGCTGGCCCCACCTACCCCTTTCCTCCTCTCCCAGGAGACACTACGTGGCCCATTTTGAATGCAGATAAGTGCAGGAGTCGCACGGAGGCTTGGGGAAGGTGAAAAATGGGCCTCCTGGAAGCTCAGGAAGGCTGGAAATGGGCCTGTTTCCCGCTTCCAGAGATCCTCCGGAGCCCGGGGAGGCCGTTTTCGACCTCCCGGAGGTTTGAGGAAAGCCTGCAGAGCAGAGATGGTATTCAGCAGGTTCTGACCAGTTCTGGAGAACCAGCAGAAGAAATTTTGAGTGGTTTGGAGAACCGGCAAATACTTCCTTTGACTGGCCCCGCCCCCCATTTCTTCTCTGCCTCCTGAGTCCCAGCTGATTGGTTGGGTCTTCTTTTGTTGCCCTGCACAGGAAAAGGGAGCTGGAAAGCAGGTTAGTGGGGTGGGAAGGAATGTGGATTTTGCAGTATCCTTCCCCTGCCATGCCTACCAAACCAACGTCCACAGAACCAGTAGTAATTTTTTTTTAATCCTACCACTGTTCCAGAGCCTGGGGAGGGCAAAAACATGCCCCCCCCCAAGTGTGGTGCAGGAGGATGACTAGGCCACGCCCTCCATGGCCACACCCACTCAGCAATCAGGCAGAGAACCCTTTGCTAAAATTTTTGAAGCCCACCTCTGCCCCGGCTGCTGCCTCCGCTGATCTCAGCCAGAAAGGTTGTGTAATGCTGTTGTGAGACAAATCATGCACAGGGATTTGGCAAGAGCTTGCTTATTTAGCAATAAAACCCACCCAGCATTTTAAGTCCTTTTAAATGGCTCCTTTACCCAAAAGTCAAACACTGAGAAGTGTCATCTGCAGGCCTTTCAGCCTCACAAGCAGACACCCTACACTCCTCCACAAAAGGGTTAGATAACCTTGTTATTCAAATTTGGATGGATGAATCAACCATACAAAGTGCACATAAATATATCTTGTGCTGATTAACGATGGCAATAAATTTGACCCAATCACTTCTGGTATTTTTCTCCTCCCCTACTAGTAAGTGCAGCCTTTTGGGTCTCATCATTTGTCTGGCAGCAACCTTAGTGGCTGTTTTGCTTTTGACCTTCTGGATGTTTTCCCTCCCATTTCTGTGAATGCTGCTCCCTATAAAAGAGGAAACAGCAGTAGGGTGGATGAGGGTGAGCCAAGAACTCCTCTTCTTTCCTCAAACCCAGAGAAATCTCCTCAATTGTGGAAGGTAAGAATTGTGGCAGCCTTTCTGTCCCGTGCATTTGTATTCTCCATCATGCAACACGTAGCTTGTGTCTGTACGATGGAATGATGGAGCTTCCTCTTTCAACAGGTAGTTAATCCACTATTCTATTCCCCCCCCCCCCCTTCAAGAGATATATTACTTTTTGAAGAATAAACTGAAATTCTTCTCTTGCATCTTGTTAAACAGGTTTCATTAGATTATTTAGCTATACGCAAATAAAGGCTAATGAGTTTCCTTAAACTGAAATAATGGCTATTTTCAGTCGCATAAGGAAATAGGCTGATTGCCATGGCCCACAGTGTATTGAGCCAGACAATGGATCTGGTGCATGGAGATAATTTTTGCTTTGTTTACTTGCTGGGGGGGTTAATCTTTTTTTTCTTAACAATATAGAATAAATTGCTTATCTCCTCCTTAACAGGTTGGAAAGATCTGGAGATTAAAAAAAAAAAAATACTGCCCATAGAAAGAGGGAGCTGCCGGGTTCAGAACTGGTGTTAAATTTTGACTTGGACTTTGACCTGGGGGTGAGGTGAGTAAAGGGGAAGGGGAGATGACCAAAGAAATGGGAAAGGCTTACCCTGCTGACTTCTGCCTAATAAATCCATAGAAATTTAGCATTTCATCAGGAAATCTCTATACCAGTCAATGGCCCTTGTTCATGTTTATATCCTACTTAACATTTCTTTTTATATTCCTTTTGTGTCCTGTAGCTATGGGGCTGCTATCGCTGCTACTCTTTTCATCCTTAATGCTGCAAAATGGTGAGTAAACCCCAACCCAACAGAGGAAGCTCATTCCCAAATCCCAGGCCAGTCCATCCATGTCTGTCTGTTTTGTTTGTCTGTCTTCTCTTTCTCTCACAGCCTAACCCATGATAGCCAATGTGTCATTGTGTGGTGATCCAGACTTTAAATGAACCATAATTGGTGAGACTTACCCAAGATATGAAAGCCCATGATAAGGTATTAGACTAGGACTGGAGAGATCCTAAAAAAGTTATTGTATGATCTTGGATCTCTCTCTCTAGCTTCCCCGCCCCCCCAACTCCCTAACAGATCTTAGACATCCACCTTTGTCTGTCTGTCTGTCTGTCTGTCTGTCTGTCTGTCTGTCTGTCTGTCTCTCTCGCTCTATCTCTATCTATCATCCTCCTCCTCATCTCTCTCTATCCTATCTCTCTCACTATCTTATCTATCCCATCTATCTATCCTATCTATCTATCTATCTATCCTATCTATCTATCTATCTATCTATCTATCTATCTATCTATCTGTCTATCTATCTATCTTCTATCTCTATCTACCATCCTCCTCCTCCTCTCTCTCTATCCTATCTCTCTCACTATCTTATCTATCCTATCTATCCTATCTATCTATCTATCTATCTATCTATCTATCTATCTATCTATCTATCATCTATCTCTGTCTACCATTCTCCTCCTCATCTCTCTCTATCCTATCTCTCTCACTCTTATGTATCCTATCTATCTATCTATCTATCTATCTATCTATCTATCTATCTATCTATCTATCTATCTATTATCTATCTATATCTAATCTATATCTACCTAATCTATCTGTATCATCCTCATCTCTCTCTATACTTACTATCTATCTATCTATCTATCTATCTATCTATCTATCTATCTATCTA
>BLBF01000072.1:1235660-1264615 GCA_015471245.1 Laticauda colubrina
ATTCATTCATTCATTCATTCATTCATTCATTCATTCATTCATTCATTCATATGAGCCAAGGTGGCACAGTGGTTAGAGTGCAGTACTGCAGGCTACTTCTGCTGACTGCCAGCTGACTACAATTTGGAAGTTCAAATCCCACCAGGCTCAAGGTTGACTCAGCCTTCCATCCTTCCGAGGTGTGTAAAATGAAGACCAAGATTGTTGGGGGCAATAGGCTGATTCTGTAAACCACTTAGAAAGGGCTGTAAAGCACTATAAAGCGGTATATAAGTCTAAGTGCTATTGCTATCAGGGCCTCCACTTCTGTATCCTTGTACCAGAAGGCAACTTTAATGCAGGTGACAGCCCTGCAGACAGTTATACAACCATGTCAGAGAAATCTGCTGATGCTAGGCTTGGTCTGATACAGAGCATAGTAAACAGTTATCAAAATCCTACAAGCATTCAGCAAAAGATCAATCCTGATTGTAGAGAGTAATATCTGACAGTTTTCATACCATAAGGAATCTGCTTCTCTATTATAGTAGAGCAAAGGTGAGCAAAACCTAGAAGGCAATTCATAAATTCTGCATTGATTCCCCAGCTAATCTTAAGTCATTTCCACTATAGCAACTTAAAAGCATTTTCTTGAGGCATCCAACTCTCATTGAATCAATATTAAAGGCTTTATATCATTTAAATGGTGGTTGGGTGATGCCATAAAGACATTGTAAGTCCCTAGTGAATGCAATGGCTTAAATCACCTTCGGATCCCATTTTCTGAATTTGCTAAAACCCCTGGATGGTGTCTGTTGTTTGTCTTTTAGGCCAATGGCGTTTTAGTGGATTTACCCTTTTCTTACGAAAATAAGCTAACTGTCTCCCAGAGTGGGGTCCATGCCATCATCAGAACTGAATTTGATCTGGCAATCAGTTTTGACTGGGACAGCCATACCAGGGTTGTCCTTCCCAGTACGTATGCCAATTCAGTCTATGGACTCTGTGGCAATGCCAACCAGAACCCTCATGATGATTTTGACATGCAGGATGGAAGTCAATTCAGTGATGTAACACAATTTGCAAACAGGTGGAAGGTGAAGGATGTCCCTGGGTGTACTACAGGATGCACCGGTAAATGCCAAAGATGCACTGAGGCTGAGAAACGAACCTACCAAGTTGAACGTTACTGTGGGATCCTCACCAAACGCAATGGGCCGTTTGCGCCATGTCACAGGACAACTAGCCCAACAAAGTTCTTTGAAGATTGTGTTGTTGACACCTGCACATACAAGGGACATCCAGGTGTTTTTTGTGGGGCCATCGCTACTTATGCAAGAACCTGCCAAGCTCAAAATATCCAAATTAAGCAGTGGCGATCCAACTCCTTTTGCAGTATGTATAATTTTATGAATTTTTTGGTGTGACAGGGATTTATTTCTGTCTAATTAAGTCTTGGGGTAAATATGCCATTCTGCTCATGAATACTTAATACTGCTCCATGTTTTATTTTTCCAAAGCATGAAACATGAATAGTGGTATGTAAGTTACAGGAAGGTAGAATCCAACTAACATTCTGTAATCTAGAGAGGCATCTGAAATTGATGAGACTTTAATAATATGAATTCCCTTCTTTTTTCCATCAAGTCTCAGGTCTTGGGAGTTATAAATATCCAAACAGGATAATTAACACTATTTAAAACACTGCTGCTTAAACATAAAGCAGTTACTGTGTTGCTTAGATTTCCATTATACTGGGATCTGTTTAATAACCAGAACTTTGGAGAACAATTTTTCTTTCTCCATAGTCTTACCTCTCATGTTAAAAACTGGTAAATGGAAATAGCTGGTTATTTGTATATTTTAATGATTTAATTGAAGCACTGAAGCATTTCATCCAAATATCTCATTTCATCCAAACATTAAATACCACATTTAATGTTTGGATGATGTGCAAAAATGCCATAGGAAACAGCATTTTTGAAAGACATTTCTTCCAGAATTAATGATGAAGAGAAAGCCTTTTTTTCCCCCTTAAACATTCCCAGTTGATCACATTTACATCTTCATCCCATTTGTCCTGTTCCGTACACTTAAGGCTTCAATAGATCAGACAGGAGACACTGTTCTAAATCTTATTTGAAATAAGCAACACATATTCCTCAGCAAACATTATTAGGATGCAAGGGAGAAATTGTAATTTTTTTGCCATAATTAGTACAGGAAGAGAAGTTCCTTTCATTTACAAGATGGATAGAGAGCTTTCTAAGCATAGAAAGGGCACTGAGGCAGTAATATTCATCTTGCACATGGATTAGAAGGATTGGACAGATAGTTCTTATAAATAAATACCAATAGAAAGGATCATGAACACACACATAATAGAGGTTTCAAAATTCTTGGAAAATTCATTTATAGGTCCACTTTCCCCATTTGAATATCCATGCACAAGATATAGGGATGAGTGGGTTAGGCAGCTATCTATTTATTCATTTATTTTTATTTGATTATTTATATCCTGTCATTACTGTTTGTACAAATAACTCAAGGCAGCGAACATCTCCACTGCACCTTCCTCCTCTTATTTTCCCAACAACACAACCCTGTGATGGGGACTGGATTGAGAGAGAATGATTGCCACCCAGCCAGCTTTCATAGCTAAGGTGGGATTGGTCAAAGTCACCCAGCTGGCTTTTGTGGCTAAGGCAGGACTTGAACTCATGGTCTTCTGGTGATTGACTCAAAGACTCACCCAGCTGGCTTGCAGGCCGAAGGTGGGATTGGAATATTCAGTCTCCTGGTGATTGGCTCAAAGCCACCTAACTGTCTGCCATGGTTAAGGCAGGACTTGAATTCATGGTCTCTTGCTTTCTAACTTGGTAACTTAACCTATTAGTGATGTGCCTCAAAATATTTGGAAACCCATACAGCTGAGCAACACATGGATGGGTCAACATCAGGGCTCCTTAAGTTAATACTTGGAATGCTGTGTTGACAATCTATCTCATCATCCATCTTTTTCAGGTTTTTCCTGTCTACCTAATTCCCACTATGAATTATGTGGAAATGGCTGTCCTTCCACTTGTCACGATCTTGCCAATTCCAACTCTTGTGATACTCCATGCGTTGAAGGCTGTGTCTGTGACTCTGGATTCGTCCTCAGTGGGGTTGAGTGTGTCCCTCTTACTGAGTGTGGCTGTGTCCACGAGGGCAGATACTACAAAAAGGGAGCAGAGTTCTACCCTACAAACACTTGTCAAGAGAAGTGTCGTTGTGTGGACGTCGATGTTGTTGACTGCCATCAGTTTTCCTGTGGGAGTTATGAGGAGTGCAGGGTGGAGAATGGCATCCAGAACTGTTTCCCTGTCAGTTATGGAACAGTGGTAACATTTGGTGGAAACCATTATATTACCTTAGATGGGAACAGTTTTGATTTTGCTGGCTCAGGCTCTTACATCTTAACTCAAATAACTGACAGAGATACTCAGGAAGTCATGTTTTCTGTGGTGCTGGAACATGAGTATGCTGATAATGGATCTTCAATTGAAATAACATCAGTTGTTATCTACCTACATGGAAATACTGTTGTCCTGGAGAGAGGAAAGAAATGGCAAGCTAAGGTAAGCGCCTAACGTATTAACATATGATAGTATCTCCTTGTGAGCAACTATATGAAAAATAATGTGAACCTATCTGTATATAGATATCTTTGGTTTAATTTTTTTAAAGTTTCAATTCCATTTGTTTATTTATTTTATATTGCCTCCTATTCGGCCATGGCGACTCGAGGTGGCTTACACAATGCAAAAGCCATATCTAAAACAAAAAATAAAAATAAAAAGCAATTAAAAGTAACCAAAAGAATCAAATAAATTAGTAAAGTAAAATAGAACAAAATCTTGAAAAAACTAAATAAAAAATCAGCCCCAACTCCCACCCCACCGCCCTGACGACAGCAGATCACACAAGCAATTTGATGCTCCATCCTGCTCTGGGTTCCCCAGGCCCTCTGGCAGAATCAGGTCTTCTTCAGTGCCTTCCGGAAGAGCATTAAAGAGGAGGCCATTCTAATCTCTGGGGGGATGATATTCCAGAGAGAGGGAGCCACCATGGAGAAGGCCCTTCTTCTGGGTCCCACCAGGTGTATCTCCCTCAGGGGTGGGACCCACAACATTCCCTGCCTCCTCGCTCTAATGGGTCAGATAGACGTGACTTTCCTCCTTATTCCTTAAAAAAAACCCCACAAAATAACATTCAGTGGATTTATGGAAATGGATGGAAATTAATCAAGGAGAGAAGAACTAAAGAGAAATTTCCTAACAGAGCAATTAATTATTGGAATGACTTGCTTCCAGAAGTTGTGGGTGCTGCAATGCTGGAGGTCTTTAGGAAGAGATTGGAAAGCCATTTGTCTGAAATGGTATAGGATTTCCTGCTTGAGTCAGGGGATTGGACTAGAAGACCTCCAAGGTTCCTTTCAAATCTGTTATACTGTTATATATCAGTGTATGATGAAGATGATACCTTCTGTGCAATTCCAGATCCAAAACTTTTTATATTATGGTTTTTTGCTCTATGTGCTACAATGGATGCTGATGTTGGGTTTGGGAGAGAATGATTCATACATTACATCAGTGTTTCTCAACCTTGGCAACTTTCAGATATGTGGACTTCAACTCCCAAAATTCATGCCAACTGAGGAATTCTGGGAGATGAAGTTCACACATTTGAAAGTTGCCAAGGTTGAGAAACACTGCATTACACTATTGCTAAAAGCTGTATTTTGTGAAAGTACTGCCTTCTTTGACTGAGTTCCATTCCTACGTAGCAATATGTGGCACCTTCTATTCTGTTAATTTCCAGAGGAATCCATGTTAATCTGCCACACAAAATTATAGCAAATTATTCATTATTTATTCTTGTTTCCTTGTCAAGGTAGAAGATGAGTTTTACAACCTACCATTTAGCAAAGATAATGGAGAACTTCGGATCAATCAAGAAGGGAATAATATTATTGTTCAGTGCTCTGAAGATTTCAAAATCATTTATGACACTGCCAACTATGTCGAAGTTTTTGTGCCTAGGCCTTACCAAGAGCAGACAACTGGGCTTGGTGGCAATTTCAACAATAACTTGGAGGATGATTTCATGCTGCCTGATGGAACTCTCACCCCAAATGTAGATGACTTTGGAATCTCATGGGAAGTGCCCACAGCTGGGAGCATTTGCTCTAAGAACTGTGTTTCCAAGCTCTCTGCTTATGATGAGACCCAAGCATCACAATATAAAGATGACAGACACTGTGGACTCCTTACACTTGAGGCAGGCCCATTTAAAGACTGTCATTCCTTTGTGAGCCCTGCAGAGTTCTTTCACACCTGCCTGTACGACATGCAAGTTGTCAGCGAGGGATCTCTCTGTCAAAACCTTCAAGCTTACACAGCTAAATGTCAAGCAGCTGGAGCTGAAATTGGTGACTGGAGAACAGCTGTCTCTTGTCGTAAGTTTACAACATCATTGGCTTCCCTTATCAAGCAAAATAGTGTAATTCAGCTGTCCCCACTTTCAGCCCCCTCCTCCGGCTGCTCCACAAATCTGGAAAGGTTGGGAAACTGCTGTAATTTGAGCCAGGTTTAAATTAACCTGGTTCCAAGGCTATGGTGACAAGAGAAACAAACTTGACAGAATGCCTCTTCTGGGATACTTTAAGAAACTGCCAGTGCAATGAAGATCAATTCCTCATATCTAATCTCCTTGGTTGATAATCCCTAGATGTTAGAATTATCTTTCTTGCCAGTTTTTCTGGTAAGAGATTCTGCTTCTCCTTTTCTGGAGCCCTAGATAAAGCTGATTCCAATGCTACTTTCTTACCCAGTTGGATTACAGACAGGCTGAGAAAAGTAGCATTAAATGTAGACTATATTTCCAAATCCCTTTCCA
Organism: Laticauda colubrina; assembly: GCA_015471245.1. NCBI lineage: Eukaryota > Metazoa > Chordata > Lepidosauria > Squamata > Elapidae > Laticauda > Laticauda colubrina. Next base: position 1,241,580 of record BLBF01000072.1, read on the forward strand.
AATGTTATATTTTGATAAGCCCATTTCAGATTTATTCTGATATCAGTTTCTTTTATTTTATAGATTTTCTATTAATTACATTTCTTAGTGCTTAATAAACACTGTGTTATCTGGGTATTTAATTTGCTTAATACACATTACATTCAGTCAAGATCTCCACCCCTTTTTTCCAGCCATTGGTAAAATAGATTCTATGCTTGATCAAATTCTGTATCTTCTTTCTGCTTCATTTTTAATGTCAGTCTGTTCATCTTCTTAATTATTTCTTCATCTTGTGGTGTTTGTTCATTTTTTCCAACATTGATATCAATTTCTTGTTGACTTTGCATTTGCAATTATTATGTGAGAAAAACTCCATGGCGCACAGTGAACCTGGGTAATCTATTGTGATAGAGGAAAACCTGGTTCTGTGTTGCTAAAGCTTTGTCCTGCTTATATTTTATTCGGTGTCATAAGGAAAACATTTGGCAAACCTTTTCTCTTTTTACCTCTTCAGCTCTTTTCTGTCCAGATAATAGCCACTATGAGACATGCATTAGAGCTTGTGATTCCAGCTGTGCCAGTTTCTCTACAGTGCAATGTACTAGGAATTGTTTTGAAGGTTGTCGATGTAATGATGGTTACTTGTTTGATGGGAATGCATGTGTACTTCTGGAAAAGTGTGGCTGTAAGCATAATGAACTCTACTTGAAGGTAAGCTGGGGCAGCCCAGTCAATTCATTTTGACTCCTGGTGACCACATAGATATAAGAGAAAGAGTGGCAGAACCTGGCCGGAGGGGTGGGTGGGTGGGATTAAAAGAGGGATCAGCCTGGGGATGGGCTTCAAAAATTTTAGCAAAGGGTTTTTCCTGCCCACTTTTTGAGTGGGTGTGGCCATGGTGGGCATGGCCTAGCCTGCCTCCTGCACCATGGTGGGGGTGTGTGTATTTTTTGCCCTCCCCGGGCTCCGGAGGCTTTCCTCGAGCCTCCAAGAGGGTGAAGATGGCCTCCCCGGGCTCCGGAGGCTCTCTGGAAGCCAGAAATGGGCCCATTTCCGGCCTTCCTGAACTTCTGGGAGGCCCGTTTTTCACCCTCCCGGAGCCTCTGCGTGGGCCCTGCACTTACCTGCATCCAAAACAGGCCATGTGGGGATTCCTGGGAGGGGGCGGGGTGGGGCGGGTGGGGCCAGCCAGGAGTGGGATTTGGAGAGTTCTCTGAACTGCACAAAATCTTAGCTAGGGGCTCTCCTGAATCCCTGTGAACCCCCAGCAGCCCTCCCCTGGATCAGCCTTAAATCCCTACATAGCTGTAAGAGAATTAATTCCAACCCCCTTTGAATTCCATTGACTTTTAACAAGCAAATGTTTAACTGTTATTTGAGAAGATTCTTGTGCATAGGACATAATTGGATTTTCACATGTGGACCTGATCTTTGAGACCACACAGTAGATTAGGTTTTCTACATGACAACATATCCCTAACACAGTCTTCAAGGTCTTCCAGTACTTATTTAAGGAGTCTGTTTAATTTTCTTCCAAGAATGCATCTTATAGTGGACTTGCCCCGTGATATTTTATGATGCAAAGCTACTTGCTCTACTGACAGTTTTAGTTCATTAAATTAGTTTTATTAGTTTATAATATAACATACAAAGAGAATACAAAAGCAAATATTAGGGAAATTAGGGAAGGGAAAAGGGAAGTGAATAGTGGGGCAATGATAGGGAAAAGGGGGGAAGGCATTGACTTTTGACTCCTTTGATGCAGTTGAATAAGGCATGTGTCTCAGAGTCAGCTAGATGTGTGGATTCCAGCACTTAACCCCAATTAAATCATGAGTCTTGAGCCAAATTTCCAAAACTTCAAAGGGATTTATTGGGAGTTAATATGTCTGGCACTGCCTGGGTGTAGCCAACTCTGAGACACATCATTCATTGTCAGCCTTGATCCTAGTTTTCCCCCACCCCCTGGGTGTATCCTAATTCATATTCTCCAAAGGGACTCATCCATAGCCAAGAGTCATCAATTATGCTCTCCAGTTAGAATTTTGCATGGCAGAAACTTTGGTCATCTAGTTACTATCTTTGAAAACATTTATGGAATGCACTTTCGGTTTGCAAGCTGCTGCACTGCTCCCCCCCTCCCTTTCTGTTGGCAACTCTAAAAAGACCATAGAAATATTTTATGAGTTGACAGGATTAAGATCTATGCTCACTTTTTACTTTTTTCATCATAATAGAAACTAGCCATTTCTGTAACAACAAATCCATCTTATCATTAACACCCAAGATCAATGTTTCAGTTTTAGTTCATTAAATTGACATCTTTTTAGTCACTTGGAAAAAGCCCTACAATGTTTATTCATTTAATAAACATAGACCCCATTCTGATAAAAGGTATATCTGTGGGTAAATCTAATAACTCCATGTCTTCTGCAACTGGTGGATTATCCTAATAGGCTGGAGAAAGCATCTTTTCAACCAACTGCACCGGGAAATGGACTTGTCAGAGTCTGGATCAAATCAACTACGAGGAAACAGCATGCCAGGATGAAGAGATCTGCATTCTCCAAAATGGTGTGCGTGGCTGTGAGCGCAGAGAAGGCCAGTGCAAAATTTCCCGAGAGACCCAACTTGTTTCTTTCGATGGAACTTCAGCAAGATGGAACTTCTGCGGTGGGGTTTATGATGTGTCTTCTGTGTGTGATGAGAGTGACCCCTCCTGGTTCAGGGTATCTGTCAACATCGGAAAGGACTATGAAGGCAACCTGTCAGGGGTCAAGGCGGCTCATGTTTACTTTGGAGAGGCTGCCATTACTCTGAAAAAGAACAACCGGATATGGGTAAGTGAGAAGGCTGGGAAGAGAATCAAGCAGCTCTTAAGTCAACCAGGAAATTGTACCCAACATCCTTGAAAGCTGCTTTCCTTCTCCGCCTTCATCTTTGATCACCAAGTCTGCTAAATAACTGAAATCTGCCCCACTTCCATCTTTCCAATGTTTGTGTGTTCCTTTGATTGATTCTGTGATTTCTCCAACAACCCTAAAAGAAACATTAGGAAAAAAAAATCTATATTCTTGATCAACAATATGCATATTTCACACTTTTTCAATACCTTGAAAAATATATCCCCCCTCCACATCCAATACTCATTTCTATGGGCATTTTACGTCAATGATACAGATAATACAGATAACCAGAGTTGGAGGGGACCTTATAGGTCACCAAAGCAGGAGACCCTATACCATTTCTGTCAGAAGGGAGTCCAATCACTTCTTGAAGGTCTCAAGTGATGGTGCTCCCACAACTTCTGTTCCATGGGTTGATTGTTCTCACTGTCAGAAATTTCTCCTTATTTCCAGGTTAAATCTCTCCTTGTTCAGTTTCCATCCATTGTTCCTTGTCTGGCCTTCAGGTGCTTTAGAAAATAGCTTGACCCCTTCCTCTCTGCGGCAGCCCCTCAAATATTGGAAGACTGCTATCCTGTCTCCCCAGTCCTTCTCTTTACTCGACTAGCCAAGGCCAGTTCCTGTAACTATTCTTCATATGTTTTAGTCTCCAGTCCCCAAATCATCCTGGTTGCTCTTCTCTGCACTTTTTCTAGAGTCTCAACATCTTTTTTATAATGTGGTGTCCAAAACTGGATGCAGTACTCTAGGTTTTATAGAGTGGTATTAGTACCTCCCTTGATCTTGATTATATCTCTCTGTTAATACAATTTAGGATTGCATTAGCTTTTTTGGCTGCCACCGCACACTGCTGGCTCATATTTAGCTGGTTGTCCACTAGGACTCCAAGATCCTTCTCACAGTTACTGCTACTGAGCCTGATTTCACCCACTCTATATGTGTACTTTTGTACCTTTCCTTGTATGGATTTTTGGGGAAAGAATAATGGGCCTGAGCAAAAGCATTGTTGTTGTCATTCACAACAACAGCTCTAAATTGAATTTCTTTCCCATGCAGATAGAACAGAACAGAACAGAACAATAGAGTTGGAAGGAATCTTGGAGGTCTTCTAGTCCACCCCTGCTTGGGATTAATTAAAGCCCAGTTTCTTATGATCTTTTCCCTATCCTCAAATCATGGTAACTTTTTATTAGCTTACAGGAGAATGGTCTCTCTCCCTCCCTCCCCCCCCCTCTCTCTCACACACACACACACACTCAAATCACACACAGCTGAGTTTGGGTAGCTCACAACATTAAAAATCATAATTCCCCCTGTGGTAGCAGCAACATAATCAAATCAACCACTTGGTCAACTCTATCTCCAGTTGTCGTCCATGGGCCTGCTGAGAAAACCACCAGGGTCTTTTTGAAAAGCAACAAGGTAGGGGCCAACCCATCATACCTCCAGTGAAATGATGTTCCATAGAGAAGGCCCTGTTTTGTGATTCCCTCCAGATGTACATCCCTAGTAGATGGGATCTATGACATAGATGGTTTTCCTGTCCTGGTGCGCCAGGTGGATGTAATAGGAGAGAGGTGATCCTTCAGATAACCCGGGCCTAAGTTAGAGCTGATCATAGCTGACCTTGGTATCTGGTATGTCCTACTCATTTCTCATTACTGTCCATCCCATTCCTACCTTGTCTTACCCTGAAAATATTAAATTCTGTCTTAGGGCTATCCAAATTATCTAAACTCCTAAGTACAGGTAGTCCTCAACTAGCCGATAACCCGGTGTTGCCCGTGTATTTATTTATCCCAATCCTGTATTAGACAGGAAAATCCTGTAGTTGGGACTCACGCTGTTGTACCGTCTCTCGTGCAGCGTCATAAGTCTTCTATTCCTCTCCTTGTGAGTTTCTTGTCTCCGCTGGTGTTTCATTTTTTTATTGCATTTGGCCAATCGCCTGACGTTTCTTTGGAGGACTGAGAGGGAGCCACCTTGTGGAGTACTGTGAAGCCGTTACGATGACAAGTCCATTATCCTGTACAGTAGAAGCCATCTTAAGGCACAACCCCTGAGAGATGTTAAGGGTGTATTACCCCCCACAATATTTATTTCCAGAGGAAAAGTCATCTTTGTACCAAGTTTGGTTGAAATTGCTCAAGGCGTTCCAGAGTTATGCTGGAACATACACACACACACATTTATTTTCATATATATAAAAAGAAAGAAGAAAGATAGAAGATAGATTTGGGTAGCTTCTGATGAATATCGTGTCTACGGATAGCTTTTTTTTTTTAGCTCTTCGTAACTTTCAGGATTGCACATGTTATATTCCCTTTGTAAAAAAATATTCATACACTTCCTTTCTATGTTGAGCAGTGTGCTCTCTAGGTGTCTAAGGTACTGACATACAAACATGCAAACATCATCACCGTGTGTGTATGTGTGTGTGTATGTTTATGTTTTTGCAGGTATTTATATGTATGGTATTTAGGTTTTGTTCCATCCGGAAAGAAGCGCGTGAGACCGGGTTCCAACAATAAACTCTTTTATTAAACTCACTAAAGGCCCTGTCCCACTGCACTTACGGATGCAAAGAGGATGTAAAACATTAAAAAAAGCTTGCCATCCGTTGGAAAACGCTATGCATCCGTTGTGTACTCATTGAATACGTGTTTCATACTCTCTATCCGTCGAGCATCTGTCCACTGCGATTTCATCCGCCCAAGAAGTTTTGAGCTGCACAAAACTTTGTGAACGGATGAACTTTCTGCTGAGTACGATGTAAATCCGCTACATACGAGCAACAAACGTTCTATGTCCGTTTATCATCCGTTAAACGTCCACTGTATCCTCTCTGCATCCTCTGGGCATCCTCGCAACTCACATCCACTGCAGCTGAAAATGGAAAGAGGGAGGAAAGAAAAGGTACATGGAATGTCTATACATCGTTAGTAGCACGGAAATAGTAAGGATGCATTTGCATCCTATATACATCCGCGCGGCATCCCCTTTCTTTCCTTTAGGCGTACGTGATGCATCCGCTTCATCCGCTATGCGTCTGCTTCGAAATTCTCCCCGGAACCCCTTCGGAGGTGTCATCCGCTTTCATCCGCTAGGCTTCCTATGAACATCCGTTTAACATCCCCGCTACATACGACCCACGTCCGTTTTTTTCTGTTCTTTTCTGTTTTGTTTATGCAAATTTTTGCCACTTTTTGGAGCAGATGACAACGGATGGAGCCACCCCTGAAATTTTGCTTGTCCGCTGTGTCCTTTATGCATACGTTTTGTGTCTGTTGGCCAGTGGGACCTAGCCTTAAGCAATAGTAACAGAATGACAGCCCAAGCCACAGCAGCCCTTTTTATAGTGGCTTGCCTGCGGCTTGTGGCCAATGACACTGCTTTAACTGTTCCCGCCATTTGGCGGGTTAACCGTATTGGTTCTCCAATCTGTGAATGGCCTTTTTGGCCAATCAGAACAGGGAACTTGGAGCCTACCAAGTTCCATACAGAACAGGTTTCTCCAAGTATTTTCCCATGTCTTAATAGTTGTGCTTTTAAAGTTATATCCTCAGGCTTGTGTATTGGGTTTTTTTCTTTATCGTGTGTGTCAGGCTGTTACTGTAATAATATAAACAAAAATGATAACATCAATCATATTATAACATATTATCTTCCATTATAGTATCAATTATATAACCATCATAAATATTTGCTCATCTGTTTTTCTTCTATAAACCATATTTCACCTAATTCCACTCTTCTAACCTCAATATCTGTCTTTTAACTATTTATAGAAAAGGTCTCCAAACTTGCCAACTTTAAGACTCCCAGAATTCTGGGAGTTGAAGTCCACAAATCTTAAAAGTTGCCAAGTTTGGGGACCCCAATTTATAGAATAGTTCCCATGTTATGAAATAGTCCAAATCTTCTTTTCTTTTAATTTTTAGGATTAACCTATTCATCTCCGCACATTCCAGATTTTTTTTAATTATAATATCATCTGCAGGTGTTTCTGGGTTTTTCTGACATTGTGCATATGCAATCCTAGCTGCTGTTAGGATGTGTAGAACCAAATATGTGTTACCCTTATTGTAATTTCCTGGAATCATGCCCCACAAAAATGTCTCAGGTTTCAGATCTATTTGTTGTCTTATCATATTTTCCAGACACGTGTGTATTTTCTTTCAGTATTTTTTGACTTTGCATTCCTGATGGACTCCTGGTTTTGCTCAGAATGGCTTTTTATGTCCCAATATTTTATGTTTACTAGGTGAATGGACGGTCAGTAAACCTGCCGTACAAAATCTCCAAACATCTGACTTTACGCAAGGAACAGAATGGGATTGTGATTAACCGGGCTTCGGATATACAAGTTCAATTTTCTCCTGATGGTGAGGTAACTGTGAAAGTCAAGGATATTCCTCCAGAGAAGTTATGTGGACCATGTGGGAACTTCAATGGAGACCCCACAGATGACCAGAAATTGCCAAATGGGGAATCTGCAAACGCTGCTGATGCTCTCTATGCTTGGAAGGCCAAGGACTTTTAAAAATGGTAAGGTATAATCAGTTTTTTTGTCAGCTAAAAAAAGTTTGGGAAGATACAAAAAAAGCTTTGACTGAAGTTGCTGAGGAATATAAAAAGCAAGAAGATAAACATATATCCCTCCAACCACCATTTGAAGTAGGGGACAAAGTGTTTTTGTCAACCAAATATCTCAAATTGAAACTTCCCAGTAGGAAGTTGGGCCCGACATTCTTAGGTCCATTTCCTATGTCAAAAATAATCAATCCAGTCACAGTCCAATTAAGTTTTCTCCGACTATTGTGAAAAATACACCCACTGTTCCATAGCAGTTTATTGAAACCAGCTGTAGGGTCTAATCTAAGGCCCATCCCAACAGCTCCCCCCAAACCTTTGATAATTAGAATAGAACATTATGAAGAACATTATGAAATTAAGAAAATTTTTGATTCTAGATTGTACCAAGGGAGGTTACAATATTTGGTATTATGGAAGGGTTACCCTTTGTCAGATGTACATGCAGATAGATTGGTTAACCAATTCCATAATGAATTCCCTGACAAACCAAAGGGTCCTCTTGGAGGGGGGAGAGGGGGTTAAAGGCATCTCATTAACCCCTGGTTGTGCTTTGTTTATTATCTCTTTGGGGAGGTGAACTTCTCAAGGGGGGACGCCTGTCAGCTTTGGAAGCTATATTCCACGCTTCCACATGGCCTGAGAAAGTGAGAGGGGACTGATTTAAATTGAGTAGTTCTAAGTAGACAAAATAAAATTCTTTTCTTAGTTCAAGGTTATTAAGTGTGGCACAGCAAAGAAAAAGGATCTTACACTGGGACAGATTATGATTGGTACATGTTATGCGATGATGGGAGAAAAGGGGATGGATTGTAGTTTGGGACATTGTGGGAAGTCCGGGAAACTTTTAGTTTTGAAATTTCACAGATGTGTCAGATGCTATTCTAATAAGGGTACTTTTGAGATTATGCTTGTCTTGGAGTTACTGATTGGAATGGTTTGCTAGAATGCTGACACAGTGGTGGGATTCAAATTTGTTTACTACTGGTTCTGTAGGTGTGGCTTGGTGGGCATGGCATGGCTTGGTGGATGTGGCTTGGTGGGCATGGCTTGGTGGGCACGGCAGGGGAAAGGATACTGCAAAATCTCCATTCCCTCCTGGCTCCTGGGGGAAAGTTACCACCAGTTCTCCGAACTACTCAAAATTTCCACTACCGGTTCTCTAGAACTGGTCAGAACCTGCTGAATACCACCTCTGGGTATAATTCAGGCAGCAATCTTGACTGATTTTTTTAAAATTTTTGTTTTAGCAGGATTGGACTTGCATTGACGATATCAGGAAATCCTAGAATTGTAGGCTAAGGCTAGGATTTAAAAAATTGCACCAGAGGAAGACATTCACAAACCATTTTTAGAAAGTGGCCAGCTGGTGTTGGCTCAAGAGGGAGTTTAACTTTTATCCTTTCTAATAAAATAACTGAAAGCAGATTGGGAGGGAGGAGTTTACTATGAAAAATGTGATGTGCAGTTTGCATCTAAATTTACATAAAATAAAATATAGCCTTGGTTCCTGAATTAGTTGCAAGTCAGACTGGGTAGGGTGGAAAGTACTCTTTTTCCCCCAGATGTGCACTGCAAGAAGATTAAGTAGGGTAATCAACTGCCTGCCTTGGTCACACAGATATAATGGATGTATGTGGAATTTGTCAGTTCCCTAGTCAAATTTAAGTTTGCTGCATCTGCTACAGTGAGTTAAATAAGCCATTTCTTAATTAAGTTTCCTAACAGAGCAAAAACTGTTTTTATTTTGTAATGTCTTGTTTAATGAACCTTAAATTAACAGTCATTCAGCCAACAATTAGAAGTACTAATCAAATTAAGTGCTAGTTGCCACTTGATGAATAATGTACAATAATTATAAGTGGAATAATTCTGCAGCACAAAGTCATTTATAGGATTACATCATTTTTCAGCTTTGGGTTTTTTTTTACTGTCCTATGAAACTGCTCTACCTTAGAATGTTAGTCTCTGTTCTTAACTTTTTCTGTAATTCTCTCCTATTACAGATAATAATGTTTGTGCCGAGCAAGCAAGCCAAACCAAAAAACCAAAATTTACAAGTTATTTAGCCCTCAAAATTTAATTGCTACTTTCCTGGTTCCCTTGTTGAATGTCTTCTCCAATGAGTTTCAACTCAGTGCTGTGGATTGATCTATTAAAGAAGGATCATTACTTCTAAATAGGGCCGTCACCACTGAAGAAATCTTAGCTGGTTGTGAGTTCTAATTGATTTACTTGATTAAGGTGGGGCAATTTAATGGAACTCTCCACCTAAATTTGCATACGAATGATGCAAAAGAAAAAATAAAGCTTTTGGTTTTACATGGTGCACACTTCCCCACAGACCAGCACAACTGGTCCACTAACACAGGGGTCGGCAACCTTCAAAGAGCCACAAAGGTCATGACTAGAAATCCCCCATTCAATTCTGGAGATGACCGGAAGTCTGGTTCCCCTACCATAGAGTCTCCTCCTAGTGTGGCGTCCTTTTTCCTCTATCTGTCCTAACCAAAAGCCCTATCAATTGTGCAGCCAACTAGTGACAGGGAGCCACAGCAGAGAGATGAAAGGACCACATGCGGCTCCAGAGCCGCAGATTGCTGACCCCTGCCCTAACACAACAAAGTTCAGATAGTTGGGTTGGGTTGACCACAGTCTTCATTCTTGATTGGCCATCATGACTTTTAGGGCTATCATCAATTGAGTTCCAAAATCTGTAGAAATTTTCATCAACATATTAGGTTTTTTTTTAAAGGTAATCCCAATGTAATCTAATGAATTACTAATAAATGTCCACTTACTACTTGATGCCTTGCAGAAATTGGATGAATTATTCCCACTGAGTTTTATTGATGGGTTTATTGATTTTTTTTTTAGAATCGATTTTGCAATTTTGCAAAATAGCCTTGGAACTACTTCAGAAAGAACAGCATACAGATATTTGCTACTTTTCTTTTTCTGATGCATTTTAATATCCTAGCAACCAAAGATGAATTTCTAATGACAGAAATTGTAACATGATAATCTTAAACTATAATAATGTTCAGAATGCAGCAGTGTAATAGCTATGGAGGGTGAGAGCTGTTAGTGCCATATAATTGCAGTATACTCTGCCAGTCAATGTGCTGATTGCCAATATGCTTCAGAGTTCAGTTCAAAGTGCTGTTTTGTAACTTCTCAAGCTCTTAAGAACTTGGTACTTTTAAAAAATCTATGCAGGACCACCTGCTTCCTGGAGAACCAACTTGTTTGGTGTGCTCATCCCAGAAGGCCATATCACTCCAATCCAATAAGATCTGAAGAATGAGGAGAAGAACTCATTGCATTTCCACCAATATTCCTCTTCTAAGGAACACCATGCTTCTGCAGAACTGGAAAGTACCCTCCATTGCATCTTCTGGGAAGACATTCAGATAAAGTTTTTTTGTGGTGGAATGTTTGCTTTTCAAAGACTTCTAGAAATGATCAGATGGCAGGGTTTATTTTTTGCTGCAGTAGTGGTATGTTCTTTATGGATTTTACATATTGTAGACTACTGTGGATGGATATAAATTTGACAGTGTATTATCACAATAAAAACAGTGGTCCTATAAAATGGTATCTGAGCAACTTCTGGCTTTCATTGTGTGATGGTTTATTATTTTCTTTGGGGAGTATTTATCTCATATAGCAGTAGCACTTAGACTTTTGGGTCCTCATTTTATCCACCTAGGAATAGGAAGGATGGAAGGCTGAGTCAACCTTGAAGCTGGTGAGATTTGAACTTCAAAATTGCAGGCAGCCGGCAGTCAATGGAAATAGGCTACAGTACTGCACTCTAACCACTGCGCCACCATGGCTCATATGCTGGGATTATAGGATTTGGGACTCTTCAGGTAATGCTAAACTGCAACTCCTAGCATCTTTTATCATTGACAATATTATCTAAGACTATTGGGAATTGTCATTCAATTATATTTAAGCAGTCACCTCTATCATAAAATATTCTAGTTAATAAAAAGAGACAAATAAGCTGGGCCCAATTATCATATTTTTGGACACTACAGTTTCTCCTACCTCTCTTGGGAAGTCTGTTAATGCCAGAAAAGCTAGAAAGAAAGAGAAGAAGGCAGCACCTGAGGGCAGGTCAAGAAGCAATGTATGAAAACTAATCAAGGAGAGAAGCAACTTAGAACTAAGGGGAAATTTCCTGACAGTTAAACAGTTAATCAGTGGAAAACTTGCCTCCAGAAGTTGTGAATGCTCCAATACTGGAAGTTTTTAAGAAGAGATTGGATAACCATTTGTCTGAAGTGGTGTAGGGTTTCCTGCCTAAGCAGGGGGTTGGACTAGAAGACCTCCATGCTCCCTTCCAACTCTGCTATTCTATTCTATTCTATTCTATTCTATTCTATTCTATTCTATTCTATTCTATTCTATTCTATTCACAGTACGTTGGCTGGATTACAGCAGTGATGAGTACATAGTTGGAAGACTCAAAGAGCCAGATTGGAAAGAGATCATCATCCTGGAAAAGTTGGTCACAAGAGCTGGCACTGACTTGGTGGCACATACCCAGGATGAAAATGGTAGCGGTGGTGTTGATAACCTAAGCATCGCATGACCCATTTTTAACAAACTGTTAAAAAAGGGCTGGAACATTCTTTAAGATCTTGGAAGCAAGGTTATATTGGAAGCAACGTAAGGAAATGACTTCCTAATTCACTGGAGTATAAGAAGGAGGGGAAGTAAAGCACATTCAAACTTGCATCATTCTCTTAACTCTCGACTTACAGCCATTCATTCATTCAGAGAAGGTTCGAAATTACAATGGCACTGAAAAAAGTGAATTATGACCATTTTTCACACTTACGGCCATTGTAGCATCCCCATGGTTATGTGATTAAAATTCAGAAGCGTGGCAACTATGGCTCATATTTATGATGGTTGCCGTATCCCAGAATCATGCGATATCTTTTTTGCAACCTTCTGACAAGTCAAGTCAATGGGGAAACCATATTCACTTAAGAACCATGTGACTAACTTAACTGCAGTGATTTGTGAAGAAAACTCGCAAAATGGGGCAAAACTCACTTTACAACTGCCTCATTTAGCAATAGTTGGGTTGGGTTCAGCTGTGGTCATAATAGCATTAGCAATAGAACTTAGAGTTATATACCACTTCACAGTGCTTTACAGCTCCCTCTAAGTCAGGGGTGTCAAACACAAGGCTTGTGGGCCGTATCCAGCCTGTGATGTGGTCGGATCCAACCCACGGGGCCATCCTGGAAATCATAAGGGGCCAGCCTGCATCACTTCAGCCCGGTCTACCCAATGCAAAAAGGAAACATGCCATCAGTTTGAGGAGTGGCATCAAGCTGGTCACACCCACCCAGTCAGCCACGCCCACCCAGTTGACCATGCCCAGTGAGTGGTGTCAAGCTAGCCACGCCCAGCCACTTGGCCACACCCATCCAGTCAGCCTCACCCTGGCCAGTGCACCAAGGTTAACCACAGCCCTGATGCAGCCCTCAATGAAATTAAGTTCGACACCCCTTCTTCTTCTCTCGTGTCGCTACACTTTTCCCAGCCACTGTAGAACACTGTTGGTGTAGGTTGGTGTAGCGTGGTAGAAGGATTTGCAGGTAAACAGATACCTGACAGGGGCCGCGACGTGAACGCTCCTTCTATGGCCCCCCTCGACACCCCTGCTCGAAGTAGTTTAGAGAGTCAACCTATTCCCCCGAACAATCTGGGTTCTCATTTTACCCACCTTGGAAGGATGGAAGGCTGAGTCGACCTTGAGCCGGTGAGAATCAAACTGCTGGCAGTTGGCAGAATTAGCCTGCAATACTGCATTGTAACCACTGCGCCACCATGACTCTTAATAAGTAAGGCGAGGACTACCTGTAATAGCTTGCTTCAATAAAGCATAGTCTTAATCTCCCTGTGTATGTAATTTTCTAAACTGGTCCATCTATTGGGGTCAATTGAGATCCAGAGATATATTGGTGAAGGTATAGAATTAAGAATGAGGAAATATAAGTTCTATTCCTCTTTTGGACTGTAAATTACCTAGTGGCCTTGGGATACAGGTAGTTCTCAAAGGCCACAATTGAGCTCTAAGGAAGACATTTGTTATGTGTGTTATAAATGCTAACAGTTCTTGTGTATTTCTGTCAAGGTCATTTCCCTTATTCTCTATATTTCAATATAATTTAAATAAATAAATGACATTTTTAGTTTTTCTTCTGACTCCATTCAGTATTATTTTATTTTTTTTGCCATGCAGCCATAACAGGATGTTCAAAACTGAAGTTTAAGTAACCTGAAAGAGCAGTATATACGATTAGGTCCCGTTTGAGAATTATATTAGGAATCAAGATTAAATGTTCAGATTGTTTCACTCTGTTCATCTGAAAACAAAGACACCTAACATTTCTGTGTGACAACAGTTTATGAAATAAAAACAAGGGTGTTTTCAGTTCCCTGTGGAAACAGTTGGCATGTCCAAGTTTTTGTTGCACTGCATCATTTTTAGCTTGCAAAGGTCTTTTTGCGTTCTTTTCATTCCCTACTTCTCTGCCCACATAATTCCCATTGAGCTCTATGGGAAAAACCCACAAGGCTTCACATACTGATGATGGCTCTATAATTCTGAGTTTTCTCTTCAATGGGAATCAGTGAGCCCCTATTGCAAAAGGAGGTTGTGTCACCAAGTATTCCTAGAAGGGAGGGAATCAAATATTATTTAAACAGGGGAGTCACAAATGCAAAGTTCTCAGATGGACATTTGAGAAGTCTCGTGTGGAAAATGATGTCCAAGGCTGCCACCCTGTGGAATATGAAACAACCATAGCATCTAATGATCTTCATGACATTCTCTTCAATGTTCCTAAGATTTAGAATCCTCAGCTCTTGCATATACAGGATAGTCAATGACTGCAGCTAGTAATCAATTTTCGTTTTCAAGAGAGGATTGAAATTCAAGATTCTTATAAGTATCAATCACATTACATGTCAGGTCAGGTCTGGGGCTCACTGGTGTGAAAAATGCCAGCTGTATGGATTTGTGTTTGGCCAGAAATGATTTCCCCACTGACATTCTCTGACATTTTTGCAGATGAAGAATCCAATACTCCTTGAATTGTTTACTTAAGGTCTAACAGCACACCTTAGGGAACACAGTGGCTCAGGTGGTAAGGATGCTTGGTAGGAGGCTAGCAAGCCTGCATTTGAGATCTGAGTGTTACCATGGGGCGGGTTTGAGCTCTGTACCCATCCTTCACTGTAGCTCCTGCCAGAGATATGAAAGGAGCCCCCAACTGGATATCCTCTGGGCAGTGGTTGGATTCAAATTTTTTTGACTAGTGGTTCTGTGGGCATGGCTTGGTGGGCATGGCGTAGCTTGGTGGGGATGGCAGGAGAAGGATACTGCAAAATCCCCATTCCCTCCCCATCCCACTAACCTGCTTTCCAGCTCTGTTTTCCTGTACAGGGCAACCAAAGAAGACCCACCCAATCAGCTGGGACTCAATGGGAGGCAGAGAATAGAGGGGGTGGGGCCAGTCAGAGGTGGGATTTGCCAGTTCTCCAAACTACTCAAAATTTCCACTACCGGTACTCCAGAACTGGTCAGAACCTGCTGAATACCACCACTGCCTCTGGGCAACAATGATGCCACCGGGTAATCCTTTCAACCTGGAAGCACCTCAGTGCTTCTGACACAAGTACTTTGCCACAACACACCTCTTCTCACACATATCACTTGGGAATGATGATTGAGGACCATGGTCTTCCACAGTTAAGTCAACCAGGGGACAATATGCATTGAGCTAGAAGCTTCCTGTGACACCAGATGGACTTTTCTAATTGTTTCAATATTGGGGATAGTTGCAGAGAAAAAGCCATGAGACAAAATTAATTACAGAGCAAAAAGAACCATACATCTTTCTGAGGGAGACCTTAACAAAAATACTCCAAGAAAGTAAAATGAGGAATTAATGCACACTAGAGCAGTTAGCAAGTTTTGCTACCGTACACCAATTTCTAAATTCTAAGCCTTAAATGTCACAACTGCCAAGGGAATTCAGAGAGTTGACGCCCACACATCTTAAAGTTGCCTAGGTTGAGAAACACGGATCTAAAATTATACATATTAATCAGAATAGAGCTGGAAGGGACCTTGGAGGTCTTCTAGTCTGACCCCCTGCTCAAGCAGGAGACCCTGTACCATTTCAGACAAGTGGCTGTCCAGTCTCTTCTTAAAAGCCTCCAGTGATGAAGCACCCACAGCTTCTGGAGGCAAGCTGTTCCACTGGTTCATTGTCCTCACTGTTAGGAAGTTTCTCCTCAATTCCAGGTTGCTTCTCTCCTTGATTAGTTTCCATATATTGTCCTGCCTTTTATTATTAATATTATTTTTATTTTTAATAAATAATTTTATATCAGAGTAAAATATTTTTATTATTAATATTGATTTATTTTGGGAGAAAACAATACATTTTGTTAATCAAACTGGATCTTCTGATTTAGAGCTTCCCCAGACCTACCTGAGCTGGGATTCTGGGTTCACTGAATATTTGCAGAGTTGAACCTGACCAACTATAGTTCTCCATCAGTGGTCAAGACATCCTGGGAAGTATTGACCTGCAGCAAGAATAAAAGGGAGACTGTCACTCTTTACTGTAATATAGGGCAATGAGTCTGCAGTATATTGGCAAATGTGTTCAGGAAACTGTACACAAACAAATGTTTCTTCCCCCAAGTAGCCTCAGTAAAAGGATCTCTTGGGTTTAATTTTAGAGATGGATCCTCAGCAATTTAGTTTTGGAGGTTCTTTTATAATGCTACCACTTTGCTTTGAAAAATGAAAATTGCACCTCTAAGCATATAGAGGGCTTCATTTCTTGTTGCCAGTGAGAGATGGAAGACTAGCTCAGATCGGTATCTGTTCCACTTGAAATCGATCTGCACTCTTTCCCATCCTAGCAAATCAGGAATGCCCAGATATTTTTCCAGGTCAAACTGAGAAACTCAGTAAAATGAACATTTTTATCCTGCCAGGTGTATGCTGAGGCAAATCATCCCATCTCTTTCTCTTTCTTCATATGGAGAACTAGTTCCAGAGTATCTAGTATTGGGTGTCAAACTGGATTTCTTCGTGGGCCGGATCAGCACTGTATTTCTCCTCCATGGGCCGGACAGGGTGGGGGAGACGGGACGGATGCCTCCTGCAGCACTTTGCCAGCCCTCCCCTCGTGCCCCATTTTTGGCCTGGACAGCTTCTTGCAGCACTTTGCTGGCCAAAATGAGGTGCAGGTGTGTGTGCGTAGCCCCTTTGCACCCCAGTTTGGCCTTCCAGAGGCACCGCGGGGTGGTCCTTTGCTATTTCCAAGCCAGCCCTGCAGGCCAGATTTAAGCAGCCTGCGGGCTGGATCTGGCCCACAGGCCTTGAGTTTGACACCCCTGATCTAGGAGAACATTTAAAAAGAACGGTGTACAAGGCTGTGTCTGGATTTAGATACAACACACGTGATTTGGTTACTGAATTTGTCAGGTGCAAAAAGTCAAAAACTAGGATGGAGTTCAAACGTACTGTAAATTAATTTCATGTTGTATATAAGAATCTGACGTAGTAGTGATCAAGGCAAATTGGCACCAGATAAGAGTCAACAGATTTCAAGAGGGGCTGGACTTAAGTCTCTTATGGGAGAGGAAGAGGTGCAGAGACTCAATACTGATGATGCATTTGACCCCACCCTCAGATTCACCTTGGTCATCTCCTACAGAATTAATCCATTTCAAAGTCTGCACACTCCAATTGATCTGCCATCAAATCAATGTAGACTTCAAAGAGCTAGATTTTTTTCATGACAATCTCTCCCCAACTTGGTGTAAATGTTTGCACATTACATTGAACCCCAAACTAACTAAAGAGCTGTGATTTTTCCCAATGGATTAAGTCACAAAAAACTCACTAGCCATGATTATTGTTAACCAAATTTATCATGTTGTGCAAATGCAGCTAAATCTTTCACTGACCTTGTTAAATATGCCAAGGCAATAAGAGACCTATCTTTTTTTTATTTCGACCCACAATAGGCCCCATTGTCTCAAGTACTAATAAAGGCCCAGGTAGCTGTGAAAGGGGTCTCAGAAAGGAATGGATTGATGTTTTGCAGTACAATTCCTAAGAAGGTTAAAGTCTTGTCTGCCTCCAGATTTCTTCCCTTATAGGAGTGCAGGCAACACCCCAAAATGGAGCAATAAGGGATCATCCATCCTTTAAATGTAAAGGATTAGGAATAAGTGCAAATAAGGAAAGTGTTATACCAGAGGAAATATTGTCTGCCTGCAGGAAGGAAAGAAGAGAGAATACACATACTATGCTCATGTGATTGTTTACTGTAGAATTCTTTTGGGAATATGTATTAGTTTACATCAGGAGATTTATGGGGAAAACGAAAAATGTTATGGATGTTAATGTAATGTTGAATTATATACTAAAGCTTTGGAATTTGACTTTATCAGCAATTGTGGTTGTATCAAACAATAGAAGTGACAAAAATGAATTATATTAAGAAATTGGAAAAATGATATTATTTCAGATATCCAGGAATGGTTGTTGGAAATGTATGATGTATCTATTTCTGAAAAGGCAAGATTTCTACCAAAGGATACAGCAATATGAATTATTATAGCAGGTATTTTGTGATATCTTACAATAATATAGTGTTTATATTATAGGAGTGAATTTATTGGTAAAGAAGTGACTATTGATAAGTATAAAATATTAGATAGGGGTGTTTTTCCTGCTTAGTTTGCATTTTTAGTTTGTATCTTTAGTTTATTTTTTTTTTAGATTCTTCATTTGAAGATTAAATATTGTTTTGTTACATCAAATAAAGATAATTTTAAAAAGAAAAGGAGATGATAAAACTCAGAAGATAAGAGGTAGATTAATTTAACAGAGATGTTTTGAATCAGTTGGTAGCACGGTGTCTCTGAAAAAGCAGACTGAGTTCAATTACTGAAGAATTAGGCAATTTTCTTGGTACATATATACAATTTGAATTAAATCCAAAACACCAGAACAATAATTCTAGAGATCTGAAGAGACTGCAAACTATATTTTCTATTACATCTTATAATGGAAAAGTCGATACATTGATTGGATTTTTTTCTAAAACATGAGACTGTGCGGTCTATTCTGAAGAGTGCATGTACACTGCATTAAAAAGGCAAATGAAGTCTAGATATCTAGACAGATAAATAGAGACAGAGAGAGACTCCTATTTATTTAACTTGCTCGGGTTATTTACTGGAATGCCAATAGAAGGGTAGTGTCATCTCCTGTCATCTTGCCAAAAAACAAATCTTGCCACTTATATAAATCAATGATCAAAATATACCACAGGAGTGTGTACAACCTAAAATGCCAGGACTGTGTAAATTCCCCTATCAAGTTGGGGTGTAGCCTTTCCAAAAACAGCAGCAGAGAGATATATCTTTAGGAAACAGAAGGAAAAATCATTAAACGACACACACACACACCCTAGAGGTGAAGCTCTCACTTCACAAGGGTGTGAGTTCGATCCTAGCTAGAGACAGATATTTCAGATATGTCAACAGAGAGAGATCTTTGCACCTCCTTGGTTTGTCCCATAATGGAATGATTCTACAATAGGATATATTGTATGGGACAAACCAAGAAGGTACAAAGGGGTTTTTGCACTTCCTTGGTTTGTCCCATACAGTAATGATTCTACAGTGGAAAAGAAATACCTCATTTGGTCTATAGTATCAAACAATTTTAAAGTAGGTTTTAATGTGTTGGAGCAGATTCAATCTCCTCTACAGAGATTGGGAATAGAGAATGTTAAGGAATAAAAAGGAGTATCTTTTTTGCAGGAGGAAAGTGCAGTGTAAATAAGTCATCTCCCATCATTAAAAAAAAAAGAATTATTTCTTTTTGTTTCTTTCAGATTTTAGATCATTGTGCGTTGACTTGGAGGCAAAATTTAATTTATTTAACAGAAAACTTTTTTTTTTTTTAGAGAACAATGGTTCCTATCCAATCATAACTTTTTTAAAATCCAGTTTTTGTCTTGCACTTGGAATATTCAAGTTAATTAGCAGGACACAATGAATAAAAGAATACGGAGCTTCTAAAAAAAGAAAGGAAGTTAAAAACATAGGAAATTAACTATTCTTGTTTCACATTGGATTTCTTCACATTTTCTCAGTTGGAGCTTTGTTTCTTACAATTTACAGTTCCAGGATTTTGACTAGGCGTTTTTGCTAGCTCTGTTTGAAGATGCTGGGGATTAAATCTACGACTTCCTGATATTTTACTCCTTGATAATTAGGTTGTCATTTTGTATCTTCCCAGGCTTTAGGATTTCGACGATATGAGGCCTAAGACTAAACTTAAAACATTAAAATAAATTCTACAATACGTTCTACAACTTCTCCTTCATGGAAGAATCTTCTTTAACATCAACAACAACCAATTGCCTGGGGAATTCTGGTGGGGAGGCCCACACATCTGAATGTTGTTGAGGTTGAGAAGTGCTCTAAGGTATAGCAAGAGCTGGGGAAAAATAAGTTTTTCCATGAAAAAAGTGTTAGAAGTGTTAGAAGATGTCCTGTTCTATTACAAGATTTCTTTTTTATGTGCAGCTTCAAAAAAGGACTAAATCCATTATCTCAGAAAACTTTCCTGTTGAAAGAGTAGCTCGGCAATATTAGAAGGAGACTCTCAGAAAATCAGGCCATTGTTTGAAGTGTGTGGGGGAGAGGGAGAAATCTAAATGTCCATTACAGGTGTGTGTGTGTGGAAATCTAAAGGTTCACTACAGCCAGCCCCAGCAGGTGAGAGAAAGAAGAGGAAATAAGCTCAAAAGACAGGGAGGGAAAAGAATTAGCCTTTGTAAAAAAAAAAAAGTGTAGATGGCATCTTATCTAATGTAATTAGTTCCTATCTTATGTGCTGCATTGTCTTTCTCTGAATGACAACTTAGACCTCAAAACGAAGAAGTTAATCTTCTTGCGGGAAAATGAAGACTTTGACCTTCATGTAGAAATGAAGTGTTGGAATTATTCATCAGATTAAATATACTAAAGACCTTTATTCGAACCAAAGAATATCTGTCTGTGTCTGGAAGAAACTAGGTGATATATCAGGAATTCATATTGTGAAAAATGGGAATGAAAGATTTCTTCAACTGCCAGTTGTTGTTTTTTAAGTCAAGACACAGGCAGATAGCTGGGTCAGGATTTCTGGCACATTAAACGGAGCTATTTAACAGCAAGTTTCAGGATATCCATGAAGATTTTATTTTTTAAAAAATAGGCAACCCATTACTATACTAAAGCTTCTTATATAAAAAGGAAGGGTATTGTACAAGCCTTGTATAATCCTGATCCAGAATTTTGTATTTGAAAGAAAAGTAAGACATAGCAATCAAAGTGAGAATGTTGTGGATGAGTGAAAGTATCTGCAGGAAAGGAATAATGCCCCTCCAGCAGCTGAATTAGAGGAGGGGGAGGAAGCCTGGGAGCCAGGGTCAGCCTCAGGGCAACCTGAGAGCTCTGAGGGGGAAGAGGGAATGGAGCTGTCAGAGATAGAGACAGAGGCAGAGCCTGGGATGTCCATCTGCCCTCAGATAGAGAGTCAACAGCCCCCAGGTCTGGAGGTGGCTGATGAGGAAGAAGAGGAACAGCTGAGTCCAGTGCTTGATGCGTGGATGCGTAGAAGGTAGAGGAGAAGAGAGCAGTGGAAATCCTTGGGTTGATCCTTGGGAAGGAAGAGCCACGTTGCTAGCGAAGCCCCACCCTAGTTCTGGAGATAAAAGGCAGGGGACAGAGATGAATAGGTGTGGCAGACAAATATTCATCTCTCTGCTGGATAGACTTGTTAGCCTGTAGTGAGAGAAATTTTTTTTGGTTGGGCAGCTGGCGCTCCTAATAAAGGAATCTTTGAGTTAGTTTCAGAGGGTTTGTGGTGTTTGAGGAGCCAAAGGCCATAAATCCATGCCTATTCTGATATGAACTTCTAGCAATGAAAAGTCCAAAAGGACTTATAGGATGTTTTAGAGAGAAACCATTTGCTTTTGAACCCAAGAGAAGTTGAACCCAAGAATAGACTATCCAGAATTGATGTCTAGTAGACATTTTCAATGACCCTCTTTCCTAATATTATCTGGTTTATCTCTGAAATATGATGACTGCATAAATATCCTTCTGCTTCATCTTATAAATATGATGCTATCTGCAGTAACTTGCAGGCTGGAATGTTGATAAGAAATAGATCATAGATTCTGTTTTTCTCTGCAGCTTCATAAGCCAAAGAAAAGAGCTGGATGTAAGATGTATTACTTATAGAAGCACCAGGGAAGAACAAAAGCTCCTAGATTTTAGCATCAGCAGAAATGTACAGTGGCTCTGAATGTGTTAGGCTGGACAGGAAAAATTATCCAGCTACAAAATTAATGGACTTTTCTTTTACCCAAGATTGATATACAAAAACATTTTCTGGGGATGCAGCAACCTATGCCACATCAAAGTTGTTTTGGTTAAGACAGAGGTGGGACAATGAAGATGGTTCTCCAATTGAGAATTGACAGGAGCCACTCAAGCAACATGATCACAACTCCTGAACTTTTTAACGCAAATGTGTCCACTCAAAACAGCCACAGATTCAGTCAATTTAATCCAGGTGCCTGACAAATCTGTGTTTTTGCAATTGGATTACCTGGAGGGCCCTGAGATCTGTAACAAATTTGTTTCTGCAGGATAAACTTCCCCTTAAAAGTCACTGGTTCTTTTACATGGATGACTACAACAATAATGGGAGAACATCCACTGGGAGTCACCACTTAATTTTCATTACAACTGACCCACTTGATGGATTGATAACTGTTGCACCTGTTCAGCATACTTTGTGGTTGTGATAGCAAACTGAGATTTGTTAGACTGGATTAGCACTGTACTATCATCAACATCAGCCCTTGGCATTTCAACAGTTTCAGCTGAACTGTTTCTGTGTGTTCTTCATTAGAGGAAATCGTTTTTGGGGAAGTTAGGCTCATTTACACTCACTGTGACTGTGGCATAGGATGATGTGCACTGATAAGCTGCTTGGATTTTGCATTGGATTGGCTTCCTCTGAGGTTGAGCAGAATTTCTGTGAGAAATTTCTTCCTACAAATTTTTCCAGAAAAAAATAATAAATGAAGATTTTAAAGGGGTTAAGAATTAGGAGAACCCAAGTATCCATTTTGGAGATTCAATTTCAAGCTGAACTGAGTCTCAGACTGCATTTCAGTCTGAGGTTGAATGCCTAATAAGATCTGGTGAGGAGTCATATGCCTTCAGATGCAGCTGAATTACATCTATCAGTATTTCTCCCTATTGGCTGTGGTTTCTAAGGCTTATTATTTTCCCCACAACATTAACTCTAGAATAAGTTGGGTTGAAACAAAATGATTTGTCCAAGATTTCTCAACTGGTCCTAAGGCAGGATTTCCTTCCTTCCTTCCTTCCTTCCTTCCTTCCTTCCTTCCTTCCTTC
>BLBF01000072.1:1280383-1316186 GCA_015471245.1 Laticauda colubrina
CTTTCTTTCTTTCTTTCTTTCTTTCTTTCTTTCTTTCTTTCTTTCTTGCAAGTTTTACAAATTTCATACCCTGTGGCCCTCATTTTCTGTCCAGAATTTCATTTAAAAAATAGTAATAATCCAGATTTAAATTTGTTGATCCATTTAGGGAGCAAAGGTTGGCTGGAGCTGTTTTGAAATGGATTCAAGATGACCCATAATTATCTAATCTAGTTTTTGTCTCTTTATAAAGAAAAATATCCTGCTGCTTCACAGCATTGTGAAGAGCTGTCTGAAGTTCCTTGCAGGAACTCAAAAACAACTACTGTGCAACTATGCAATCCACCCAGACCCAAAATATATATTTTAAAATAATACTTGGTCCTTTAAAGGACCACCAGGATGCTTTAGAGCAGTCGTTGAAAGAAAGACTTGATCAATTGTTCTGCAAAAGCAAACCGTTTTTATCAAACCCCTCTCACAAAATAGGTTATGTTCATGTGGTCACTATGGTTAAGCTTTACTTAAGCCAAATCTTTATGATTAGATGTCTCCATCATCCTCATGTTGTCACCCCTCAGGACCAATCGTCTGAGGTGGGCACATAGAAATGGTAAGTTTAGCCCTGATTTTCAGTGCCTTTCTTGATAATACTATGAGAGCAGGTTCTCACCCAGTTACAAGCAAACAGTCTGATAGAATAAAACAGCCTAATACAGAACAAGAGCTATTTGTATCTTCCCCCTCCCCCCTGAAAAAAAAAGAATATGTTTTATTTAATTACATCAGAGTTTGCAATTTTATGTCTTTGAAAGTTTGCTTTTGTCACTTGTGAAACTGTTTGAGAAAAGAAAAACCAGAAAGTCCAGCTGCCTCTTGAAAAAGCACCTTTGGGATGTTTGAGAGAAACATGACCAAGATTTTTGTTTTCTCTTCTAGGCTCCCAAAGAGCAAGTCCTCGTGGAAAGAAATTTGTCATGGCTTTCATGCAAGACCACCAGAAATACCAACGCAAGCCATCTGGCACTAAATACCAGCTGCTGATCACTGGTCATCATCCCTCAACTTTTACCAAAGTGTCAGTAAGCAAGCATACGTTCTGGAGAACATTTGTAATCAACAAAGGAATGGTATCAACAGTTAATCTCCCAGACACATTTGAGATGAATGAATCAAATTATTTTGACAGGACTGTGTTCATTGAAGCTAATAAAGACATTTCAGTTTTTGTCCAGGGTCACAGAGGGTCTTTGGTTGGCACTACTCTTTTGCTCCCAGTCCACCAGCTAGATAGAGTGTATCATGTGGTAACTCCAAATGATAGCAACACAGATGGTTTCAAGGAATTTGCCATTGTAGCTCAGGAAAATGCCACTGATGTTGATATTTCCCTAAAAGGAGATGTGCTATTCAATGGACAGGCTTATCCTGCAGGGAGTAAACTCTCTGTTAATCTTAAGGCATTCCAAGCACTTCAGCTGCAAAGCTCAGATGATTTATCAGGTACCAGAATTGAATCAAAAGAACCTGTGGCTGTCTTCAGTGGACACAGCTGTATTATGAAAAACAATGCCTGCAAACAAGTTTTTGAACAGCTGCTGCCCAGTTCAAGCTGGGGTACGTTCTTCATTGTTCCTATGCTCCCTTTCCAAAACAGGGATGGCATACTGTATGTAACAGCTTCTCAAAACACTTATCTCAAATACCAACACGGGAATGTGCTCAGCTCCCAGACCCTGGAATCTGGAGAAGTCATGCAGTTAAACAAATATTCTTCTGAGCCAGTTTCTATTTCCGCCAGTGCTAGAATCCAGGTGCTTTACTTCTCTATTGGTGGTGAAAGCCGAGGCCATGGACCATTGCTACTCAATATTCCAGCTGTGACAATCTTTTGCAGATCATATGATCTTCCCTACATGAAGCATTTGGATAATTATGCTATCATCATAGCCAAAACCTCCGATCTCAGTGGAATCAGAATACAGAGGAAGACCTTTGCAAAAAGCCAGTGGAAATCAGTTCCAGATACAGAATACTACTGGACTGAATATAGCTTGACTAGAGGAGGAGGTATTCTTTCTTCATTGGGTTTTCATGTTCCACTTGGGGTCTTCACCCTTGGATTTTCACAGAATGATGGCTATGGCTCACAGGATCATTGTACCTCCCGTAAGTATTGTCAAACTTAATACTTTTAATTTTGTGAGTCTTTCTGATTGTGTGGGTTTGCATGTTTTCTGAAAGGAGCTCTTCCTGAAGGAAACTCTGTATCGTATTTGCCTGGACAAGAGCTCTTTTATACCATGTGATTTATAGTTCATTGAAGGATTAAGCCAGTCAAGTGGGATACACATGGGAATAAGCCTTGGAAACTATCTTTAGAGCAGGGGATGTCAAACTTGTGTCATCACAGCTGCGTCACATAATGTATCGGGACTTTATATTTCTCCTTCGCTAAATGTGGCCTGCCTTAGAGTGTCACATTTTTCTCAACCTTGGCAACTTTAAGATGTGTGGACTTCAACTCCCAGAATTCCCCAGGCAGCCATGTTAGCTGGGAAATTCTGGGAGTTGAAGTCCACACATCTTAATTGCCAAGGTTGAGAAAGCTTGCTTTAGTATCATGGATGGTTATGGCCAGGGATGGGATCTGACTGGTATAACTACTGGTTCTGTTGCTCTGTGTCGCACGAGTTGCGTGAGTGCAATTTACAACCTGCTGAGCTGCCTGGACAGCTGAGCAGTGCTGCGTGCAAATGCGCAGCAGTTAGAAAAGCCCCCTTTTTTCCTGCTTTTTCAATCACAGCTGTGTCTCACAAAGCAGCTGCGGTTGAAAAAGCAGGAAATAAAGGTCAGGTAAGAGCCTGGGTGGGCAGGTGGGCCAAAACAGCAGCAGACAAAGAACCGGTTCTATGTATGCTCTCTGTCTGCTGCTCTTTAGAAGTACTGGTTCTACAGAGGTGGACAGAACTGGTAGAACCCCCCCCCCCCCCTCCCCCGGTTATGGCTCACAACTGTTTGCTTCTCCAATAAGTATTTAAAAGCTTAATATTACTTTCAAGAAATAAGAGGGGATATCTCATCTGCCATCATCAGGCTTGTGTATTGGGTTCATCTGTGTCAGGCTTTCACAGCCATTTCTGTGTTAGAATGGTTTTTTCTTCATCTTGATTGGTTGGGAGTCTTGGTCTGTGTTTATTGGTCTTGGAGTTTGCTACAAGCCCCCAATACACAAATCACAATGTTGCCAGCCAATCAAGACAAAAAAAAGCTACAAAACAGACAGAAGATATTAGAAACACCAATCAAGGAGTCCTCTGAAAATCTCTATCCTCTGTTTGTCCTGACACATACTTTCATATGCAATGAAGAAAGGATTTCAATATTTAATTCTCATTTTATTATTTGATCCGATGGCAATCAGCTGACTAACTTAAATAACTTCTAACCTTTCTTAAAGTTTCTGAATCTGACAGCATCTAACATTAAGAATTGTGGGATCTTTATGTGACTTGAGGTATGTTTCAAATAAGAAAATAATCTGATCTAAAAAGATTGGGGCTTTCTTTTCCAACTTTATGTAGACTCAGCTTTGGGCTGTGCTCAGTATAGTTTTAGAGCAATCAACTTCAAGCTGGTAATCGCCAGGTGTGATTGGAAATTAGAGAGCTGAAACTGTAACATTCTAGAAGGCATCTAGCTGGAAAAAAATGTTGACATGGCTAAGAAAAGAAATTCTGTCAGTGACCTGTTCCTTTTGTCTATGGAAATTCTCAGTCATTGAGGTCCTGGTTGTCCCAAAGGTGCTTTTTCAAGAGGCAACTAGACTGTCTTGTTTTTTCTTTGAAGAGATTTTGCTTCTCATCCAAGAAGCTTCTTCAGCTCTAACTGGATGGTGGGGAATGGAAGTATTTACATTCCTTGCAGGCAGCTGGTCATTTGCATTCTTTTAGAGAGTCATTGATGCCACCTGGAGGTTTATCTGCATCATCAGGGTTGCTTGAGTACTACAAATGGATGTGGAACCTTCTTGGAACTGCTGAAAGGACTGTGTTATGGAATTGTTCTTCTGTAGGATGTTTTCTGCTCTGTGTCGCTTCACTATTGAACACAGGCACAGGCTGTTGGGGATGCAGACAAAACAGCTCATAAATCCTTCTATTCCCCACCATCCAATCAGAGCTGAAGAAGCTTCTTGAATGAGAAGTGAAATATCTTCAGAGAAAAACAAGAAAGTCCAGTGGTCTGTTGAAAAAACACCTTTGGGACCTATGGGAAAGATTTCTTTTCTTTCATGGATCTTGTTTTCTTCTCCTCTTACTAAGAGATACCGAAGATTGTCTGCTCTCTTTCTTCTCATCTTGGCTAGGCAATTAAGATTCCTTATGTCTCTTCTTTCCATTTAGCTATGACCTGTCCAGCCAACAGTCACTACGAAGTCTGCACTGACACTTGCTCCAACCACTGTGCCAATGTCACAGATACTGAGCCATGTCCAGAGACCTGCATGGAGGGCTGCCAGTGTGATGATGGTTTTTTATCGAATGGCGTTGATTGCATTCCCAAAGAAAACTGTGGGTGCTTCAGCAACGGACACTATTATCAAGTAACTAATGTTTTGAATTTACTCCTGTATTCTCTGTTGTTGCTTTTACTTACTAAATTTATTTATCAAATAATGTTAGACAACCTTCCATCTATCCACAGGAACACTGGGTGGTTCACCAAATAAAAACACAATGCAATAAAACAAATGTTTAAAACAAACTATGAATGATAAATAAATTTTGGTGGTGGTTGGTCTTCAGAGTATGTAGAATTATGATTCCCAATTTCTTAGTATCCCTTCATTGTGATTTTGAAATTTTATCAACTTTGAAATCTAAAAGAGATGAAACATAAGGACTATACCGCAACAGATAAATATTTTTATTATCTGAATCTCAGTGTTCGCCTTCCAAATTATATCACCTGAGCCTTCCTTTGTACTTTGTGATTTCTCAACTGATATTTTTTCTGGGTTTTCACATTACAATAGGAATATGATGGATGTATTTATTTATATTATTTATAGTCATGCATCAAAATGATGAAAAATGCTGTGCTTTTAGGGACAACAATTATTTCTTGTAAATATTTGAAATCCTTTATGGATTTTTTGCTGAAAATGGACAAAGATGAATTGGTGAACTTGAGATCATAATCATCATCTTTTGATGACCCCATAATCCCTTGCGAGGTGGAGTCTGGGCACCTGAATGGAGCTAGCAGAGTGTTTAATGGCCGGGTGCCCTTCCTGTTGCCAATGCAGAGTTTTGTTCAGCAGATGTATTTTTATTTTATTTTATTTATTTATTTTTGTCAATTGCTTACAAGATAATAGGTATAAGTAAAAACATAGTTATGAATACATGGATACACATAAGAAAAATAAAAGAAATTAAAAAAACAATAGGACAGGGACGGTAGGCACGTTGGTGCGCTTATGCATGCCCTCTACAGACCTCTTAGGAAAGAGGTAAGGTCAAAAGTAGACAGTCTGAGGTTAGTTTTTGGGGTTTGGGGAAGAAACCACAGAGTCAGGTAGAGTATTCCAGACATTGACCACTCTGTTGCTGAAGTCTTATTTCCTTCAATCAAGTTTGGTGCAATTAACTTGTGTTTGTATCTATTGTTTGCTCTTGTGTTGTTATGGTTGAAGCTGAAGTATTCATTGAAAGGTAGGACATTGCAATGCATGATTTTATACACTATACTTAGATTGGACCGAAGGTGGCGTAGTTCTAGGTTTTCTAGGTCTAGAATTTCGAGTCTGGTGGCATAAGGTCTTCTGCAACGAGTGGAGGAGTGAAGAATTCTTCTTGTGAAATATTTCTGGACTTTCTCAGCTGTGTTAATATCAGATACGTAATGTGGGTTTCAGACTGATGAGCTGTATTCGAGTATTGGTCTAGCAAATGTTTTTTATGCTCTAGTTAGTGGTGTAATGCTACCAGAGAAAAAACTGCGTAGGATTAGGTTAATAACTCTTAACGCCTTTTTGGCTATGTAGTTACAGTGGGCTCTTGCACTTAGATCATTAGAGATGAGTATTCCAAGGTCCTTTACAGAGGTGTAAAGTGGAGGATGATGGTTTGGTTAATAACTGATTCCATGACTTTACAGGTGATGCAGCCCAAAGTAATTGGGCTGTAATCGTCAACTAGGCTGGGGTTTCCCTTTTTGAAGATGGGGATGACCGTGGCTTGTGATCATAGTTTTGGCAAGGAGCTGGTCCTGAAAGAGTTTTCAAAGATTATGGTTAGAGGTTTGGCTATGACAGTGGATAGCTTTTTTAAGAAGTAGGCACAGTCCAATAGAAAGAGATGGTTTTAGATTGTGTAGTGTTTTTTCAACATTGTCTTCTGTAAAATCGATATGTATTAGATCATTGTAGTTGTCTGTGATTCGACTAGGAAATACTGGGCATGATCTTTTGCTGTTTACAAATACTGAGCCAAAGAATGTGTTAAAGAGGTTGGCTTTAATAGTGTCGTCATTGCATAATAATGTAAAAAGTGGATATAATGTTGGAAAGCAACAGAAAAGGGGAACACAAAAGAGGGAAATGGAAGTGGAGAGACAAGGGGGTAAAAAGGGGAGAGAAAAGAAGAAAGGGAAGAAGGAAGGGAAGAGAAATTACAAAGGTTTGGAGCAAGATGTAAACAAACAGGACTTATTCAGAGATAATGGGTGAAAATTTAACTGAAAAAGGGATTCTGTAAAGGTACATAAGATTGTATTGTTATATTTGTATTAGAAATAATGTTAGAAAATTGGAAATAACATATGATTAAAAAGTGGGATTGAATTAGGAAGGAATGAGAACATTTTAATTATTCAATGTTTTATAAAATATCAGTGAAACGGGGGGAAAGCAACTATGGAAAGTTTATAAGTGTTCATAGAAGTATGATATCTATTTGAAAAATAATGTGTAAAACATTTTAAGATTTAAATAAATATTAATATTAATGATAGAATTGAATTGGTCTGGATTGTCATTTTAATATATATATTTATAATTTTTTCTTTTTTAAAAAATGCACTGTGTAGTTTTAGAATGTACCAAGCAGAATCCGAATGGAAGTTATGTATTATATTAAGTGTTTAACTTTATTGGAAAGATATAAAGGCGTCATACTCCAATTTGTGATAGCAGGAGAAATTTTGTTTAATGAGAAAAGACAATAGACAGCTGAAACAGGACAGACAAAGAATATAAGTACAATGATTTGAATTGAAACAAAATAAATAAAATAAAATTAAGAAAATTAAAAGAGGAGAGAAGCTAGATAGAAAATGTGGAATGGTAACAAGATATGGAATGGTATATTAAAATGAGCATGAACTTGAACTTGTGTCTGTATTAAGAGATGTAACCCGGGATCAGGCTGCTTTCAAAAAAGATGTTTTATGTTTTTATGTTCTATGTTTTGTTTATGTTTGTTTCTAAAAATCAAAAAAAAATTTCAAAAAAAAATAGTGTTGTCATTGCAGTCTTTACCATTAGGGGTGGGATGTACCTTGAGTCTTTTAGTTTGTTGTTTTCAAAATTGTAGAAAGTGGGGATGAAATTGGTGCGTAGGAGGTTTTCTTCTTGTTTAATGTGACAATTGGTGAATTCAGTCTTTATCTGGCAGCATAAATTTTTGAATCGGCTTTTGAAATTGGCTATGTGACCAGATTTGTTTTTCTGCCAAAGTGATTTCTTTTTGGATTGAAGCTTCCTTATTGTTATGGGAAATTTGTTTTTTCTGGTTTTGGGAGTTGTTATTGGTACATATAGTTTGATGACTTGTTTGACTTCAAGTAAAAATATGTTGTAATGGTCTTCTACAGTATTGCATCCAGTGAATAGAAATTGCCAGTTAAGGGATGAGAGATCATTGTTTATAAGATCATGGTTGCCTTTTTGGAAGTTATAATTGGGGATTCCGTCGTTGTGATTATTTTTGTGCACATGCTCATTGTGCCCAGAGAGAGAAATATCTGCCTCTACCTAGGATCAAACTCACAGTCTCCTGATTGTGGGGGGAGAGCTCCAAATTGGTGAACTTGAAGTATACTGATTAAAAGGGGTTATTCATAGGAAGAAGGAAACCATGATACGTAATTTGGAACCATGGAAATGATAATTGTAACCATGTTTGTAACTGCTGTAAGATAAGTTGGAAATCGCTTCTTCTAATATTTTTTCTCTTTTTTCTTTTTCTTTGACTTTTAGAGGTTTTCGCATTTATCTTTTCATATCTCTTTCTTCTAATTCTCTTTGTAGATTTTAATCCATTGTGAACAGTGTACAAAGAATTATTCTTTGTGTTCTCCTTTTCTTTCATTCTCCCTTACATGGATACCTTAGATTTATGTGAAAGTCTCACAGATGCATCTTTTCAGAACTTTCAGATGAATTATATTTACAGGTTGAATCTCTCATTGTTTTATATCTGAGATCAGCTTTGATTCTGTTCTGTTATTTTGTCTTTCCATTTTGACAACAGCCGAACGAGATGGTTCTGTTGAATACTTGCAAGAAGCAATGCACTTGCATTCCAGGTAAGGGGCTGACCTGTATTGACCACAGCTGTGCCGCTCAGGAGACCTGTGAATCCCAAGAAGGAGTCATGAGATGTGTTCAGAAAGGTAACCAGAATTTCAAAATGG
Organism: Laticauda colubrina; assembly: GCA_015471245.1. Classification (NCBI taxonomy): domain Eukaryota; kingdom Metazoa; phylum Chordata; class Lepidosauria; order Squamata; family Elapidae; genus Laticauda; species Laticauda colubrina. The sequence continues at coordinate 1,289,066 of BLBF01000072.1, forward strand.
GGGCTGAAAGGGGTTCCAATGGTTCAGAGTTACCTTAAAATATGATTCTCAGGATATTTATCCACGGGGAAGACAATCCAAACAAATGGAAAAATATGAAATGTGCATATTGGCTTAAACCAATTATACCAATCAGTAAAAGATACTCAGGGCCATGCTGTGACATTTTGTCCTGTCTGAAGGCCACATGGGCATGGATGGAGGTGTTGCACTGCCACCAAAGCAGATACAATTGATATATATTTTTAAAAACTTTTTTTGGGAGGGGAGAAGAGGGTGATGGAGTGATAAATTGCTTCCTGTGGGTTGGAACTCAGAAGTTGCCATTGGCTGTTATTTACCTTGCTTTATTATGTAACTTCTGACAATCAGAAACAAGAAGAGAAGACAGGGAAGTATCCTAATTTAATGCATAAGCAGATCTAGCCACACCTTCTTTGTTTCAGGAACTTGTCCTGTAACTTCCCGGGGGAAGAGTTTTATTACTGCCTTCATGAAAAATCACAAGTCTGGGCAACCTACTCAAAAACTTCAGCTGCACATCTCTGGATATAATTTTGTGACAAATATTAAGGTGTGGACCAGCAATTCGATCCAACGCAAAACCATCAATGAAGGAGAAATTGCTTCTATTACGTTACCACAGTCCTTAGCAATGGAGGGGAGTGACAAATTTAATAAGGCAGTGCTGATCGAAGCTGACCAAGACATTTCCGTCATCTCCTACAACTACTTGCCTTACACAAGTGAGGGAACAATCACCTATCCCATCCACCAGCTGGGACAGTTATATTATGTGGTCACCCCCATAGGAAATGGCACAAAAGAATTCGCTATCATAGCCCATGAGGAAATCACCACAGTGACCATCCACCTGAAAGGCACTGTGACATACAAAAGCAAGATTTACCATCCTGGGTCCATCTTGGTGACTGACCTCAAGGCCTTTGAAGTAATTCAGCTCCAAAGCCAAGATGATTTATCAGGCACCAGGATTGAATCAACCAAACCTGTGGCTGTCTTGAGTGGACATGCCTGTGTTACAAAGTTCACAGCCTGTGATCACGTTGTTGAGCAGCTCTTGCCAGTTCAGAGTTGGGGAACCACCTTCATTGTCTCTCCTGTTCCTTTCCAGAAAAAATATGACATTGCGTATATTGTTTCTGCAGAGAACACTTTACTCAAATATCAATCCAGCTCCAAGAAAAAATCTCGTACTCTGGTGGCTGGAGAAGTGGTCAAACTTGAGATCCTGACCTCTCAGCCACTTTTTATCTCTGCTGATGCTGGAATCCAAGTCCTACTTTTTTTCACTGGTGCCAAAAGGGGAAACAATTCCTATGACACTTTCCTCATGAACATCCCTGCCACAGCATGCTATTGCAATTCATACCACATTTATGGAATGAAGAACTTCACAAATCATGCCATGATTATAGCCAAATCGTCAGAATCTGGTAGGATCAAATGGGAAGAGCAGACAATCAGGTGGACAATGATCCCAGGCAGCGAATATTCATGGGCTGAACAAGATGTGGAGATAACAGATCATGCCCAGTTAGTGGAACACGAGAATTCTCCGTTTGGCCTTTTCATCTTTGGAGGTGGTAAATCTGATGGCTATGGTATTTCTACTTTTTGTTCTTCAGGTAAGTATCCTCATAAATTGATGAAGATATTTAAGTTCTCAGAGATCACTCTCATCCATTCCATACCTTTCCTCTAGCTATTTAGAGAATGCAAGGACAATTGCTCCAGACGAATACTCTGATCCCAATCACCCCAGATCCTGAAGTAGTAAGAATTCTTTAACTTTCAGTGTCTATGAAGATTCTAGGTCATGTTGCCCCAAGGGTGTTTTTTCAAGAGGCACATGGACTTTCTGGTTTTTCTTTCAAGACATTTTGCTTCTCATCCAAGAAGCTTCTTTAGCTCTGACTGGATGGTGGGGAATAGAAGGATTTATGCTCCTTGCAGATAGCCATTCACAGTCCTTGAGGCCACCTGGAGGTTTATCTGTCCCCTCAGGGTCACCTGAGTAGTTCAAATGGGTGTGGAGCCTTCTTGGAACTACTGAAAGGACTGTGTTGTAGACTGGAGATAGATGTTTATTCTACCCCCCCTCTGTTGAGAGAGGGCTGTTCGATTTTGCCATAGATGGCCTCTTTGAGTTTAACTTTTCTTTAACTTTCAGTTTCCTAAAAAAGAGCACCAGACAAATCACTCAAGGCTCTCCTTTTTCCATTCACATGGTGTGCATTACACTACGTGGCCATGTGCATTACACTATGTGGTCACTTGTTGAGACAATTGGAATGACTGATTAGAAAGTGTAAGGGTGTATCCCACCATAAGTCAACTCAGCTTTCAAAACTAGCTCAGCTCCTAGGTTCAGAGATGATTCTAAGACAGGACAAAGTTCATGTCTGGTGACTCCCTTGGAAAGTGATATTGAATGCCCCATTTCCAAAAGCTTATAAATAAAAGACATAAAGTGTTTCTCAGATCCTTAAAGGGAATCCCGGGGAGCATCAGAGCAATACAATCATTCTGTTCCCTACTTGCAATTGTTCTCCCCACTAGCTTTGTAGTATCCCCCTACGTACTATTCTCCATCACAGCCACAATACCTTCAGCTATGCCCACTTCATTTCATTTTCCTCTGCCTTGAGTAGCACCCAGGAAATTTCAACTAATTTACATATGTATAATTTTTTGAATTAGTTGCAAGTTGCCCAGTCAACAGCCATTACAGGGTCTGTGCCAACCTGTGCCCCACTACTTGTGCCAAGATTAATGACCCGGATCCATGCCTAGAGACCTGTGCGAAAGGATGCCAGTGTGATGCCGGCTTCTTCTTTGATGGCCTTTCCTGTGTTTCTGTGGAAAGCTGTGGCTGTTCTCAAGATGGATCCAACTATAAGGTTAACAAATATATAAACGATCCTTTACTTATGACCACAGTAAAGCCCAACATTTTTGTTTCTAGGCAAGGCAGTTGTTAAATGAATTGTGCACCATTTTGTGACTTTTGCCAACTTTGTTAAGCAAATCACTGCAGTTGTCAAGTGAATCATGGCTTCCCACATTGACTTTGCTTATCGGAAGCCAGCTGAGAGTTATAAATGATAATCATGAGATAGTGCTTCTGTCTTAAATACATGCCAGTTGTGAAGCTCATAAATTTTGATCACATGACCATGGGGATGCTGCAATGGTCATAAATGTGAAAACAGGTCATAAGTAATTTTTGTCAATGCTATTATAACTTAGAGTGGTCACCAGGTGCAGTGTGGTAGCTTAGTCGTGAAGGCGCTAACCTCCTGCTTGGAAGGTTGAGAATTCAATCCTAGGTAGTGGCAGATATTTCTCTCTTTGGGTGCAATCTGCTGTGAGTTCCACATAGGCATCAGGAAGGGCATACAGCCAATAAATGCTCAGCTCCAATCAGTCACCCCAACTCTACCCCAAATTAAAGGATTACAGGGTTGTAAAAAGGGAGGTTTATAATGTTATGCAGTTGAGGTTTTAAATGGTTCAGAGTGGCCTAAAACCAGAAATGTTTCCACCAAACAATGAATAAGAATCTGAAGTATACTACTGGTGATTATTTGCATGGATTGGGTATTCCTTCCACATTGACCATATCTAAAATGAATTTATTGGAAAATAGGAAAATGATATACACATTTTTTTGTATTGGGGACTCATGGAATGAAGAATATGATGCGAACCAAGGTTATAATAAATAATATAATTAAATAAAATTTATATCCCAAGGTCTGTATATGTATATGTTGTAATTCAGAATATCTCTGTTTCTTCTCACTAGCCCCATGAGATAGTTCTGCTGAATACATGCCAGAAAAAGTGTACTTGCGTCCCTGGTCAAGGGCTCATATGTGAGGCTCACTCTTGTGCCATTGATGAAACATGCAGCCTTCAAGAGGAAGTCCAGTCCTGTGTTAAGAGTAAGCATTAATTTCTTTATGTTCACTGGCTTTTTCTCCTCAGTGAAAAGCAATTGTAGCTTGAGTACTATAGCCCAAGGGAGATGGTCAGTTAAGAAATATGAAGGATAGATAGATAGATGCATAGGTGGTATTCAGCAGGTTCTGACCAGTTCTGGAGAACCGGTAGCAGAAATTTTGAGTAGTTTGGAGAACCGGCCAATACCCACTCTGACTGGCCCCGCCCCGATTTATTCTCTGCCTCCTGAGTCCCAGCTGATTGGCTGGGTCTCCTTTGGTTGCCCTGCACAGGAGAACGGAGCTGGAAAGCAAGTTAGTGGGGTGAGAGGGAATGGGATTGTGCAGTAACCTTCCCCCAGGAATGGGGAGGGAATGGAGATTTTACAATATCCTTCCGCTGCTACGCACACCTAGCCATGACATGCCCACCAAGTCATGTCCACAGAACCGGTAGTAAAAAAAAATTAAATCCCACCACTGGATGGATGGATGAATGGATGGATCGATGGAGAGAGGGATGCCAGCTCAGCTTATATATCCTGAGCCAATTCTATGATAGGACAAAGCTCATGACTGAAGAGTTCTTTCAAGACTATGCCATTGAAAGCTCAGTTTAAAAGGACCTCCAAAAAAAGATGTAAAATGATGTATCAATCTCAGATCCTTAAAAGGAATCCTGTGAAGCATCAGAGGACTACAATCATTATATTCCCTACTTGCAATTGTCCTCCCCACAGGCTTTATATGGTGTCTCCATGCATATTATCTTCCATCACAGCCACATACCTCAATTGGTGGTTACCTCCACCTCATTCCATTTTCCTCTGCAGTGAGTAGCACCCAGGAAATTTCAACCAATGTATGTATGTTTATTTTTCCAATGTAGTTCCAAGCTGCCCTGTCAACAGTCATTACAACATCTGTGCCAACCTGTGCCCCACTACTTGTGCCAAGATCAATTACCCAGATCCATGCCCAGAGACCTGTGTGAAAGGATGCCAGTGTGATGCTGGCTTCTTCTTTGATGGTCTTTCCTGTGTTTCTGTGGAAAGCTGTGGCTGTTCTCAAGATGGACATGACTACGAGGTTAGTGAATATACTGATAGTCCTCAACTTACAGCCACAATTTGTGTTGCTAAGCAAGGCAGTTGTTAAGCGTCTTGTGCCCATTTTGCAACCTGTTTGGCCACATTTGTTAAGTGAATCACTGTAACTGTTAAGTGTACCATGCCGTCACTAGAAAAATCTGGCTTCTCCCCTTGACTTTGCTTGTCAGATGTCAGCTGGGAGTGTTATAATGGTAATCAAAGGAGAAGCTTCTGCCATGCCAGTTGCCAAGGGCACAAATTTTGATCATGTGACCATGGGGATGCAGCAACCATGAATATGCTACAACAGTCATAAGTGTGAAAACAGGTCAGGAGTCACTTTTTGTTAAAGCTGATGTACTGTATATTTGAATAATCACAAAATAAATAGCTTTAAGTTGAGGACTACCTGCAGGCTACATTCATCCAGCCCAAGAGAGATATGTGCATATATGTGGAAACCTATGATTTTTCATGATCAATTTTAAAAAAATGTTCTTACTGATGAACATCCGTTCAGTTTATTCTTTCAGCATTATGTCATGCAGTTGAGGTTTTAAATTGTACAGAATGGCTTAAAACCACAAATGGTTCCATATTGTAAATGGAATAGCAATAGCACTTAGACGTATATACTGTAATATAGTGCTTTACAGCCCTCTCTAAGAGCTTTACAGAGTCAGCCTATTGCCCCCAACAATCTGGGTGCTCATTTTATTCACCTCGGAAGGATGGAAGGATGGGTCAACCTTGAGCCTGATGAGATTCAAACTGCCAAATTGCAGTGAGAGAACCTTGTAGTACTGCACTCTAACCACTGCGCCACCGAGGCTCCATGAATAAGTATCCAAAGTGGTTTTTTTTTTTTGATATACTACAAGTGATTTTTTCCATTGATATTTCTTCTAAATTGTCAGTATCTAAATGAATTTATTGGGAAATATGAAAATCAGACAGACATTTTTTTTTCTATTGGGGATCTTTGGCAAAGACATCACCTTTTAAAAATCTAAGGTCATAAATGAACTCAAAGAAAACAATAATAAGAAAATAAGTGAGGAATATCAGCTGCTACAGTACCTAGGATCAAACTCAGAGCCTCCTAATTGTGAGGCAAGAACTCCATCTCTAGGCCACCACGCCACTCATAATAAATTCAAATATCTCTATATAAAAGCAAAATACCACTCACACATCATCACAAAATCTTCAGAACTGTAAAGCCTACAAACTTGAAATTTGACACGTATGTTCCTCTTGGCTTCTAGGTGCTCACTAAGAAAGGATTTTTTTGAAATGACCATCAAAGCATTAGTATTTCGTATAGTATTATTATTAACACACTCTGATGCTAAGGAGTTCTACTCCCCCTCCCCACCTGAAAAGAAATCTGTTCCAAATGCAAAACACAAGCAGAGGAGAAGAGTTTCAGTTTCGCAGCACCAAGCAGCTTTAGTACAGAACAGTTGAGCTAAGCCACGCGCAGGCTCCTTGCTGTCTCCTTACTCAAACAGCAAATACTGTTTCAGTTTCAAAACAGCCTTCAATTCTCTCACACAGGACGCTAGCCAGATGAATACTGATGGATGCTGGTAGGAAGAGGCAGAATTCCCCCTCCCCCCTTTATTTTCCTCCCCAAAAACTAAGCCCAACCACATAGTTTCGTATTGAAGCATGGGTATCGAGCTAGTAAATAATATAATTCAATAAAATTTGTATCCCAAAGTCAATATATCCACATGTTGTAATTCAGAAAATCTTTGTTTCTTCCTACCAGCCCCATGAGACTGTTCTGCTGAACAAATGCCAGGAAAAATGTACTTGTGTCCCCGGTCAAGGGCTCCTATGTAAGATCCATTCTTGTGCCGTTGATGAAACCTGCAGGCTTCAAGAGGGAGTCCAGTCCTGTGTTAAGGGTAAGCATTCATTCCTTTGTGTTCACTGGCTAACTATCCTCAGTGAAAGACAATTGTAGCTTGAGGACTGTACCCCAAGACAGCGTGGACTTCAACTCTGCTGATGCTGGAATCCAAGTCCATCTGTTTTTTTCTGGTTCCAGCAGTAGAGGCTATTCCTATGATGCCTTCCTCATGATTATTTATCCCTCCTGTAACATGCTATTGCAACTCATACCATATTTGTGGAAAGAAAGGCTTCATAATAGTGCCATGATTATAGCCAAATCATCAGAATCCAGTGGCATCACAATGGAAGGAAAGGCAATCAAGTGGACACAGATCTCAGGCACTGAATATTCATGGGCTAAAGAAAATGTCCTGTCAGTGGAACATGAGAACACTCTGTTTGGACTTTTTGTCTTTGGAGGTGTTGATTATCATGATTATGGTACTGTTGCTCTTTGTTCTTCCGGTAAGTATCTTCATAAAATGATAATGATGGCAATATCTATCTTTTAAAGCTAGTTCTTATTAGAATATATGTTCAAAATGTTAAAAGCTTTATTAGACACACAGGTTGCTCATATGTATCTGTGGCCACTTTCAATCCATTATCTCTTCCACCAACTTCTCTATTTGGAAATCAAACCGAGTTGATCTAGACAATAAACATGGTATATTCAGTCACTATACATTCTTATGTATTAAAAATTCCTTAATTTTCCACTCTACAGAAAAAAGGCACAAAAGAATTACCTACAGTTACTCTCTCCCTCCCTCCCTCCCTCCCTCTCCTTTATCAGTTCATCTTTGTATTGCTATTTGCTGAGAAAACTGGCATGGCTGATTACAAGCTGCAAAGGTGTATCCCTCCATTAAATATAATATGCACAGTGTGCTTTGAAAATAGCAGGTCAGCATCCTTTGTCATCCAGTTCATGTTCTGGAGTGGGTAACCTTGGCTAAGGGAGCCATCAGAGATTTCTTCTGAGTAGAAGCACTGACATGCAAGTCACTGAAGCTCAGAGGGGGAGAGGAAAAAGTGATGTAAATCTGAGATCCAGAAGGGAAGATGATACAGGGGGAAAAATAAAGCAAGTGAAATCCTTGTGAAACAGCAGAGCCCAAAACCAAATGGCATCAACCTTGAAGCCATTGTAGATAAGATGGTCATCACTTGTATGCTTACAAATTTATTTGCTTTGGGCAAGTTTTCTTTCACCTGTATGGTATGAATCCTCTTCCCAGGATTAAATCTCATGGAATGTTCATGGTTGCTAGGACTGCAGAATTTGTTTAATTCTGTTGGTTAATTTTATGTCATTCATCTTTCATTGAAAAATAAACTAACCATAAATCAAATGAATATAAGCAAGATTAAATGTTAAATCGATTTGCATTTCTTTTGCATTTGGATGATTATTTATTTTGGCTTAAGTACGTGATGCTCTAATCATGTCTGACATTGAGTCACTTCCAAAGCAGCAATCAAATAAAAAACTAAACCCAACAATATAATTGAATCTAACTCTAGAAACAAAGTTTGTAAGCCAAAGCCCAAATGATCCATGTTGTCATCATTTCCCTACCAAACCACCCAATTTTAAAATGCAAAGTAATGAATCCAAACTTTAGGAGTAGAAAAAGAATCCTAAAAGGATAGGCTTGTTTTATTGTTGCATGATTCCCTGTACTTTGTAAAGTGTTGTTAACTAGAAAGTTAGAGTGAGGGGATGAAATGGAAAGTACTAACTTTTTATCCTCTTGCTAAATGGGAAGATAATGTTTCTCAACTCTGACAATTTGAAGTCCCCTTGGCTAGGGAATTCTGGGAGCTGAAGTCCACACATCTTTAAACTGCCAAAGTTGAGAAATGCTGGATGTAAAAGTGTTTTCCTTCCCATTCCTGTATTATTTTTCCACTGCTTATTCAGCCTTTTCAGTAATTAAGCAGAACAAGTGCAGTTTGGTAGCATCTTATCCAAATAACTAATTTTATGAATAGGGGTTGCCTTTTGTGGCTCTTTGCATCTGATGAAGAATGTGCAGTTTACAAAAGTTTCTGCCTTTTAGTAAAATATGTTAGGTTCCTTCTGATTTTTTCCCTGTCATAAACTAACACTTTTCTCCTCTTACAATGCAGACCAGATGAGTTTCCTGCATAAAGATACTTTCCTCTCTTCCCAAAGCTTTAAAAGGACTTCACTTTGCCTTCTCTTTCCAAAGGAAAGTCTGCTGCTCCATTGATTATCCAGAACTGACATGAATCTTCTTGTCAGTTTGCATTAGATACATAGGATATTTTCTCAGGAATGAAGTGCATCTCATCTAATCTTGTTTTAACCATGCTTTCTCATATTAAATAGTCCCAATATCCTGCCCTGAGAACAGCCACTACGAAGCCTGTGGAAATGCCTGTCCAGCAACCTGCTCTGACCGTTCTGCTCCCAGCACCTGTAAGAACACCTGTGTGCAAATCTGCCAGTGTGATGAAGGCTTTGTCCGCAGCGGTGAGAAGTGCATGCCGGTGGACACCTGCAGTTGCACTTACCAAGGCGTAACCTATAAGGCAGGGGAAGAGTTCTGGGGAGATGAAGACTGCCAGAACCACTGCAAGTGTGATGCTAAATTAGGCAGGGCTGTATGCCAAAAGTCTTCTTGCAAGGGCAAGACAAAATGTCGTATGGTCAATGGTGTCCGGGGTTGCTATGCTGTCAGTTACAGTACCTGCATAGGAACTGGAGACCCTCACTATAAAACCTTTGATGGGAAGAAATATGACTTCATGGGAACCTGCATTTACCAAATGGCTGGGCTTTGCTCCATGGATCCTTCCCTTACCCCATTTTTGGTCACCGTGGAGAATAACCACCGAGGCAATAAGGCAGTGTCCTACACCAAAGTGGTGACCCTGGAGATCTACAACTTTACTATCAGTATGAGCCAAGAGTTTCCCCAAAAGATCCAGGTACATAAGCTAATCCAAGAGGGTGTTGGAAAAGTTTAATAATAAACTTTTAATAATAAAAATAAGAGTCATTGCAAGGTTCAAGTTCTCAGGCATAAGAGCTTCAGAGGTATTAAGTTCTCGATGTTTCTGAGTTCTTGTTATCGCTCTATAGAGGTTTCACTACGATTTCTCCAAATCAGGATGCAGATTGTATAGTATATACTTAAAGTATATTAAAGTATATTATTATATACAGCCAATCTCATTGTACACATGTTGTACTCTGACAATAAAGGTAATAATAAAGGATCAGATATATGGGACTTGCAGAGGTCAGAATAATAATTAGGGAATATCATCCCTTAATTGATGCCCCCAATATAAATGTTGAAATAGTAAAATAATTTTCTTCATGGTAGAATCCCAAGAGATCTTCCAGGTTGTCAAGACTTATTTGTCTCATACAAGAATTTTCATGAGAAAAGCAAAATTACATTTGCTTTCATGGAACTCCCCAAAACCCAGCCTAAAAAGACTGCTTCCTTCTGATTAGGCAGATGATGCCCAGCATATTTTCCTCACTGCAGCTCTTCCAGTCACCTACTGAAGTTATTAGTTATGAAGTATATCAGTGATGTATTTCATAATTAATAGTACTAGTGTCAAGTCTTTTACAGTAGCTCATAACCAAGAAATCAAGATTCAAACTTTAAACTTGGCAGGTGTATTGGGAATAAAAGATGGGATTGGGTTAGAATACAGAATCCTGAAAACTTGTAGTTTGACTCTTATTTCTTAGTGAGGATATTTAAAGGGAAAAATTCCCTATTGTTTTTGATCTAGTTCCCAGTCGAATATTGGTTTAATAGGGAGGATGAAGTAACTTATTTGATATCTTATTTATATTGAACAATATTTTAGAAACATCAACAGGATGTTTGTTCATAGGCTCAGAGAATTTCATGAGAACTAGTGAGGAAATTATTTCAGTTCTCAATAAGCTAGTGTTTTAATTGTTTTGTGTAGTATTTATATATCGTTTTATTTGTTATACTGTTTCATCTTAGTGCCAAATTTAAATCACATCTGCAATTTCCTATTTGGGTCTTTTGGCTATGTATAAATTTATTGTTATCATATTTTGATAGATTTCTTACTTTGCTTATTTGTCAAACAGCCCATGGAGTGTAACAAGGGAGACAATTAGTCTGAAAGATAACAAGAACAAACCTACTCTTAAGATTGAAAGAATTGTTAGTGCCTTGACTATATTTTTCTGTATCTTAATTCAGGTCAATGGCATCTTTGTGGAACTACCCTTTTCCTATGAAAATAAACTGAGCATCTACCAGACTGGAGTTCACGGCTTCATCAAGACAGACTTTGATCTGCGTGTCAGCTTTGATTGGTATAGCTATGCCAGGGTCATCGTTCCAGAATCTTATGCCAATGCGCTCTGTGGCCTATGTGGTAATGCCAATCAAGATCAAAATGATGACTTTCTCATGAAAGATGGAACACAAGCAGAGAATGAAATTCAATTTGCAAACAGCTGGAAAGTGAAAGATATTCCTGGCTGCTCTTCTGGGTGCACCAAAAACTGCCCAGTGTGCAGTGATGCTGATAAACAAACCTACCAAGGTCCATCCTACTGTGGGATTCTTACAAGAAAGAGTGGGCCTTTCAGGCAATGCTATGATGCCATTGATCCTAAATCTTATTTTGATGATTGTGTCTATGATACCTGCATATACCAAGGTCACCATGATGCCCTCTGTAGTGCCATCAGCTCCTACATGACAGCATGTCAAGCTCAAGGCATCCAAGTTGAACAGTGGAGATCACCATCCTTCTGCAGTAAGTCTTCTCTCCTGCATTCAAAGTTTAGCAATAGCATTTAGACTTATATATTGCTTCACAGTGCTTTACAACCCTATGTGGTTTACAGTCAGCCTATTGCCCCCAACAATCTGGGTTCTCATGTTACCCACCTCGGAAGGATGGAAGGCTGAGTTAACTTTGAGCCTGGTGAGATTTGAATTGCCAAATTGCAGTCAACTGGCAGTCAGCAGAAGTAGCCTGCAGTACTGCAATCTAACCACAGTGCCACAAAGGCTTATAGTTGGCATAAGAGATGAAAGAGATCCTAACTTCAGTAATAGAAATGGGAGAGTCATTTGATGAAGAGCCCAACTTATATCACAGTAGACTTCTTCAACTTGTGCTGCCCCAGATGTGTTAAAACCCAACACATCTGAAATGGTGGCAGGTTCAGCAAGATAATGTTCCAAGATCTGTTGATCCAAGATCTGTGATAAATTGAAATCACCAGCCTGAATTGGAAACAAGAAAAGAGGCTCAACATTAAAATATTTAAACGAGAACAATCTTTTCCCCAAATATATTAAGCATCAGAGTGATTGTGAATTAACAGTGCAACCCATATGCAACTTTACATAACAGAAAACATTTATATTTATCAGAGTTGAAACCCAGTATTAACCCCCCTGCCCATTTTTTCTGTATTTACTGTGGTAATAATTATAATTCTGCAATATATCTTGAACTCTGACCCGTTGTTCCTGGACATATTGCTTCAGTTCAATTTTTTTGAGGATTTTTTAAAAAGATGGATGCAACTACAGTTACTATGGTTGTAATAAATATTGATTTCCTATAGCAAATTAATGGAACATAGGTGGAACAAGTTTAGTTCAGATTCAACCCATTATACAGAAGTATTAAATGGCTAGTATCAGAACCACTGTATCAACATAAAATACCTTGTTTTGCCCAATGAAAGTTTCACTTTCCCTTTGGCTCTATGCTTTCGATGAATTCATTCTGAGAAATACATTTGTTTTAAAATTCACAGGCATTTTCATGCATACTCCTCTCCATAGGTACTCCCTTTTGGCTTACTTTTCCTCGTGTGTACATTTTCTGAATGCAATATTTCAGAAGAAGAGCAGGTCACACTTCCTCAGTGTTGTAAAAGCTGGAATTTCAAATCAACTTTACTAATGGGTGTCTAGTCCATTAAAGAATGCAAGGATGAAGAAAAGCACAATTATTTTCACCTATAATCTATTTAACATAATAACAGAGTTGGAAGGGACCTTGGAGATCTTCTAGTCCAACCCTTTGCACAAACAGGACAACCTATAGCATTCTAGACAAGTGATTGTCTAAAATTGTCTAGGAAAAGTAAGCCAAAAGGGAGTACCTATGGAGAGGAGTATGCATGAAAATGCCTGTGACAAGTGACTGTCCAGTGTTGTGATGAAGCACCCACAACTTCTGAAGGCAAGCTGTTCCACTGGTTAATTGTCAACACATAGGAAATTTCTTCCTTAGTTCTAGGTTGCTTCTCTCCTTGATTAGTTTCCATCCATTGTTTCTTATCTTGCCTTCTAGTGCTTTGGAAAACAGGTTAACCCCCTCTTCTTTGTGATAATTTGACAAGCAACATTCTCTTTATTCTGTTCTTCAGGTATTTCTTGCCCATCCAATTCCCACTATGAGCTCTGTGGCAGTGGTTGTCCAGCCACATGCAAGAGCCTCATCTCACCCCAGAAGTGTGATGTTCCATGCCTGGAAGGATGTTTTTGTGACTCTGGATTTATCCGCAGTGGAGATCAGTGTGTTTCAAAGGCCAAATGTGGCTGTTTCGACCAAGGCCGATACTACAAGCTAGGAGAAGAGTTTTATCCCACCACTTCCTGCCAGAAAAAGTGCATCTGCATGGATAACGCAACCATAGAATGCCAAACGTTCTCTTGTGGAGCTCATGAGGAATGCAGGATTGTAAAGGGCGTTCAAGGCTGCCACCCTTTAGGTTATGGAAAGGCCATTGCACTGGGTGACCCTCATTTAATTTCCTTTGATGGAAGGCATTTTGAATTCTACAGCTCCTGTACTTACGCCTTAGCCCAAGTTTGCCAGCACAGCCCTCAGCTCCAGAACTTCACTGTGTGGGTAGAGAACGAGAAGCTTGGTGATGGTCCTTTAGTTCTAATCCGGAATGTGAAGGTCTTCATTCATGGTTACATAATCACCCTTCAGAGGGGAGTAAAGTGGCAGGCAATGGTAGGTGAACCACACATTAGCCAAGAGTGTGCTTTACAAAATGCAGCCGTGAAACGAAAATAATGGAGAAGGGCCACATCTGCCTGATCCCATCTTAGAATCATTGGATTGTAGAACAGAAAGGATCACAAGGATGATCTAGTCCAACCCCCTGCTCTATGCAAAAGAACCAATCAAATCATCTTCAAGGTGTGGCTTTCCAATCTCTTCTTAAAAGCCACCAGTAATGGAAAACCCAGAATCTCCATAGGTGGACGGCTGTAAAGAGCTTATCATTAGGAAGTTTATTTCATGGGTTTTCATTATCATATTTGGGGGAAAGGCTTTTATATCTGGGGCCAGCAAACTGTTTGGAGAATAGGGGCTTCACTCCTCCCTGCATATTCTATTTGGGCTTTGTATAACTGCAGAGAACATGGAAATATTGCAGGGATAGCTCCCAAATGAACAAAAGCAGAAATATTTGTTTATTTTCTTTTATTTCTTTTCTTTTATTTATTTATTTTTGTCAATTACTTACAAGGTAATAGGTATAAGGAAAAACATAGTTATGAATACATGGATACATATAAGAAAAAGAAAAAAAGAAAAAGAAAAAAATAGGACAGGGAGGGTAGGCATGTTGGTGTGCTTATGCACACACCCTACAGATCTCTTAGGAAAGGGGTGAGGTCAATAGTAGACAGTCTGAGATTAGTTTTTGGGGTTTGGGGAAGAAACCACAGAGTCAGGTAAAGTATACCAGACACTGATCACTCTGTTGCTGAAGTCGTATTTCCTGCAATCAAGTTTGGTGCGATTAGCCTTGAGTTACACTCCTTCCTGTACATTCTATTTGGGCTTTATACAACTGCAGAGAACATGGAAATATTGCAGGGATAGCTCCCAAATGAGCAGAAGCAGAAATATCTGTTTATTTTCTTTTAATAAAATAGATGCATTAAATTTATTAGGGGCTTAATGCATACAGTCAAGCAGAAAAGTTACATGCATGCTTTCTTCTGATGATTTTGCTAATGCAGCCTGCTTGCAAGATCATAAGAGAAGCTGCATTTTATTCTTTTCCCAGGGAAAAAAGGAAAAGGAAAAAAGATGTTAATTACTGCTATGAAGCAATATGAAATGAGTATTAAATTCTACGCATGTAAAACCAGCACTTATCCCCAATTTTTATTCTTTGTTGGTACAGGTGGATAAACAGTTGTATATCCTGCCAATGAATGCAGCTGATGGGAAATTCTGGATCACCCAAGAAGGGAACAACATCATTCTCTACACAACATTTGGCCTCACAGTCCTATATGATACTTCTTCATATGTTCATGTTACTGTCCCCAGTACGTACAGGGGTCATATGTGTGGCCTGGCTGGCAACTTCAACGGGGATCCAAAGGATGACTTCATGCTAGCTAATGGAAAACTCACTGAAAACGTGGAAGAATTTGCAGCTTCCTGGAAGATCCCCATGAATGGTGTAATTTGTTCTGATGGCTGTGGGGACAAATGTCCCATCTGCAACAAAGCGCAGAAAACAAAATATGAAGCTGGGAACTTCTGTGGAATGATCCCATCCAAGACAGGTCCATTCACAGACTGCCATTCATTGGTGAACCCTACAGAATATTTTGAACATTGTGTGAATGAGGCCTGTACAACCAATGAGGTTCAAGAATCTCTTTGTCGAAGTCTTCAAGCCTATGTAGCTGCTTGCCAGGCATCTGGTGCCAACATTAGAGCCTGGAGAAGCTCCTCTTTCTGCCGTAAGTTTGTAGGAAGTTACTTTCCATAAGTAGCCAATTCTCTGCCTCAAATGTCTTATTTTATCCTTCTATGCCTTGCCTTACTATTCTTATTAATGGCTGAGTCTATCCAGTTCACAACCATTAAAATCTTCTGGTGCTTAACCAAGCTTGGATGCACCCTTGTTCAAAGAGATTCCAGAGTTGTTTCAGCAATTACTGTGTTTCTCCAAAAATAACACCTATCCCAAAAATAAGCCCTACCATGGTTTTTGCATGTGTGCCCAATGTAAGCCCTATCCTCCAAATAAGGCCTTCTTAAGCACCTGCACAGCCACATGGCCACCCATTCCATCTGGTTTCTTGTGGTGTCATGGCTGCAAGACCTCCTGCCCCTCCATGAGGAAGCAGAAGAAGTGAGTCTTCCATGTACTGTTAAAGTACATGAGAAAAAATAAGACATCCCTTAAAAATAAACCCTAGTGCTGTGCTTGCTTCGGCAGCACATGTACTAACATTGGAATGATACAGAGAAGATTAGCATGGTCCCTGCACAAGGATGACACACAAATTTGTGAAGCGTTCCATATTTTTAAAAAAATAAAAATAAGCCCTACTGCTTATTTTGGAGCCCAAAAGAAAATAAGACTGAGTCTTATTTTGGGGAAACACTGTGCTTGTTCCAAGAATCCTTAACTTTATTGCCTAGTTGCTAATAATCTCTCAATATTGTACTCAAGTTCTTTGTTGTGTCATTTGTTCCAATGTGAAGGAGGAGGGAAGGGTAGTAGGCCTAATGTTTTGGTTAGGTTCTCAACCACTTCTTTGATTTTTGCTCCAGGTAGACAACATACCTCTCGAGATTGTACTTTCCTTCCCTGAAAGATGTGATTGTTAGTCATTAGGAATTCATTAGAGCAGTGTTTCTCAACTTGGGACTAATTTTAGGAGATTTGGACTTCACTTCCTGGAATTCCCTAGCCACCTTAACCTATTTGCTTCTTCTGTTTCTACAGCTCTCACCTGTCCAGCCCACAGCCATTATGAGCCATGTACCAGAACTTGCGATTCCACCTGTGCTGCCTTATCTACTCCAAGTCAGTGCTCAGGGAACTGCTTTGAAGGCTGTCAGTGTGATGAGAACTATGTGTTTGATGGATCTCACTGTGTAACCATGAAGCAATGTGGCTGCACTTATCGTGGAGCCTACCTGAAGGTAATTTCTCTCTCCCTTATGTGGCTGAGAGCAGTAAGGGGCTATTTCTGATGAGATGGAGACTCAGAATGATTTCTGACAGACTGTAGGTAGTTCTTGACTTACAACTGTTCATTTAGTGACCATTCAAAGTTACAAAGGCACTGAATAAAGTGACTTATGGCTGTTTTTCACAGTTAATACCTCTGCAACATCCCTACAGTCATGTGATCAACATTCAGATGTTTGGCAACTGACTCATATTTATAATGGTTGCAGTGTCCTGGGGTCATGTGATCACTTTTTACAACCTTTTGACAACCTAAATCAATGGACAAGCCAGAATTACTTAACAACCCGGTTACTAACTTAACAACTGCGGTGATTCACTTAACAACTGTGACAAGAAATGTCATAAAATGGGGCAAAACTCAATTTACAAATGTCTCATTTAACAACAGAAATTATGGGCTCTCTTATCTTTGTAAGTCAAGGGCAAACTGTATTTAGGCAGGGAAATAACTTAAAAATGAGACTGGGACAGAGAAGGGCCATTGTTTGGTAATCTGCTGGACAGATGGCAAGGTTGTGTAAGCCCTTAAACACCACATATATATTTAAGTGGTACTTTTATTATTATTTTATTATTTTATTTTATTATTATTTTATTTTATTTTTCAAAGTTTTGAAACTATCCATCTATTTTTATCTACGCAGGACCATCAAACAATAGCTATTATGTTAACTCTTCTGGCCCCACTGTTGATGTCCCTGGTTATAGGACCTGCAACATGCACTTATGTCTACAATTAATTTAAAAATTGGAAGGAGGAAGGGAAGGAGGGCATGCTTTGCTTTTCTCATTGTAACCAACTCTGGGACTTTGTTCAACAGATCGGCGAGCACTTTTACTCGAAGGGCTGCACAAAAAAATGCACCTGCCAGTCAGCAGGCCAGCTCCAGTGTAAAGAAAGCAGCTGCCAGCTTGGAGAGGCCTGTGCCCTTCGGGAAGGCGTGCGTGGCTGTGTGATGCTGGAAGCTCAATGCAGACTCACTGCCCAAGCGCTTATCACTTCTTTCGATGGTGCCTCAGGGAAGTATTCCTGCAGTGGAGTCTATGAAATAGCTTCTCTTTGTGACCAGAACTCTGCCTCCTGGTTTAGGCTGTTAGTGAGCATCGAAAAGGATTATGCGAAGCAGATGGTGGTTGGAAAATCTGTCTACTTTTACTTTCAAGGTGGATTCATCCAGATTATAAATGGAGAAAGATTATGGGTAAGTGAAAACCAAGAGCAAATTAAAAACTAATGGAACACTTAGTAGCCTTCAACATACATTTTCAATGTACACTCAACCCTAATACACACACACACACACACACACACACACACAGAGAATAATCCTTCACTAGAGAATGCAAAAAGCACTGGTGAGTTGATAGGACAATTCATACTTTATCCTTCATAATTTGTACATATTTTAATAATAAAGTTGCATTTTAAATTTGGCAGTAACTGAATGAAAGAAAAAGTCCCCCTTGACTTAAGCTAGAATCTGGTTGAATTAATGGACACTCCTCTTTGCTACTGGCATCTTCAGGAAAAACTTTTCCACTGTCATGTTCAGGAACACCTTTTGATTTTTCAGTAAAGGTGAAGTTGTACGATCCTCTGGGAAATCCCTTTCAATTACTTTAAAAAACGTTTTATTCGATTATAGAACAAAATACAAAAATACAAAAGCAAATAGTAGGACACTGTGGGGAGGAGAAGGGGAAAGAAGAATGAGGAGGCGAGAGAGAAGGAAAAAAGATTGATTTCCAACTCCCTCTGATGCAGTAGAATGAGGCATTGTCCCTCAACCGTTTACTTTTCCATGATATTATAAACTAGCCATTTCTATCAATCTAATCAGTAAAACCCAAAATCAAAGTTGCATTTTTTCCCACTTCAAGGAAACCCCTTTTAATTACTAACCAAGTTGCCATTTTTTAAGGTGCTGAGGACTATTTGAGTAGATTCAAAGGAAGAAAACAAATGTTTAAAATGGGGGTAGTAGGGATGTTTTCAGGTTGCTAATTTTTTTCTTACCTCAATATTGTTTTCCAGGTAAATGGTCAGAAAATAACGCTGCCATATGAGAACAGCCCTGTGTCCATGAGGAAAACTCAAGATAAAATTGTTATTGACCATGATTCCCAAGTGCAAGTTTATCTCCATCCTGATGGGATGGTGACCATGACAGCCAAGGAGACCCTCAGAGGAAAGCTGTGTGCTGCCTGTGGAAACTTTAACAAGGACCATTTGGATGACTTGAAGCTGGCCAGTGGAGAGCGAACAAATAATTTTGATGAAGTACTCAAGTCCTGGGAGGCAGAAGACTTCCTTTAAAGTGCTTCTAGGCTGTTCACCTATGTGCTTGCAATTTGATGTAACTGATTACAGCAAAGCTCAAGGGAAGCCCAACATTTTGCTCAAATACTTGTTTAAGGGAAATAGCATTCTTGATATCCCAGAGTCTCAGCTTCTTTTGAAGGTCATCCCTGAACATCCTTCAAAAGTGACATTTCAGAACCTCTAAACTCACGAATAAGACTTTGAATGGAACAGACAATTTGACTAATTTCTGCATTTTGGAGGAACTAATGTTAGCCTCGCTGGGTAGATAAGACCAGGAAATCACAGAAAAGCTGAAATCATAATTGAGATCGGCTGTAGTAGTAGAATCTTGCAAATCTGATTCTGCTGTACATCATCCTTCTTATACTTCAAGGAATTAGAGAGGTGTCTGCCTGAGACACTTCAGAATGTAATCTTCCTGTTCAGGACTTCATCTCCTTTTGCCTGCATATCTCTATCAAGGTTATCTTGCTTACGCTCTACATCATGCGCCTTAGCTGAAAGAATGCATTTGTTTATGGTGAATATATTGTGCAAATACAAAAAATGATATAATTCAGTAAAGGGGATTGAGCTGTGGTGGCACAGTGGTTAGAGTGCAACACTACAGGCTACTTCTGCTGCCTGCTAGCTGCCTGCAATTTGGCAGTTCAAATCCCACCAGGCTCAAGGTTGACTCAGCCTTCCATCCTTCTGAGGTGAATAAAATGAAGACCCAAATTGTTGGGGGCAATATGCTGACTCTATAAACCACTTAGAGAGGGCTATAGAGCACTGTGAATCAGTATATAAGTCTAAATGCTATTGCTAACGAAGTTAAATATGTTGTGTGAATTTAGGCTATAAGTTATAATTATGGTTTGAATATGCAGGAGAAAAAACTACCCAACTGCATTTTTAAGCTTAGCCTGAAATTGATCCAAATTATACTTAATTATACCTCCAGCAAAGATTGGTGGGAAAACATTACTCACCATACTAGATAATCATAAAGTAGTTAGGCAATTACAGGGCTGACTGCAAATGGCTCATAAGTTTTGTCTTCCCCTATGTTCCTCCCACCCAAATCCCACCTAAATGGCAAATTTCCTTTTGTTTGATATTTCAAACTGCTTGCTTGTGCAGCACAGATTATTCACTAAATATTATAATAACTCTGTGCACTAATTCATTCAGAGATTTAACTGATGCAAATGTGAAGGAGAAACAACATAAGGTATTGTTCACATTTCAAAATGTAATAAAGTTGAATGTGATAAATCAATGCTGCTTTCCACTTTTTTAATAAACAATAAATATTGCTCATACACAAGGAAATGCTTCAATATTTGGTTGCTCACACCACAAAATGATTATGAATTATGAAGTCCCATATTATTAGACATCAGCTGAACTAGAGATCATTCATAATCAATTTACTAGTAAAACTCTCTAAAGGTTTGTTTGTAACCCTTAATTGGATGAAATAGTGCATCGTAGGGCAACTATTTTTGAACCAAAATACCTCAAATGAGCTAACCTAAATAATATGTTAAATCCTGGAACCATGACTGCCCCAAAACTGAAATTTTGCAAGTTTTATAAAACAATTGATAACATAAAAATCATAAAACATTTTATGTCATAATGCAAATGTCACAAAACATTTGCTGTGTTGATATGTGATTCTTCTGTACAATTCAGTGTGGGTTATTTCAAGGCAGATTAATCTATGAATTTATCTCAATTTTTCTAGTCAAGATAGTACATTAGAAGTTCTGTCATTGTTGAAGGTCCTGAGGAATCTGATAAAGAAATCTCTCTGAAAATATGACTATTGGTCATATTTCATATACTTTGCTGGTCTGCTATTTCTTATACTTTGACCAAAGTCACATTTTATTAATTAATTCATCAGGACAATAATCCTCTGCCCACTTTAACCATTGATTTATAAGTGACCATATGTATAATTATATATCCTTTGTCTCAATTTCATTCAACTGCTTTACTATCCCAAACACTGGGTCTCTGAATAATGCTCCATTTTGCAACACTAAATTCTATGAGCCTAAAAAAAGGATTAAGAATGCAATTTTTAATAAAAGAACTAAAAAATTCAGAATAAAAAATTATCACAGAAGGACCCATTGGAGTAATAGGGCCCTGCTAGGAGTCCTAGTTTGAGGTAAGAGATATTGGGCATAAAATACCATTTTATATGCCAGTATCTGTGTTTGTGTGCACACATATATACCATATAACGATTGATTGATCAATCGATGCAGAGTTCGTACAATATGGGTTACCATAATACAGTTTACCAAAGCTCCGAAGTTTAACCACATCCATATTTTAACATTTCTGCAGTAGTTATACCATCTACACCTGCATCTTTATCAGTGTTCCACATTATCATGGCATTTATGATTTGTCTATTGTGTTTTTCTTAATTAATATGGCATAAGTCTATTTTGAGGAATGCCACTACTGTTCTCATACATATCTCTAAAATACTCTCCCAGTATGATCTCATTTCAGTTTGTTCTCAAAAATTTTTAATCACTTTTAATTCATTCACCCTGTTGGAGATCCCTTGTTTAGCTTTCTTTGTCTATTTCCAGAACACATTGCTTAATTCCATCAAAATCACCTTGCGTTTTCTCCCTCCCTTAACTGGCCCTTGTTCTCCTTGACTCCATTCCTTGCCTCTGAGAGACACAAATGGGTATGTTACCTAAATCAGGCAGCAACCAGTTCCAGCCGCTGGTTCCAGTTTCCCTTCTCCTCCTTCCCATTTGCAATGGGGGTGGAATATGTTACCTATGTAATTTTATTCTCTCTCCTCCTCCCTTCCCCTCAAGCGCAAAAGACCAAGTCATTGCCCTTCTTTTCTTCCTTCCCACATTCAATTGTGAGAGCACTGAAATCTACTGGGCAATTTAATAAAAGACAATTACTATACTTCAGCCTTCCAGGGGGTTCCTAAGAGCACTTTCTTCAAGGTCCACATGCAGAGATAACCATGCCAAATTGTGACAAACAAGTCAGGGCAGACATACTGATTAGGGGGTCCTCCCAATGTGTGTTTTAGAGTTTCACCCCTGGAACTCCTGGCCTGTGCTGCACCAATTCCCTAAGGGCTCATACTTGAATGATTATCTATGGAAGACTCCCTCCTGGGCTATGCATCTAAGTGAAGTTTTGTCCATTAATTGCCTTTGTTATCAGACAGCTGCATGGAATTGTGAGTAATACACAAAGACCAGCTTTCCTTTTCCTGGAAAAGTAGCTTGCAAAATTGGCTGATGCAACAGAAAAATGGTTGATAGAATATGATCTTCTGGCAGCCGGAGCAGTGAATTTATTGGCAGTAGAGTTTTCTGATGACTCCTGGAGGTGCAGAGAGTGATGAGGAACATCACAACCCAGCAACAGAGGAAGTTTGAAATCCAGAAGGGGAGAATGTCTGTTTGAGGGAGGGAATGATGTTGACAACAGCGAGAGGAAAGGCCATGATTCAAAACAAGCTGGGAAGCCTCTTGTGTCTTCTTCTGCATAGCAGTTGCGTAATATGTCGTTCTTGAATAAGATACTTGTAACGTGTTTTGCACTGCTTAAGGCCCTGTCACACTGCCCAACGGATGCAAAACAGACACAACGGACTAGAAAAATGTTCCATTCGTTGTTATCTGCTCTCAGAAGGGGCAAACATTTGCATAACCGGAGCGGATAACACGGACACGGGGAGGACGCAGGGCGGATGGAAAGCGGATGCGGAACGGAAGCCCAGCGGATGGAAGTGGATGAGAGCGGATGGCAAATCCGCTAGGCTTCTGGGGGACCTCAGCAAAGCGGATGTGGAACGGATACAGTGGATGCAGAGCGGATGAAGCGGAAACCTAGCGGATGCCGAGCGTTAATTGCGCATGCGGGGAGGATGCATTGTGTCAGCCCCACAGATATAACGGAAGCAGCTCGGAAGCAGGTCGCCATTCAGAGGAAAGACTTGCTTCCAGACACATCGACTGCCTTGCCTGTCCTGCCTGCATGTCTGCCTGCAAGCCTTGCTGCCAGCCTTGCTGCCAGCCTCTCTGCCAGCCTTGCTGTCTGCCTGCCTGCCAGCCTTGCTGCCAGCCAGTCTGCCTTCCAGCCTTGGTGCCTGCCTGCCTGCCAGCCTTGGTTCATGCCTATCTGCCAGCCTTGGTGCCTGCCTGCCTGCAAGCCTTCCTGCCAGCCTTGGTGCCTGCCTCCCTGCCAGCCTTCCTGCAAGCCTTGGTGCCAGCCTTCCTGCCAGCCTTGCTGCCTGCCTGCCTGCAAGCCTTGGTGCCTGCCTCCCTGCCAGCCTTCCTGCCAGCCTTGGTGCCTGCCTCCCTGCCAGCCTTCCTGCCAGCCTTGGTTCCTGCCAGCCTCCCTGCCAGCCAGCAACCCCACAACCATGCTGAAGCACAGCAAGCCTCAGCCATCTGCTGCCAGCCCTGGCAAGAGGGACAGGGCTACCATCCCGCCCCCTGGCCCTCACTCTGGTTCTGCTGGGGCTTCTGCAGCATGGGCTCGCTCTTCTGGGGCTGGGGCTTCTGTTGCTTCTGCTTCTGGAGGAGCTGATGACAAGCACTCCAGCACCAGCCACCTCCACAGCACCTGCACCCTTCACCCCTGAGACTGAGCGACCAAGAGGAGTGCCAGAGACTCATTTTTGTCTTATAGCTTGTTGTTAATAAAGTCTAGTTTTGATTCACACACTTGCTTCATTTCTTTTTTTTAATAAAGTCTTGCTGGAAACTTTTAGAAATGGTTTAAGCCTTTGCATGCTTGTGGGATGGGTTCAGTGGGTTGGGCAGGGATACCTTTGGGATGGCTAATAGCTGTGGGATAGATAAACCTCCAGTGCAAGCATAGTGGGACTGTATGGTCCACCCTCCCAGATGCCACACCTATGGCCCTTTATTATCAATAACAATGTAATCATTGATCCACACATTTCAACATAAACACAACTCTTTATTAAATTCCCTGTTCATTGTCGGGCCACTCAACATACATGGCACAATCTCATCAGTGTGATGAGACAGGCTCAAGGAAGCATCCATTAAGCATCTATCATCCTGTCTTGCCACTCCACTGCTCCAGCTGGGGAATTGCACCAGTGTTTCAGGAGGTTGCGCTGCTTCTTCCCTTCACGTGAGGCTCTGTTGGGGCCTTGCACATCCTCAGTGTCTATCAGGTTTCGCCCTTGCCTCCATTCCCCAGGCTCCATGTCCCCATTGCCTTGCTGGAGGTCCCCGAGCCTGTTCTGCAACACTGGGTAGCGGGTGCGCATGAGATTGTGCAGGATGCAGCAAGCTTCCATGATCCTCCTCATGGTCTCTGGGCGATGCTGCATGGTGGTGAGAAGTACCTGGAACCTGTTGGCCAGGATGCCAAAGGCATTCTCCACCACCCGCCTTGCCCTGGACAGCCTGTAATTGAAGATCCTCTCTTCACGGGTGAGGAGTCTGGAAGTGTAGGGCTTCATGAGGTAGGTTGTGAGGGAGAAGGCGTCATCCCCCACGATGAAGTAGGGCACATCTTGCGTGTCGTTGGGCAGGGGTTCTGGATCTGGGAAGCCCACGATGAGGTTGCGTTCCAGCTCCTCCTTGAGGTGACTGGCGTTGCCTGAAGCATTGATGTCCATGAACTTGTAGTCAGCATCGACCATGGCGAAGAGGATGATGCTGAAGAAGCCCTTGTAATTGAAATAAGTGGACCCTGACTTGGCTGGAGATTTGCAGGCCACGTGCTTGCCATCGATGGCTCCAACGGTGTGGGGGAAGTTCCATCTGATACCACTGCTCTGCAACTTTCTTCCATCCTTCTTCAGTGGAGGGGCACTGGAGGAGCTCCTCCTTGTATTCTTCGATGATGGCCTGCACCATTTCTCTGACCACAACGCTGATGGTGTTGGGTGGCACCCTCCAGCCGTACTGCATGCTCCTGTAGGTGGTCCCTGAGGCCAGGTGGTGCAGAGTCAGTGCCACCTTGAGCCCAGGTTCCAGGCTGGGCCGGAAGTTGGTGTTTGCCTTGGTCAACCTGGGTGTCAGCCGCTGCACAACTTCGTCAAACATGGCTGGAGGCATCCTCATGAAGTTCTGGAATGCCCGAGTGTCTTCGTTCCTGAGCTCCACCATCAGCTTGTTGTACAGTCCGTCCTCTGCTCTTCTGGTGAACCATCTTCGTACCCAGACGCTTCATGGCCGCCCCTTTTTCTTCCCATAGTAGAGTTCACAGAGCCTGTAGATGGCTTCGCACTGTTGCAGAAGGATGGTGTCCACAGTGGACATGACTGGATGCTGTGGAAGAGCAAGAGTCAGATGAAGGCTGCAGAGGTCTGCAGCAGGGCTGCTGTTCTGAAAGTAAGATCCAGATGTGTTGCTCCCCCTTTTTATAGGCAGTATAGGTGTCCCTCTAGGCATCCTCTAGGCATCCTCTAGACATCCTTAATATCCGAGATAGGTCCCCTCTGCGGACGTTTTTTCCGTTTTAAATGCTTTGTTTCCGTGCTGCATCCGCTAGGCATCCGTTCTGCATCCGTTCTGCGTCCGTTCCACTTCCTCCCTGCATCTGAGTGGATGCGAGTTGCGCGGATGCGCAGCGGATGCCTAGTGGATATAGCGGATGCATAACGGATGCAGAACAGATGCGTAGCGGATGCAGAACGGATGAATTGGATACATTTTCCACGCAAAAGTTTGGAGCAGCTCAAAACTTTCTGAGCGGATGAAACATCAATAAACGGATGCTGGACGGATAGAGAGGAAGCAAAACGAAGGCAGTGAGTACATCGCGTTAACCAACGGATGGCAAGCTTTTTTGTCCGTTTTACATCCTCTTTGCATCCGTTGGTGCAGTGTGACAGGGGCTTTATAGACAGAGTGACCCAATTGTTCTCCACCTCTATGGGCTACCTTTTACTTTGGTATGAGTAGGGATCTACTCTTTGTAAAAACAGGGGAGGGTGTTTTATTTTGACATGATAAAAGATAAGATGGGCCCTTATCTCTTGTAACATTTTATCTACAACCTACAACTAAGGAACAATTTCCTAACACTGAAAACAATTAATCAGTAGGATGGCTTGCCTTCAGAAGTTGTGGGCGCTCCATCACAGGAGGCTTTTAAGAGACCGGCTAGCCACTTGTCTGAATTTATATAGGATCTCCTGCTTGAGCATGGGTTTAGACTAGAAGACCTCCAAGTTTTTTTCCAACTCTGTTATTCTGTTATCATGTGTCAGAATAAAATGATTGTTTTATGCTAGCGAAACAAATTTAACATTTCTATTTTGTTTAACCCTGGAAATAAAAAGGAGAGGAGAGCATT
This sequence comes from Laticauda colubrina, assembly GCA_015471245.1. Taxonomy (NCBI): domain Eukaryota; kingdom Metazoa; phylum Chordata; class Lepidosauria; order Squamata; family Elapidae; genus Laticauda; species Laticauda colubrina. The sequence goes on from BLBF01000072.1 coordinate 1,315,733, forward strand.
GCCTTCTGAGATTATACCTTAATTTCATGTTGGAATGACAATACAGGAACAAAGTTTGCAAACAATTGGCCATATCCCTAAAAGTTATTTAGAACTTCTGGGAGAGATAAATATACAGTATTTGTATTCTATCTTAACTGAAACTCTACAGATGCCTCTCCGTCCACATGGTTGTATCAATTCCAGGATATGATCAACTCAATCTCTTGCATTTATTGAAGAGCCAAGAAGACATATGTCTTCTGCTGGCTTCCTAAAATAGGCCATTTAGTTCTTCCCTTTGTTCTGCCAAGAAATCCAACCTTTGAGGCCACTGGAACTTCTCTTTAAATTAGAAATAGGCGTTGTCAGAAATCCTATAAAAAGGAAAGAGTAGCTAAAGTCAAAAACAGAGTGGACAACTTCCTTTTCTTTCTTTCTTTCTTTCTTTCTTTCTTTCTTTCTTTCTTTCTTT
>BLBF01000072.1:1316196-1331064 GCA_015471245.1 Laticauda colubrina
TTCTTTCTTTCTTTCTTTCTTTCTTTCTTTCTTTCTTTCTTTCTTTCCTTTCCTTTCCTTTCCTTTCCTTTCCTTTCCTTTCCTTTCCTTTCCTTTCCTTTCCTTTCCTTTCCTTTCCTTTCCTTTCCTTTCCTTCCTTCCTTTCTCCAGGATCAACCTTGTGAAAACTGGAGGTAAGAGACCATCTTGGATTGTATCTTGGGGTGCTTTTTGGTTATCCTTCAAAGTCCAAACCAAATTGTTTATCATGGTGCAACAGGGCTCCAGCCAGTTTGCTGACTTTTTCCCACCATCTGGGGAAAATGCATGTTAAGGCTGCTGCTTGGTTCAGGGGAAAAAAATAATTTTTGTTCATCTAAAATGGAGGTGGAAATTCAGATGTTTTAAGAACTAAATTTTTGTCTTTGTTGGCCATTTGAGCTGGAGCTATTACTAGTTAGCGACAGCTGGAGAACCACACATTTCTAACTAATGAATGCATATTTGGTGAGGAAAGTCTGTAATTATCTTTTTGCTAATTCCTTTTTTCTCTTCAGTTCCATTTCTATTATCCATTAGCTCTGTCTTTCTTTGGGCCAAATTCCCTTTTACCTTCCCCAACAGGATGTGAAATAGCCTCCAGAATTCCCATCCAGTGGATCCAGTGTCCAAGGATTCTGGGAGCTGTAGTTTCAATGAATCCAGATGGCTCCATGGTGGGAAAGGTCTGAGAACTATATTTTTTCCAAAGCACACCACATACTAACCAAACCAGTCTACCTTTTTATCAAATTAAAAAAAATGTCCCTTTCCACAATGTAACGGGCAGGCAACAGATGTAATGTAATGGCCAGATTACAGAATAATTATGTTCATACATTTGGACTTGCATAATTTTGGTTTAGTGTTCCCTATGAATATGAAATTCCACCCTGAATCACATCCCAGTATCCGTTTTTCCATTTGGGATAAAAACAAATTTGGTGACTTGGAGCCAATTTTTTTTTTTAACCTGAATGCCAAAATGGATGCTGGGATGAGATTCGGGGTGGAATTTCATGCTTAAAAATGGTATTTCTTGCTGTTTCTAAAAATTGAGCATTTTTGGTGCCTGCAGAGGAAAAATTGTGAAAAACACAGATCAAGGGGGCAGGAACTGGCTTCCACAGCAGAACCCAAAAGTGATGGTGTGCTCATATGCATTCATGTTAATTAAACAATACACATTTATGTTTTAGTTTGGTTTTGTAGGCATGGAGATCCTGATCTTCTTGGCCGACGTGGAGCTCTTAAAATATGATTAAGATGAGCTGGAAGAAATCTCAGCATCTGTTTCCATTGGGAGTGATCAGAGGAAAAAGGAGAAGGGGTTACCCATACCCATTGGCTGGACACTATAAAGGATGACCCTGAGATGACCATGGCGGATCTAAAGGAAGTGGAGCAGGACAGAGGGTCATGGAGATCACTGTCCCACTGAATGGCCCAGGAACAGACCCGAATGAATGGCTAATGAGGACGCTTCTACCAGGGATGAAGAAAAATGTTTCTTCAGTTCCTCTTCTGTTTATTTATTCATGACTCCTTAGGTAAGTTCATATCATATTTTAAGCCATCACGTGCTTTCCTTGTTTGTAGTTGAACATGTTTTTGGTACCAAGTGGTTTCTTTAATAAACCACAATTAATTAAAGCATGGGTTTTTTTGTGAATCTTCTGGAATACAACTGGTCTGGAGACAAACTTTATATTTAGATGTAATGTAATAGAATGTCAGAAATCAACTGCTATCAATACAACATTTGTCCGTTATATCAGGGGTTCCCAAACTTGGCAACTTTAAGACTTGTGGATTTCAACTCTCTGAATTCCCAAGGCTGGTTGGGGAAGTCTGAAAGTTAAAGTCCACAAGTCTTAAAGTTGCCAAATTTGGAGACCTCTGCATTATATGACCATTTTCTCTAATTTTGTACAGTATTAGAGGTGGCATTAGAGATCTCCAGGCTCTTGGAGAAATCATTTGCTGCTGTGAGGTTTCAAGTTTTAAGCCTACACAATTCATGAAGTAGAGAGACAAGTTAATATTTGTATCTGCTGCTTCAGGCAGTTTTTCAAATAAGTCTGCTTCCTTCTCAGGGTAGATAAAGCTTTGGAAAAGATCTTCAACAGAAACATTGGGAGATTGGATCAGAAGGTTAGGATGGGAAACAGCTAGCTTTATTGATTTTGTCCCACTTTAAATTCTTAGGTGACCAAAACTGACCTGGAAAGAAAAGATAATCAAGTTCAGCCATGGTTTCTTGCATAATTTCCCAACAGCTGGGTTCAAACAATGTGGGTGAACTTGGCTAGTGTGACATTTAAAAACAGTTGTTGGGAAAAAAACAAGTCAGAAATTGTGTTTCCTGGACTTCTTGTCTTCCATTTGATATGTCAGCTGGTGAACTTGATGAGATTGATTCATCTGCATAGTTCTGCTAAAGCACTTCTTCTTTATTTTAATTTTTGCAGGGATGGGATCCCATGAAGCAAAGTCACAGGGAGCACACAGACAAAAGTTAATGGCATTATTTAGAGTCCGAGTACTTGACTTTACTGACTTGAATATTTTGTGGCTGATCACCACAGATAACAAGATTCTGTGTTGCCAGTTACAGAAGGGCATCTCTGCTGCCTTTTCCCCTCTTTTGCAGAACTTTTTACACATTTACTTTTTCTAACGCAGCTCTAAGCTCAGAGGCCTTTGTGGAGCTTTCTTGCAAGCATCAGCAATTTAGCAGAATGAATCCAGCTGGATTAATGGAGAATTTACAGCTTGATTCACCCAGTGTCCTAAGCTGTGATTTATTACATAAACTGATGATGTTAAGCCATAAACCTGGGGTGTAGATGGAAGGTCTTGGAACCAGTCCAAATACTGAATCTGAGTAAAGGATCCAGTTGTGAACTCAGCCACTATTGAGACACATGTGTAAAACACCGAAGTCTGAGAAAAGGGTGTAGGTTTGGAGATGATGACATTATGCAAGACCAGGAAAAGGGGCAAATGGCTCAAGCAATTTGAGAACTACCATACTATATGCAAATATGCTTTCTACTAGCTGAAAACAATTTAATTTCCCTAGAGATTTCTATAAATGTTTCATTGGAACTGCACTGTTCAAATGTGTTTTAATTTCAAATGAAAAACTACCATAAAATTATATGAATCTTCACCTGCAATGGGTTTTTTTTTTTTTTTTTTTTTTTATTCTGTTTTAAAATATTTTCCATCTTCATTAGATTTTTTTTTATGAATATATTTTCACAGTAACCTTACATTTCACTTTTGGGATTTCTTTTCTGCAGCCCCCTTGCTATCATCTGATTTCTGCTAGTCACACTCCTCTTAAACTTCAAAATTGACAGGATCAGACTGCAACAGTCATAGACGAACTTTCAGGATTTAAGAATTGGATTTTTTTTATAAAAATGCATGGTCATTAACATCACTTTAAGAGGACACTGGTGCCTAAACTATGTTTTTTAGACTTTTAAAAAAGATATCCATAAAGATCTCTGCCCTCCAAGAATGCCATCACCCCAATAAAGTTTATATCATTATATATGATACTTTTCTGTGAAAAATCAATGGCTTTGGGGAAGAAAAATTGAAGAAGTGTTATATATATGCAGCTTTGAGATCCCAAAGGGAAGGTGAGACAGACATTTATCAAACAAGTGGATATAATAAAGATTTGATAATTCCAAAATGGGGTTTTAGAGATCACATGTAGACCATGGGTCATCATCTCCCCATCATTCTAGGTGATTTGGTGGTAAGAATCCCAACACTTTTTGTATTTGTTCATAATCTCTCTTTTATTTTCACAATTCTTCTCACCTTTTTTGTCGCCAGTAACTTGTTAGTCACTGTTTCTTCCACCTATTTCCCTCTTACAAACAATGATAAACAAATGTTGGCTGTTAGTTAGTTGCAATGACCAATGTTGGCTTAAGGAGTCCTCAGCTGGGCACAGTCCATGGAAATCCTGAAGCTCCTTTTACACAGATACACAAAATTGGCTATGTGCGTCTGTAGAACTTGGCATCTACCCCACAGGAAAATTTGTTCTGCCAGAATGAAAATTAAGAGGTTGAGATGTAGCTCTTAGCCTTACAAATGCAAAAAAATTGTTGGCAGCGTGATCATTACACTGGATTTGCCAAATTCATACATAACCCCTCTTCAGTTGCAACACTCTGTTCAAGGATTAGCCATGATGGGTTGTAAATTCTGGGGAAGTGAAAGACTAATCTGAATAGGCTATTATGTTTTCCTATTAGTCACCACTGGTGTCCCACTGGTCAAACATTTCACAACCAGAATCATATCCACAGCCTAAGAATATTGACTCTCAAGGGTTGGTTGATATATTTATGTCTGAATCTTATTTAAATCTTCCCCAGAGAGTATTCTGGGAATTGCTATTAATTCCTATATCAAGAGAAGTAAAAGGAAGGAAGCTCAGAATTACAGTAGGACCATTGTCTTCTAGACACAAAAGTCAATGGGAACAGAAGGTAAGAAAATTTGTATTATCTTTTACTAAATCATGCTCAGGAATTTCAGAAACTATAGTTTTTGTGAATGAAGGCAAATGTTGCAAGAGCCAATCTGAGTCAGTCACCAGGACCAAAGGTTTATTCTTCCAAGCTTTCAGACTTTGCTGGAGTCCATCATCAGGAAACTTCTTTTTCTCCAGAATATGTCCACCAGTTGTTCTATGCACTGTGTTTATGTGGCTCCCGGTTGTGTGGAGTTTTGGGTTGCTAATTTGTGTATTGATGGCTAGTTCGGATAGATGGGTAGCTTTTGTCCATTGTGAGATATGGGATAGTCAGGAGCAAGGCGAAACTCGTAGGCAGTCATACTTGCAGGGTATGTAATCCATCCTGTTCTTTATTTAATAACACAACATTAAAATCCAAGATGCACATCTGATAATTCTGGGTTGTCATTTTTGCTCACTAACACAAAAAGAGGGTAACGGTTGTATGAACAGGCAGGAATTCAACAAGTGCCTATCTTGCTTAATTTCAAGGTAGGATGACTGGGAAAGATTTGCTGGTTAAATTTCTTTTTTCTTTTTTTCCTTCTCGCTTCCTCTTAAAGCACAGGATTCTGACTAGCAAGGGGAAAAATTCCTTTTGGCAGAGCCTTAATTATGAGCCCAAAGGCATTTGAAATCACACAATTTCCTTCTTTCCTATTTTAGCTCTTCAATTATGGATGAAAATGGGTTCATTTTTTAAAAACAGCTGTGGAACCCTAATTTCAATATACTGAAATTCTGCCTGGCAGAAGCATCTGCAATGGGGGTTTGGGGGGGGAGGAAGGAAGGGGGAGAGAAGCCATGATGGTGGCTACCCCTCCCCCTTTAACATGTATTTATTTCTTATTTATTTAAATTTATTGGCTCCCCAACCTCTGCAACACACCTAAAAAAAATGAACTAGGCTTCAATTGCTCAGTTGTGGTCATCCTCTCATCTTTTCTGACTCCTCCCCTTATTCAGGCATTGCTCTTGGCTGTGGTTTTCTGATCCTCGATCCTCCCCCCCATTAATAAATAAAATAAACAGCCTGTTCCCTTTAATATTTCTTTATTTGCTCACAACACTTATATCCCACTTATCTGTTACAGTTAAAATGTAGTCCAGAATAATTTAGAACAAGGTGTTTATTTTATTTATATCCTGCCTTTAATATTTTATTAATATAGCAATAGTGCTTACAGGTGAAACAAAAAATTAGAATAACATGGAAAAGTTCATTTATTTCAGTAATGCAACTTAAAAGGTGAACCTAATGTATGACATAGACTCATTACATACAAAGCAGGATAGTTCAAGCCGTGATATGGCATAATTGAGATGATTATGGCTCACAGCTCATGAAAACCCCAAATCCACAATCTCAGAAAATTAGAATATTGTGAACAGGTTCAATATTCTAGGCTCAAAGTGTCCCACTGTTATCAGCTAATTAAGCCATAACACCTGCAAAGGGTTCCTGGGCCTTTAAATGGTCTCTCAGTCTGGTTCAGTAGGAAGCACAATCATGGGAAAGACTGCTGACCTGACAGTTGTGCAGAAAACCATCATTGACACCCTCCATAAAGAGGGAAAGCCTCAAAAGGTAATTGCAAAAGAAGTTGGAGGTTCCCAAAGTGCTGTATCAAAGCACATTAATAGAAAGTTATGTGGAAGGGAAAAGTGTGGAAGAAAAAGGTGCACAAGCAGCAGGGATGACTGCAGCCTGGAGAGGATTGTCAGGAAAAGGCCATTCAAAAGTGTTGGGGACTTTCACAAGGAGTGGACTGAGGCTGGAGTCAGTGCATCAAGAGCCACCACACACAGATGGATCCTAAACATGGGCTTCAAATGTCGCATTCCTCTTGTCAAGCCTCTCCTGAACAACAAACAACGTCAGAAGCGTCTTTCCTAGGCTAAAGAAACACAGACCTGGTCTGTTGCTCAGTGGTCCAAAGTCCTCTTTTCTGATGAGAGCAACTTTTGCATCTCATTTGGCAACAAAGGACCCAGAGTCTGGAGGAAGAATGGAGAGGCACACACTGCAAGATGCTTGAAGTTCAGTGTGAAGTTTCCACAGTCTGTGTTGATTTGTGGAGCCATGTCATCTGCTGGTGTTTGTCCACTGTGCTTCATTAAGTCCAGGGTCAATGCAGCCATCTACCAGGAGATTTTGGAGCACTTCATGCCTCCAGATAAGCTTTATAGGGATGCTGACTTCATTTTCCAGCAGGACTTGGCACCTGCCCACACTGCCAAAAGCACCAAAACTTGGTTCAATGACCATGGGATTACTGTGCTTGATTGGCCAGCAAACTCGCCTGACCTGAACCCCATAGAGAATCTATGGGGCATTGCCAAGAGAAAGGTGAGAGACATGAGGCCGAACAATGCAGAAGAGTTGAAGGCCGCGATTGAAGCTTCCTGGTCTTCCATAACACCTCAGCAGTGCCACAGGCTAGCTGATAGTTGATAGTTTCCATGCCACACCACACTGAGGCAATAATTGCTGTAAAAGGGGCCCAAACCAAGTACTGAGTACATATACATGCTTATACTTTTCAGAGGTCCGATATTGTTCTATGTACAATGCTTGTTTTACTGATTGCATCTAATATTCTAATTTTCTGAGATTGTGGATTTGGGGTTTTCATGAGCTGTAAGCCATAATCATCACAATTATGACAAATTATGGCTTGAACTATCTTGCTTTGCATGTAATGAGTCTATCTCATATATTAGTTTCACCTTTTAAGTTGCATTACTGAAATAAATGAACTTTTGCATGATATTCTAATTTTTTGAGTTTCACCTATGGACTTATATTCCGTTTTACATTGATTTACAGCCCTCTCTAAGAGGTTTTATAGAGTTAGCTCATTGTCCCCAACAATCTGGGTCCCCATTTTACCCATCTTGGAAGGATGGAAGGCTGAGCCTGATGGGAATTGAACTGTAAAATTTCAGGCAGCTGGCAGTCAGCAGAAGGAGCCTGCAGCACTGTACTCTAACCACTGAGCTCTTATCCTGCCTTTAACAACTCAGACCAGCAAACATATCTAATACTGTTTCCTCCTCCTATTTTCCCAACAACAACCCTGAGAAAATGAGTGAGGCACAGTGATCAGAGTGCAGTACTACAGGCTACTTCTGACTATTGGCTGCCTGCAATTTGGCAGTTCAAATCCCACCAGGTTCAAGGTTGACTCAGCCTTCCATCCTTCTGTGGTGGGTAAAATGAGGGACCAGATTGTTGGGGGCAATAGGCTGACTCTGCAAACCACTTAGAGAGGGCTGTAAAGCACTAAGTCTAAGTGCTGTTGCTTATAAATCGAAGTGCTAGTGCCATTGCTATTGCTAAGGTCACCCAACCAGCTTTTATGCCTAAAGCAGAACTAGAACTCACAGCCTCCTGGTGATTGGCCCAAAGTTGGCTTTCATGCCTAAGACGAGATCAGAACTTCCAATGTCCCAGTTTTTATCCTGGTACTTTAATCACCAGACCAAACTGGCTCTTTAGGCTATATTTATATTAAAATACATACACAGGACATTTACAGAAGATATTAAAATATCATTAGCCCTGTTTTTGTTATTTCTGATAAATGATTTGAGAGAGACGAGCCATCTCTAATAGCCTAAAACTATTCTATTTGTTAAACAAAAAAAAAATGAGATTATGTATGATGTGAGTTCTGTAGCGCTCCAGTATACACTCAAAAATAAATAAAGTTCCTCAAATTGTAGGGAGCTTCAGTAGCATTTATCTTATCCATATAGGAAATTTTTGTTGGTCTTATTTAGATTGCACTGCATGTGAGTGAAGAATAACTTTTACTGAATCATAGTGATTACTGCTGAATTGAGCAGAACACATTTCTGTTCGCAAACACATTTGAAGTCAATGTGCTATAATAACATGGAGAGCCACGTTTGGTGTAGTGGTTGAAGCATCACGTTAGAAACTGGGAGATGTGAATCCTAGTTCTGCCTTGGGCACAAAACCAGTTGGGTGAGCTTGGACTAGTTATTCTCTCTCAGGCCTAGGAATCAAACAACAGCAAACCACTTCTGAAATCTTGCCAAGAAAATGTAAGGACTTGCCCAGGAAGTTGCCAGAAGCCAAGACTAACTTGACTAATCTGAAGCAGTGGTATTCAGCAGGTTCTGACCAGTTCTGGAGAACGAGTAGTGGAAATTTTGAGTAGTTTGAAGAACTACTTAATACCACCTCTGAATGGCCCTGCCCCCCTCTATTCTCTACCTCCCAAGTCCAGCTGATCAGCTGGGTCTCCTTTGGTTGCTCTGTACAGGAGAACAGAGCTGGAAAGCAGGTCAGTGGGATGGGGAGGGAATGGGGATATTGCAGTGTACTTCCCCTGCCCACCAAGCCATGTCCACCAAGCCACGCTCACAGAACTGGTATTAAAAATTTTTTAATCCCACCACTGACTTGGAGGTACCTATACACACACAAATAAAAACTCTGAATGCCTTTCAACAGCCAGATGTTGGAAAGACAGAACTCCCAACAGAATGCAGGAGAGAGCTAATCTTAAAACTTATTTTGCAGCTTCAGTTAATAGGAAGTCAATCATGGAGATAATCAACCTCTGGAACAAGCTGGGAATGTTTTTTGGTGAGTACTTCATACCATCCCTGGTGCCCTTTGTTCTCTTTTGTGAATGGGACAAGTGGGAATGTAGTTGCACAAGAGGCAAGTCTTCACATTCTGTGCTGATGTGAATACAAGATATCCTTCAACGTTTGGCAGAAGACACAAGATTCCTGGCCATAGCTTTATAGAATTCTAGCCAGATAAATGTTGCACAAATCAAGAAATCTTTGGAACTTTCCAATATGCTCTCTTCAATCTAGAGAAAAATATTGCATGGGGAAGTAGCCCCTGCCCAAGATTTCAATAAAATGACACAATCTCAGGAGAAAAGAGAAGTGACAGACAAGAGGAGCAAACATAAACTAGGGCAAGAGGACTAATAGATTAAAAGAAATAATTGACAGGGAGTCTGTACATACATCACAGGCTCTTTGGGCTCATAACGCACAAAGTATTTTAAAGATGGTCTTGCTGTCATTGTACTTCATTACTGTTATTGTAATGGTATATGGGGAAACCTTTTAGAGACTGAGCCAAGAGACATTGCCTGGGGTATTGTCAAATAACAGACAGTGTAGCTTGCAGCTGGATAGCGGCCAGAGTAAAAAGCTCAAAAGAGACTCTCTGGTTTCTTGGGCAATAAAGGATATGGGGTGAGGGGAATTATGCTTTTAGTCTTGCAAGATTTGTCAACATAGCACTACAATTAAATAGAAGTAGCCCATCTGGTTGTAATTCCTAACTGATTTACCTTATGAGGCTGACATCAATCTTGCAAGTGTGAAAGTACAATTATTCTCCCCCCTCCTTTATCATTCAAGCAACTAGAGAGGGTCTCTTTAGAGCTTCTTGCCGTACCCATTATTCAGTTGTGGGCTATGCTGTCTCTTATCTGAGTGTTCCCTGGGCAGAGGATCTTTGACCAAGGTCTTTTCTACATACTATTACAGTTAAAGGAAAAGACACATCATGTTGAAATTGTACAATGATCTTCACTGGATTTCACCCCTTTTTGAGAACTCCTTTCTTGACCTTACCTCAACAAATGACCAATACATTTTCCGTACTTCCAGAGAACATACAAGCATGCTTTTTTTCAGATCATTTTAAATTCCATAACATTTAAATCTTTTTGTTCCCTGCTTAGGAATTTTGAGTTGGCCTGCCTGGATCATGTTTAATGTCCTCCCCATGATCCCAGTTTCTTCAAGCCCATTAGGAAAAGAGTTTCTCACTGCATTCATGCAAAATGGTTTTCCCCGAAGGTTCAAGGGAGAATTTAAGCTTCTCATCACAGGTTCCGTTCAGTCCACATCTGTTACTATCATCATCAAACAACCTGCCCTGAGGGTAACGGTTGTTGCAAATGCTGGAGAAACACTCTCGGTGAAAATCCCATCAGAGGTTGAGATGGTTGGAAGCAACATTTTTGACAATACACTCACCATCCGGGCTAACCATGATATTTCCATTGTTTCCCTTTCCTACAAACCACACTCCACTGGCAGTACTATTGTCTACCCCAGGGAAAGCTTGGGTACTGAATACTATGTCATAACCCCAAATGTGGGTACCGACCGCTATCGAGAATTTGCCATTATAAGCTGGGCAGAACCCACATCAATTGATGTCCACCTGAAAGGCCCTGTGACTTTCCAAGGGAAATCCTACTTACGAGGAAGCAAGCTGACCATCTCACTTCAACCTTATCAGGCTGCTCAGTTCCAAGGCCAAGTGGATCTCTCTGGTACTAAGATAATCTCCCAGAAACCAGTGGCTGTCTATAGTGGACATACATGCGTCTCCAGGCAAATCCAGTGTGATCATGTCCTTGAACAGCTTTTGCCTGTTACCAGCTGGGGCACGAAGTTCATTGTCCCCTCTTTACCTTTTAATACAGAGTATGACATTGTATATGTTTCTGTTTCCCAAGACACTCGTGTCGATATCCAGAATGGACGAATCAAGAATACCAGGACTTTGCAGGCTGCCCAAGTAGCATTTTATGGCATTCAAGGCACAACAGCCATGTCCATCTCATCTAGTTCTGGCATCCAAGTTATGCTTTTCAGTGACGGTGGCACCTTTGGGAATCTGAAATACGATCCATTCTTCATGGCAATACCTGATATCTCCAGCTACTGCCTGGCCTATAACATCTACAGCAGCGACCAGTTGGAGAACTATGCCTTGATCATTGCCAAATCTTCAGAAATTTCTGGGATCACTGTGGATGGCAGGCCATTGCATACTCTGCAATGGCATGTTGTTTTTGGTACTGATTACTCTTGGACTGCTCACAGCTTAGGCCAAAAGCAAAATGCCATCCACAAAATAGAACATCCCAGCTCCCCTTTTGGGCTATTGAGCGTTGGGATTGCAAATGGAAAGGCTTGTGGTTCTCCTGCTGCCTGTGCAAATGGTAAGAGGAAATCGCTTCTTCCTTTCTTCATAACCTTGACTGTGTTCACACAATATGCTTAGCCAGGTGAACAAAAAGCCCTAACAGATGCTTTTGGACAACACGCTAAGTTTGATTAATATGCAATTTGATGGTGGTGGGTTTCTTCTTCATTTATTACATGAATTCGATCCATTTTGTGGGTCTATGTTTTTATCAGGATTCTGGCAGTTACTCCCAATTAAATCATGAGTCTCGAGCAAAACTTCCAAAACTTCAAAAGGATTTATTGGGAGTTAACATATCCAGCACTGCCTGGGTGTAGCTGACTCTGAGACACATCATTCATTGTCACCCTTGACCCTGGTTTTCCCCCACCCCTTGGGTGTATCGTAATTCATATTCTCCAGTGAGACACATCCATAGCCAAGGGTCATCAATCATGTTCTCCTGTTAGAATTTTGTGTGGCAGAAACTTCAGTCACCTAGTTATTATCTTTGAAAACTATTTATGGAGTGCACTTCGATATCCAAGCTGCTGCACTGCTCTTTCAAACCCCTTTCCCCCCTCCCTTTCTGTTGACAACTCTAAAAAGACCATAGAAATATTTTATGAGTTGACAGTTTTAAAGCATTCTGCAGACATGGGAAATGAATTAATTCAGTAATCAGATTCAATGCAGTGTTTTAAAGTAGATATTTTCTTCCTTTCTTTAACTGACTTTTGGGTAACCTGACACCTTCCAGATACATTGGACCTCATTCTTGTTATTAATCCTATATGTGGAAGGCTTTTTAATCAACTTGACATACATTGCATCAGCGTGATGCAATATTATGCAGTGCAATAATAATATTAACTGTTAGGCATCCAAAAATTATCCAAGGTAATCAATCACTCGAGACAAGCATAATATCCAATTGATTTATTAGGAACAGCTGTGGCACATCTATGGAAATTTCCAAAACTGGAACTCATTCCCAGTGCTTCTCACAAAGTTCACCCTATCTCCTCCCACTTACTACATTTCATTAATCATGAGAACCAATTAACTGCAGCTGGAATTTTTTAATGCGACATACTAAATAACCTTGAACAGTTCAACTCCCTCACCCTACTTCATTTTTTCACATAACATTCTTGGCAGCTGAATCTCAGAGCTGACAATCGACTATGTACCAGGGATGGGTCTATCAACTTTGTACTGTGTCTGCAGGCGTCTAAGAAGTCGGCCATTGTTGAAAAGAAGAAGATCAGGTTGGGGAAACATTTGATTTAATCCATCCAACCAGTGGTAGGATTCAAAAATTTTTACTACTGGTTCTGTGGACGTGACTTGGTTGGCATGGTATGGCTTAGTGGGCGTGGCTTGGTGGGCATGGCAGGGGAAGGATACTGTAAAATCTCCATTCCCTCCCCACCCTACTAACTTGTTTTCCAGCTCCATTTTCCTGTGCAGGGCAACAAAAGAAGATACAGCTGATTGGGATTTGCGAGGCAGAGAATAGATGGAGGCAGGGCCAGTCACAGGTGGTATTTGCCGGTTCTCTGAACTACTCAAAATTTCTCCTACTGGTTCTCCAGAACTGGTCAGAACCTGCTGAATACCACATCCAACCTCCCCCAGAAATTATTGCCATGGAATCCCAAAGCTGTATTCACACATGACAATTTGCATGTGATTTTCACTCCCAATGTTTCTCTCTGAAGGTCCACAATAAATACAAACATAGGGGGAATGCATGGAGGGATTTTTAGGGGGTAGTTGAAACAAGAAATACTTTTCATGCAAACTTCATTTGATCAACATATTTCAAGGTCCAAAATGGGGACAATAGGACAGGGACGAGAGGCACGATGGTCCACCTATCCACACCCCTTACAGACCTCTTAGGAATGGGGTGAAGTCAATAGTGGTTAGTTTGAGGTTAAAAAAGTGGGGGTTAGACGATGTAACAACAGAGTCAGGTGGTGCATTCCAGGCATTGACCACTCTGCTACTGAAGTCATACTTTCTGCAATCAAGTTTGAAGCGGTTTACATTGAGTTTGTATCTGTTGTGTGCTCTTGTATTGTTGAGGCTGAAGCTAAAGTAGCCATTGACTGGTAGGACATTGTATCATGTCCTCTTTTGCAGTATTGCTACATTCATGTTATTCAAAGCAGTCTCAAAGATGAGTTTCAATGGGCAGAAAGGGGAGGTAATAGGAAATTTACACCCATTAACATAAATTAATTTATCCTAAGATGTAAGGGCTTGGAGTGGTGAATCTTCTGAATTTATCAACAGTGTAATATATTGCTGGGTTCTGTTTTCCCTCTCTCAGATCCCTGCAGGACGCTCAAATGCAGGACCAAAGAAGTATGCAAAATATTACAGGGTCAAGCAACTTGCATCCACAAGTACACAGGGACCTGTATGGGCACCACAGCCAAGTATTTCCAGACTTTTGATGGTCTCTTTATGGATTTTAAAGACTCTTGCACATATAGCATTGCACAGTATTGTGGCAGCGACCCAAAACTTGTCCCTTTCAAGGTTGAAGAGAAGAACAGCAAGATGGACATTCAGGGTGTTTTCAAGCTGCAGCAAATCCGTATCGAAGTGTATGGTCATAGTATTACTATTGACAGGGAAGAAGATGCCCGAATAATGGTAGGAACTGCAGCTGATTGGTCTCCTTCTGTTTCATTCCTCATTACTTTTTAAAGTTTATTCTAATACTATCTCGATACCTGTGCTTCACTTCAAAACTATATGGTGGGGTTTAGTTTTTGGGGGAGGAAAATAAGGGGAAATTTTTTTGCCTGTGCCTATCAACATCCATTGGTATTCATTTATCTAGCTTCCTCTCAGCGTGTGAGAGAGTTGAGGGCTGTTTTGAAACTGAAAGAGTATTTGCTGTGTGAGCAGGAAGGAGACAGCAAGGAGCCTGGGCATGGCTTAGCTCAATTGTTCTGTACTAAAGCTGGTTGCTGCTGTGAAACTAAAACTGAAACCCCTCTCCTCTGTTTGTGTTTTGCACTTGGAAGAGGTTTCTTTTCAGGTGGGGAGCGGGAGTAGAATTCCTGAGCATAAAGAGCCTGTTAATAATAATAATATACAAAATACTAATGCTCTTATGGTCATTTTGAAAAATCCTTTCTTAGTGAGAACCTAGAAACCAAGAGGAACATATGTGCTAAATTTCAAGTTTGTAGCCTTTATGGTTCTGGGGATTTTGTGATGATGTCTGAGTGGTATGATAGAGATAGATAGATAGATAGATAGATAGATAGATAGATAGATAGATAGA
>BLBF01000072.1:1331074-1351036 GCA_015471245.1 Laticauda colubrina
AGATAGATAGATAGATAGATAGATAGATAGATAGATAGATAGATAGATAGATAGATAGATAGATAGATAGATAGATAGATAAATAGGCAGGCAGGCAGGCAGGCAGGCAGGCAGACAGACAGACAGATAAAATGCAAATAGCAACAAAGATAATGAGGGAATAGGGAAAGGTAAAGAAGAGAGACCAGTACAAAGGAAAAAGGAAAAACAAAACAAAACAAAATGGACTTCAAATTTTTTTCAGTGCAGTAGCACTATTCCAATATTTCAGGGGTTCCAATATTCCAATATTTCCTACAAGGAAGAGGAGGTCAAACTATTTTCCAAAGCACTAAAAGATAAGACAAGAAACAATGGATGGAAACTAACCAAGGAGAGAAGCGACCTAGAACTAAGGAGACATTTCCTAATGGTGAGAGCAATTAACCAATGGAAGCGCTTGCCTTCAGAAGTTGTGGGTTTCCATTGCTGAAGGCTTTCCAAAAAGAGACTGGACAGCCACCTGTCTGAAATGGTATAGGGTCTTCTGCTACAGCAGGGGCTTGGACTAAGAAGACCTACAAAGTTCCTTCCAACTCTTATTATTCTATGTTCAATGAATACAAAATACAGTTACAATCTCAACTTTTTGCTTTACGCATTTAGTGAGCACTTAGGCATTTCTGTAATAACAAAATTAATCTTATTGTCAAAACCTACAATCAAAGTTTCATTCCCCCCCCCCCCCCCCGTTTTGAGCATAAGGTCCGGAAGCAGCTTCCAAGTTGGAACAAAACTGGACAAATCTGTTTTCTTTAATAAAAGCAATTTTGTCATCTCTGCCAATTTCATCACTTTTTCCATCCATTGTGGGATGTTTTATTTATCATTCCATGGGGGACAACAAAGAAATGCAGTGAGAATTTTTAAAAAAAGTTTGGCTTGACACATTCTAAAATTCTTGAAGAATAAGTTGCTTTGATTTTATTGTATTTGATAATCTGTGGTTAATTTGAATGAGATTAAAGGGACACCTCCAACCAGATACATAGAGCCTTCAGTTGCCACTATGAAACCGTAGATAAAATCCTTGCTTTTTAAATTAGGAAGCAGAATCCCATCCCTATCTATCATGGGATTTGGTGCTCTTTTTAAAGATGGGAAGCAGCGACATATAGTTGGTCAGAAATAACAGAATAATAACAGAATAACAGAGTTGGAAGGGGCCTTGGAGGTCTTCTAGTCCAATGCCCCTGCTTAGGCAGGCAACCCTGCACCACTTCAGATAAATGGCTATCCCATCTCTTCTTAAAAATTTCCAGTGTTGGACCACCTACAAATTCTGAAGGCAAGTTGTTCCACTGATTAATTGTTCTGTCAGGAAATGTCTCCATAGTTCTAAGTTGCTTCTCTCCTTGATTAGTTTCCATCCTAATCTTCTTCTGACTCTGCCCTCAGGTCCTCTGAGAATAGCTTCACTCCCTATTCTTTGTATCATGCCCTCAAATATTGGAACACTGCTATCATGTCACCCCTAGTCCTTCTTTTTATGAAACTAGATATAATCAGGCGTGGGGTTCAACCGGTGTTACTACCGGTTTGGTGACTATGTTTTGCACACACATGCGTAGAAAAACCTTAAGCTGTGCTGCCCGGACAGCTGAAAAGTGCTGCGCGTAGGAGCACAGCATTTGTAAAAGCCACTTTTTTTCCTGCTTTTTCAACCTCAGCTGTGCTGCACAAAGCAACTGAGTTTGAAAAAGCAGGAAATAAAGAACAAGTAAGAGCCTGGGTGGGCAGGTGGGCCAAACACAGCAAACACAGAACTGGTTCGGTGTCTGCTGCTCTTCAGAGCTACCAGTTCTATGGAGCCGGCAGGAACCGGTAGCATCCCACCCCTGGATATAATTCCTGCAACAATTCTTGGTATGTTTTAGCCTTCTGTCCCCTAATTATCTTTGTTGCTCTTATCTGTGCTGTCTAGAGTCTCCACATCCTTTTTACATCACTTTCTTGAGTCTCAACATCTTTTTTATATCTTGGTGACCCAAACTGCAGGAATCCAAGTGTGGTTTTACCAAGGCATTATAAAGTGGAATTAACATTTCACGTGATCTTGATTCTTTTTTTTTTTATTGTACATTTTCCTTTATTACACATCACATTTCCAGTTTTGCAATGTCAGTGTACTGGCTATATCAAGTCCTTTTTAGGTATACATCATATTATACATCCTGATTATAACCTTCAGTCTCATAGTCATACAGTGTAGTCTCTTTTAAGTACATAGTATTGTACATCATAATTATAACTATTGTTTTCATAGTTGTACCATAACATTTTGTACGTTTTTAACTCAATACATTTTAATGTATAGTCACGTACAGTCTGATAGTGATATTGGTTACAATACCTGTATCTATTTCTGTTTTGTTAATCTTCTTTTGTTATTAAGTTATTAATCTCTGCACCTGTTGTTTAACCATTTGTATAATATGTCCCATGTTGAGTAATACTGTGTTTCCTCTTTATCTTTAAGTTCCATCATTAATCTGTCCAATTCGGCACATTCTAATTTTTTTTTAATATTCTGTCTGTCTATTAATGCAGCCTAGGACTGTGTTGGCATTTTTGGCAGCTGCAGCACACTACCAGCTCATATTCAAGTGATGTTATGAAACATTAGTTAGGTCTTATTTCTTTTCCTTTTCTCTTTCTAGGTCAATGGTTTAGAGGTCAACATCCCTACTGTAATGGTAAATGGCAAAGTCAAAATCAGCCAGATCAATGGACATTTCCTCATTGCAACTGATTTTGACCTTGAAGTAACCTTTGACAACAACTGGGCTATGTTGGTAACCCTCCCCAGCAGCTATTATGGAGCCACCTGTGGGCTCTGTGGGAACTTCAATGAGGTAACAACGGATGACATGGTTGATCTCAATGGGACACAAGTGTCCTCCATCATGGCCTGGGCCAGTAACTGGAAAGTCGATGACCAAGATTCTTCTTGCTCAGATTCCTGTCAAGGCAACTGCTTGGCTTGTGATGACAGCCAGAAGGAGCTTTATGGAAGTGGGAAATATTGTGGAATTATTAGCCATCTTTCAACTGATCTTCTTTGGGGGTGTCATTCCACTGTGGACCCCACCAGCTACATCAATGACTGCATCAACCGAATGTGTGTAAACCAAAGGGTTAGGATTGATGTGCTGTGCCAAGTAGTGGAGGCCTATGCCATGGCCTGTGAAGAGCAGGGCATCCTTGTTAAGGAATGGAAAAAGGCATCTGGCTGTGATCAAGAGCCAACTGACCATCAAACAAACGAGACAATGGAGGAAGGTATCTGTACAAAAGTGAATGTTATGGACAATGGTGGGATTCAAAATTGTCCACCACCAGTTCTGTGGGTGTGGCCTGGTGGGTGTGGCTTGGTGGGCATAGCAGGGGAAGGATACTGTAAAATCCCCATTCTCTCCCCACCCCACTAACCTGCTTTGCAGTTCCGTTCTCCTGTGCAGGACAGCAAAAGAAGACTCAACCAATCAGCTGGGATTCAGGAGGCAGAGAATAGATGGGGGCAGGGCCAGTCAGTGGTGGCATCTACCGGTTCTCCGAACTACTCAAAATTTCCCTTACCGGTTCTCCAGAACTGGACAGAACCTGGTGAATACCACCTCTGGTACCATTTCCATTACATCCATAGAAACTAGACTCTGAGCCCCTTGCCCCACCCAATATCCAGCTGAAGACTGTGCTGTCCCTTATCTCACTGTTCCTCTGTCAGTGCCTGTTTGCCCAGGCTGACAAGCTCTTTCCCATTGAGGGCCACAGAGAATGGACTTTGTAATACTTGAAATATGGTATTTGTAGTAGACGTTTACAGATCCTCACCTTGGGGGAGAGGAAGGAATTGAGTCTAAGATCCCTGTTCCCACTATCTTTTGAGCTGGGACACTGGGGCTTTCTGAGATTGAATATCTTCCAGAGGAGATCTATATTCAAGCTTGGAGGAGAGGGAATCGGGATCTAAAGGGGCTTAAAGCCTTCCACAGCCATCTTTACGAATATGAACTATGCTTCATGTGGCAAACCAAATGACTCTCTCAGGGGAAAGGAATACAGATAGTCCTTGACTTACAACCATTTGTAAGCCTGGTGGCACAGTGGTTAGAGTGCAGTAGTACTGCAGACTACTTCTGCTGCCTGCTAGTTGCCAGCAGTTGGACAGTTCGAATCTCATCAGGCTCAGGGCTGACTCAGCCTTCCATCCTTCCAAAGTGGGTAAAATGAGGGCCCAGATGGTTGGGGGGCAACAGGCTGACTCTGTAACCCACTTAGAGTGAGCTGTAAAGGACTGTGAAATGGTATATAAGCCTAAGTGTGATTGCTAGGGAGGAAGGGCGGGAAGGGAAGGAGTGAAGGAAGGAAGGAAGGAAAGAAGATGAGGAGAAGGAAGGAATATAGTGCCGTGGTTAGAACGCAGTATTGCAGGCTAATTCTACAGACTTCCAGAAGTTTGATCTTCATGGGTTGACTCAGCCTTCCATCCTTCCGAGGTGAGTAAAATGATTGTTGGGGGCAATAGGCTGACTCTGTAAACTGCTTAGAGAGGGCTGGAAAGCACTGTGAAGCAGTATATAAGGCCAAGTGCTATTGCTCTTATTTTTAGTGACTGTTCAAAATCATAACAGCACGAGCAGTATTAAATGTTTAAACAATATGAAACAATGAAAGTGAAATGTAATAACTATGAGTAATAATATTATGCTTATTTGTACTAAAATGTATGATACCAAGGTTTCATACTGTTCACGCATTGATATGTATAAGCAATATAAAATACAAAACTTGACAAAAAAACCCACCAAAGTTACAACAGCACTGAAAAAAGAGACTTATAACTGTTTTTCACACTTATGACCGTTGCAGCATCCTCATGGCCATGTGATCAAAATTTGGATGCTTGGCAACTGGCATATATTCATGACGGTTGCGCTGATCATGTGATCACCATTTGTAACCTTCCCAGCTGGCTTCTGACAAGCTAAGTCAGTGGGGGAAGCCAAATGATCCACTTACCAACTTCAGTGATTCACTGAATTCAGTGATTCAGGGGCAAGAAAGGTTGTAAAACGGGCAAACTCTGCTTAACAACTGTCCTGCTTAGCAACACAAAATTTTAGGCTCATTTGGGGTCATAAGTCAAGGACTACTTGTATTTTCTTTTTATCCTGGGAGAGTTTACCAACTGAATGTAGGCCATGTTCATAAAGATGGTTTTAAGGACATGGATGACTTCACTTCCATTCTGATTCTCTCTTAGGCTTGTCCCTTTCTTTGAAAAAAAAACATTTGCAGTGCTTCTCTGCATCCAGGCTGTTCTGTGGTTTAAATCAGTGGTGGGGTTCAAAATTGTTCAGTACCGGTTCTGTGGGTGTGGCTTTGAGGGCGTGGTGTGGCTTTGTCGGTGTGGCTTACTGGATGTGGCAGGGGAAGGATTACTGTAAAATCTCCATTCTCACCCACTCCTGAGGGAAGGTTACTGAAAAATCCCATTCCCTCCCCACCCCACTAACCTGCTTTGCAGCTCCATTCTCCTGTGCAGGGCGACCAAAGAAGAACCGGCCAATCAGCTGGGACTTGGGAGGCAGAGAAGAGATGGGGGCGGGGCCAACCAGAAGTGGTATTTGCCAGTTCTCCGAGCTACTCAAAATTTCTGCCAATGGTTCTCCAGAACTAGTCAGAACCTGCTGAATACCACCTCTGGTTTAAATATGTGGTTGATTAATCACAACCCGATATTGCGTACTCTCCCAATAGCTCACATCTGCCCTGAGAACAGCCACTACGAAGCCTGTGGAAATGCTTGCCCAGATACCTGCTCTGAGCCATCAGCCTCCTCTTTCTGTACACTCAACTGCATGCCAAAGTGCCAGTGTACCAGTGGTTACGTGCTCCACGACGGCCAGTGTGTCCCTATTGAAAGCTGTGGCTGCCTCTACAATGGTGTCCAGTACGAACTGGGGGAGGAGTTCTGGGAAGATGAGAACTGCCATTCCCGCTGCAAGTGTGATCTCAGGCAGGGGATGGTAAACTGCTGGAAGGCCAGTTGTAAGGCCAATCAAAAATGTACCACGGTCAACGGCGTGCACCACTGCAAAGGGTCGGCTTACACCACCTGCATTGCAACTGGAGACCCTCACTATACCACCTTCGATGGGCGGAAGTATGACTTCCAGGGTAGCTGCGTTTATCAGATGGCTGGGATCTGCTCCAAGGATAGCAGTCTCACCCCGTTTTCAGTCATTGTTGAAAACAACAGTCGAGGCAATAAGGCCGTGTCCTTCACCAAAGTCGTGACTTTGGAAGTCTACAGTATGACCCTCAGCCTCAGCCAAGAGCATCCACACAAAATTCAGGTACAAAAGAAATACTAAAGGATGAGGAAGCTAAAAGAAAGGGAAGGGTATGGTTTATTAGGGGTAGAGTGTTGTATGAGTCAGCTACGGATGTCTGAGACTGCAACTTCATTGCAGCACCAGGACAGAGGTTAGCTCATGTTTAAAATAAAGTCTTCCCTTCCCTCCTTTCCTCTCCTCTCCCCTCCTTGCTTCCTTCCTTCCTTCTTTCCACCTTCCCTCCCGCCCTCCTTTCCTTCTCTCCTCCCTTCCCCTTCTTTCCTTTCTCCATCCTTCCCTTCCTCTTTTCTTTCTCTCCCCTCTCTCTCCCTTCCTTCCTTCCCCTTCCCTCCCCCTCCCTCTTTTTCTTCTTTCCTCCTTCCCTCCTTCCTATTCCTTCCTTCTTTCCCTCCCTTAGCAGATATTTTCTTCTTTTCAACATCTTTTGCTTCATTTATTACTTAGCAGCTCTTTAATTCATCCTAATCTCCCTGAACTTGTTCTTCACTGTTTTTCACTTTCTTCATTGTGCACCACTATAAAATTTCACCTTCGCCATATGGAGCTACATCTCTCCAATGGCCAGATCAACCAAAATGTCAATTGCAGTTACATTCTTTTAAAAAATTCCTGAGAGTTCATTATTTTGGTCCTGAAAATTCCACATAGACTAGCTGGGAACTGTTTCTAACAAAGGGGAAACATTCAGTTCTGGCATCATCATATCATCTTAAGAAATATCATAAGCAGCTCCCTACCTCCACCAAGCCCTACAGCACCCCTAAGTAATTTTATAGTTTAACTTGTAAGAAAAAAAAAAAACCTAAATTTACTGACAAAATAACTGAAAATTCACTAAAAAAAACCCTTGTTCTTCCCTGTATCCCAGGTTAATGGAGTCTTGATGGACCTACCCTTTTCCTATGAAAATAAATTGAAGGTCTATAGCAGTGGGGTCCATGGTTTCATCAAGACAGACTTTGATCTGCGCGTCAGCTTTGACTGGTACAGCTATGCCAGGGTCATTGTTCCAAAAACCTATGCCAACGCACTCTGTGGCCTTTGTGGTAATGCCAATCAAGATCCCAGTGATGACCTTCTCACGAAAGATGGAATGCAAGTTGAGGATGAAATCCAATTTGCAAACAGCTGGAAGGTGAAGGAGGTCCCAGGGTGCTCCACAGGATGCACTACTAACTGTCCAGTCTGTAATGATGAGCAGAAGCAAATCTACGAGAGAGACCAGTTCTGTGGCATCCTGATAAAAAAGAACGGAGCGTTCAGGCAGTGCCACAAAGTGATTGATCCAACGTCCTACTTTGATGATTGTGTCTTTGATACTTGTGTGTACAGTGGCCATCATGACACCCTCTGTGGTGCCATCAGTGCCTACGGGACAGCCTGCCAAGCTCTGGGCATCCAAGTTAAGCCGTGGAGATCAGCTTCTTTCTGCAGTAAGTGTTGCTTTCAGGCAGTGGTAGTATTCAATTGTATTTACTAGCAGTTCTGTGGGTGTGGCTTGGTGAGTGTGGCCTGGTGGGCATGGCAGGGGATGATACTGTAAAATCCCCATTTCCACCCCACTCTAGGGGAATATATTGTAAAATCCCCATTTCCTCCCCACGCAACTAACCTGCTTTGCAGCTCTGTTCTCCTGTTCAAGGCAACCAAAGAAAGCCCAGCTGATCAGCTGGGACTCGGGAAGCAGAAAATAGATGGGGGCAGGACCAGTCAGAGGTGGGATTTGCCGGTTCTCCAAACTATTCAAAATTTCCATTACTGGTTCCCCAGAACCTGTCAGAACTGGCTAAATACCACCTCTGTCCAGGTATTTTAGCCACAGCCATGTGTTTTTGCAGAAAAAACGGCTTCTGGCCATTCTATGATTATTGTGTTCCCAAGTTGGAGAATCTTTGTAGGCGTCAACCACATATTAATGAACCTTGCCCAAAAATATGATTTCATCAAATATTACTATGGTTTTCATAGCCTTTCAAGCTTGATAGTGAGCCCATTTTGATAGCAGAGAATATATACATACGTGCATACATACATACACACACATTTGACATTGTGTGCTCTTGTATTGTTATGATTGAAGCTGAAGTATTCATTTGCAAGTAGGACATTGCAATGTATGATTTTATATACTATATGTAGATCGGACCAGAGGCAATACAATACAATACAAGAGCACACAATAGATACAAATTCAAGGTAAACCACACCAAACTTGATTGCAGGAAATACGACTTTAGCGACAGAGTGGTCAATGTCTGGAATACTTTACCTGACTCTGTGGTTTCTTCCCCAAACCCTAAAAACTTTAACTTTAGACTGTCTACTACTGACCTCACCCCTTTCCTAAGAGGTCTGTCGGGGGTGTGCATAAGCGCACCAACATGCCTACTGTCCCTGTCCTATTTTTTCTTTTATTTTTCTTATATGTACCCATTTCATGTATTCATAACTATGTATATACTTATACCTATTATCTTGTAAGCGATTGACAAATCAAATAAATAAAATAAAAAACAGCATTAGAGCCAGTTTGATCAAGTAGTTAGAGTACTAGACTAGGAACACTGGAGACTGTGAGTTCTAATCTTGTTAGAAAGAAGGTCTATTGTTTTTCTTCCCTGTTTTTTCTTTCCAGGCCTTCCCTGCTCACGTAATTCCCACTATGAACCCTGTGGAAATGGCTGCCCTGCCACTTGTCAGAATCGCTCAGTTCCAGAAACCTGTGAAGCTCCCTGTGTGGAAGGATGTTTTTGTGACTCTGGATTCATTCTGAGTGGAGATCAATGTATTCCCCTTGCGGACTGTGGCTGTACACACAAGGGCAGATACTACAAGAAGGGAGAGGAGTTTTACCCTACCACCTCTTGCCAGGAGAAGTGCCATTGTATGGACAATGGAGCTATTGAATGCCACCCGTTCTCTTGTGGTGCTTATGAGGTGTGCAGGATGGAACATGGGATCCAAGGTTGTCATCCTCTGGGATATGGAACTACTACTGCTACTGGCGACCCTCATCATATTTCCTTTGATGGACGAAGTTTTGACTTCCATGGTGCTTGCACTTACATCCTAGCCAAAGTATGTAGCAAGGATCCCCAATTAGTGCAATTCTCAGTGTTGGTGGAGAATGAGAAGCTTGAACGCTCACGTGCATCTACAAGAAAAGTTATGATCTCAGTGCAAGGATATTCCATTGTCCTTGAAAGGGGAATAAAGTGGAAGACCATGGTATGTGCTTAATACATCAGCGTGAGTGAATAACAGATGTTGATGTTTCTCACAAATGTAAATATTTCACATGTGTGGCCTAGCTTTTTGTTATGCCTGCAACTAAGCATGAGTGACGAAACGTAGTATCCTTCATCTAAACCAGGAATGTCCAACCTTGGTTACTTTAAGACTTGTGGATTTCATTTCCCAGAATTCCTCAGCTAGCCATAGAACTTAAAGTTGTCAAGGATGGACGCCTCTCATCTAAACTATATCCTATGTTTTTATGCAGGTGGATGGAGAGTATTATACATTGCCAATGAGCACCGTTGATGGAAAAGTTTGGATCACACAAGAAGGGAACAACATCATTGTCCAGTCACCTTTTATTCTCAGAGTCCTCTATGATGCTTCCTCACATGTCCACGTCTCAGTTTCCAGCACGTATCATGGGCAGTTGTGTGGCTTGGGTGGCAACTTCAATGGTGACCAGAATGATGATTTTATGCTGCCTGATGGAAAACTAACTCAAAACATGGATGAATTCGGTGCTTCCTGGAAAGTTCCTGGGAACGGCGGCCAATGCTCTGACGGTTGTGGGGAGAACTGCCCCACCTGCCATGCTATCCAGACTGCCCCCTACAAAACAGAAAGTTCTTGTGGAATGATCCAATCCAAGACAGGTCCTTTTAAAGACTGTCACCCGTTGGTCAGCCCTGTGGACTATTTCAGATTTTGCCTCCATGACATGTGTTTGGCCAATGGAGCAGGAGATACCCTGTGTCAAAGTCTTCAGGCTTATATGGTTGCATGCCAGCTAGTTGGAGCCAGTGTTGGACCTTGGAGAACAGCCTCCTTCTGTTGTAAGTTTTAGATAGTTAACGATCACTTCTTTTGGGTTGTTGTTTTTCACTATATTTCTAAGGCGATGTCTTTATGCAAGCTCATGAAAAGTATCATAAAGAGACACCAGGAATCACTGTATCTGTTCTGACAAAGGCTTTCCAAGACTGTAATTAAGCACACAGTTAAAACAGCTCTTGTTTTATTTTAATGCTGGGAGTTATGTTCATTCCCAGCTGGTAATGAGTCTCAAAACAGTCCCCCGAGATAAGCACCCACCTTTCTTTCTTTTGAATTGTGCCAACAACTAGAGTGCCAAATGAATTATAAAAAAAAAACCAAACGAAGTACAAAGTCCACACAGAGCTTCAAGGATTAATCCAAACAGAATGAACGACTTTGCTTCCTGCAAAGGTTTCTCTTTGCCTATTCTTTATACCTTAGGGGAGGGGCAATCATCTCCAAACCTTACTCCCGAGTCACCCCTTTTGTCTCAGCTGCTCTTGCCTTCTAGCAGCTCTGTGCACATGTGCACTGGGAACAGGCTCCCCTTGCTCCTCTGCCTCACTGCTGCCAGACTCCGGAGACTCCAGAGGCAGGTCCTAGATGGTCCTGGCCCCTTCTCTGCATTGGATGCAGGACCCTCGTCCAAGTCCTCTCCAGACTCCTGGACTGGTCCCTGTTCTTCCCCACTGTCCAATTCCGCTGCTGTCTGCGCAGGCTGCCAGTGAACCACAACAGTATCTTAGGCCTTGCAAACCAGGTACAATGAGGTTTTTGCAAATATTGGTAGCTCAGGGCTGAAAGAGTGGATTGGACTATGGGAATCCTCCAAGCTTGGTTTTCACCTGTAAATGTTTCATTAGTCACCTAAGCAACACTGAAGATGCTACTTAGATGGTAATCAAAAGTCTGTAAGTAAAAGCTAAGCTCTTACAATGCAATCACACAGAATAATTTGACTCCCTCTTCTGTGTGGCAGCCCCTCAAATACTGGAATACTGCTGTCATGTCAGTCCTAATTCTTCTTTTCTTCAGACTAGCCAAACCTAAATCCTGCAGCTGTTTCTTCATATGTTTTAGTTTTTAGGCCTTTGATTCATCTTAGTTCTCTTTTTTGAACTTTTTCCAAAGCCTCAACCTCTTTTTTGTAGTATAGTGTTCAAAATTGGTTGCAGTATTCCAGGTGTATTCCAACTTCAGTTCCTTTGAAGTTCTTGGTGGAGAAGCACAAGGTCTTAAAGAAAATTCAGAAAGTCCATTTGCCTTCAAAATAAAAGCACCTTTGGGACAACCGTGAACTGGATGAGTGAGAACAACACTGAAGTACCATCTAAATAAATCTGGTTCTTTCCATCTTGCTCTTTTCAGCTCTTTCTTGCCCAGCTCACAGTCATTATGAGTTGTGTACTCGATCCTGCGACTTCACATGTACTACCTTATCTGCTCCAACCCACTGCACAGGAGAATGTTTTGAAGGCTGCCAGTGTGACAGCGGCTACGCCTTTGATGGGGAGGAATGTGTGTCTATGGATAAGTGTGGATGTGCTTATGAAGGGCGTTACATCAAGGTAGGTGGGGTTCATGAAATAAGTTCTTTGAGACTCAACCAGGAAGCTTTGTTTGTGACAGAACCTGGGAAAAATTGCTCCAAGCTTATTTGTTGCTTCCATGGTTCAGAAATTGTAAATGTGTTGATTTGTCACGCTGACAATATTTGTGCAATTACAGCTAGTCCTTGCTTAGTGACCATTCAAAGTCACAATGGACACCCCCAGAGCTACTTATGACCAGTAGTGGGATTCAAATTTTGTTTACCACAGGTTCTGTGGGCGTGGCTTGGTGGGCATGGCAGGGGAAGGATACTGTAAAATCCCCATTCCCTCCCCTCGCCTGGGGGGAGGTTACTGCAAAACCTCCATTCCCTCCCCACCCCACTTACCTGCTTTCCAGCTCCGTTCTCCTGTGCAGGTCAACCAAAGGAGACCCAGCGAATCAGCTGGGACTCGGGAGGCGGAGAATAGATGGGGGCGGGGTCAGTCAGAGGTGGGATTTGCCGGTTCTCTGAACTACTCAAAATTTCCACTCCAGAACCAGTCAGAACCTGCTGAATACCAACTCTGCTTATGACCCATTTTTGAAGTTCCAATGGTCACCCACTCCTATGGTTACGTGATTGAATTTTGGGGGCTTAGCCAACTGACTTGCATTTATGGCTGTTTGCAATACCCCAGAATCACATGACCACCATTTTAGATTTATTTATTTTTTTGCCAATTTTCAGCATTTACTTCTGGATTCTGGCAAAAAATGCCCATTAGAGGAAAAGGGACTCATTCACTTAATAGCCATGATATTTACTTAGCGACCACCACAAAGAAAAAGTAATAAAATCAGGCGTGATCACAGGGTGACCTGCTTAACAACTTCCATGACTTTCAACTGTAATTCTGGGCTCAATTACAGGTAGTCCTCAACTTACCACAGTTTGCATAGTGATTGTTCAAAGCAGAGGTGGTATTCAGCAGGTTCTAACCAGTTCTGGAGAACCAATAGCAGAAATTTTGAGTAGTTCAGAGAACTGGCCAATATCACCTCTGACTGGCCCTGTCCCCATCTCTTCTCTGCCTCTTGAGTCCCAGCTGATTGGCTGGGTCTCCTTTGGTTGCCCTGCACAGGAGAACGGAGCTGGAAAGCAGGTTACTGGGGTGGGGAGGGAATGGGGATTTTGCTACAACCTTCCCCCTGGAGTGTGGTGGGAATGGAGATTTTACAGTATCCTTCCCCTACCACGCCCACCAAGCCACACCCACAGAACTGGTAGTAAAAATTTTTTAATCCCACCACTGCCACACATTCATTTGTTCATTTCAGGGATTTTCTGGCTTGGTTGCAGCATCCACTGCTTTCCACATACTCGCTCAGTAGTTCACACAGTGAGGCTCTCAATGCTCGATGCAATGAAGAATCTTTGCTTTCAAGCCAGCTTGCTATCTAGCGCCTGCTACTGCCATACACTATTAGTCTTTTGATTAAATTGGGGTTTTGCGTGCCCTGATATATTCATTGAAAAATAATCCTGATGCTAAAAGTGCTCAACTTCTTTTACATTCGTTCACAACCATTTTATCTCTAATTTATATTTAGATGAGGGCTTTTTTCCCCCCTTCTTGCATTCTTGCAGCCAAGGATTATGTGTTAAAACAATACCTAATCAATCTGAATTGACCACTTGAAGAGAATGCTGCAATGGACTGGAGATTTTATGCCTCCAACACCTCCTGTTCTAGGGATAGGACAATACTGCTAAATCTAATATTGTCCAAGTTATTCAAATAATCTTCTCTTCCCCCACCCCAAAACCCCGCAGCTTGTATTCATTTAGATTTCTTAAGTTCTTCCCAAGTTTCTGCTTTTTAATTTTTTTTCTCCATCCTTCTAACAGCCATGTGATGTTTTAGAAATGATTTTTCTCTCTTATATACTTATCCATTTATCAGTTACCATGCTTTGCCCTAATTACACAGCAGCTGTTTCAAATTCTGCACCGGTATGCAAAAATTTATGAAAATGTGATGCTAAATTCAATAATTTTCTCATCCTAGCTAATGACATTTAAAGTAGGTGTAGCAGCAGCTACTGGTTAGCAAAGATTATCAATTGTGTTACCCGCCATGCTTTCAAAATCAGGGATAATAAACCTTTTTTCAGAAGAGAAAGGCTTACATTAGATTTTATAACATGTTAATAGAGTCATAATAGAGATGTAATGTTACAGGGAGCCCTTGGCCATAAGTTTAGTGGCTGTTTGAAATCAGAGCACTGAAAAAGACCATTTTTTATTCTTACAACTGTTACAGCATCCCATGATCATATGATCAGAATACAGAGCCTTGGTAGCTGGCATGTATTTATAGGGTCATGTGAACACTTTTTGTGGATTTCTGACAAGCAAAGTCAATGGGGCAGCCAGATTTGTCCAATAATTATTAATTTAATCACTGCAGTGATTCACTTCAAAACTGTGGCATGAAAGGTCAAAAAAATGGGCCAAATGAGCTATGGTGGCGCAGTGGCCAGAGTGCAGTATTGCAGGCTACTTCTGTAGACTGCAGGCTGCCTGCAGTATGGCAGTTCAAATCTCACCAGGCTCAAGGTTGACTCAGCCTTCCTTCCATCCTTCCGAGGTGGGTCAAATGAGGACCCAAAATTGTTGGGGGCAATATGCTGACTCTGTAAACTGCTTAGAGAGGGCTGTAAAGCACCATAAAGCGGTATATAAGTCTAAGTGCTATTGCTATTGCTATTAGTCCTATTTTGTAAAGAAGCCTGTTTCTGTATAATATTGCCATTTGTTTGGTTTTGTTTATTCTGGTGCATGCATGATTTCCTTGGTAGATATAAAGTAATTTTTCACTAAGGGGTGTGTGTGTGCGTGTGTGTAATTGCTCTCCAGGCAGGGGAGACTCTCTTATCCAAAGACTGTTCAGAGAAGAGCACTTGCCACCCATCTAACAAGCTTATCCATGTCAAGAACCACTGTGCTGCGGGAGAGACATGTATGCTCACAGCCAAAAGTTACAGCTGCGTAAGGCAGGAAGGCCACTGCACTCTCAACCCAGACACATGGTTCAGCTCCTTTGATGGAGTCAAAGGGAAGCTTATCACCAGTGGGGTTTATAAGCTGGCATCCCATTGCGATGAGGATTCACCCTCCTGGTTTAAACTGGTGGTGGATATCAATGATTGCAACGATCAGATGATGCCTGCTACTACCGCCATCTACGTCTTCTTCCGGGAAGCATTCATCACGGTGACGAACTTCAAGGAGACTTGGGTAAGTTTCACCCACCATGGGTCATGTAATCTCCATTTGCATCTTTCCTGGCTGGTTTTCAATTAGCAAAGTCAGTGGGGGTGGAGCTAGGTTGGCTTAATGGCTTCATGATTCACTTAAGAACAGCAGTGATTTGCTGGAAAACCATTGCCAAAATAGTGGTAAAATTGGGTGCAACACCCAACAACCACCTTGCTTAGCAACTGAATTCTGGTCTCAATTGTGGCCTTAAGTTCAGGACCAGAGATGGCATTCAGCCCTTTTGGACCGATTCTGATGTACCGGTAGTGGAAATTTTGACTAGTTTGGAGAACTGGCAAATACCACTTCTGGTTGGCCCTGCCCACCCGCCTCTGCCTTTACCTCTCCTATATTCCCTTGTTGTTTTAGCTCAGCTGATTCGCGTGGCAGAGTAGAAATGCTATGCCTCAGCTGAGCTAAAAAACAACTCAGCTTACCAGTGTTGATAGAGGTCAGTCCTTGAGCCCTATGCACATGCGCAAAGCCTGCGTGCATAGAACTGCGCATAGAAACAGTAGGAAACAAT
The DNA here is from genome assembly GCA_015471245.1 of Laticauda colubrina. NCBI lineage: Eukaryota > Metazoa > Chordata > Lepidosauria > Squamata > Elapidae > Laticauda > Laticauda colubrina. The sequence goes on from BLBF01000072.1 coordinate 1,346,913, forward strand.
TTTGAATTGAATCTCAGTGGTGGGGTTCAATTTTTTTTCACTGCCAGTTCTGTGGGCATGGCTTGGTGGGCATGGCAGGGGAAGGATACTGTGAAGACTCCAGTCAGAGATGGGTATTTGCCAGTTCTCCAAACTACTCAACATTTCTGCTATCGGTTCTCCAGAACTGGTCAGAACGTGCTGAGTACCACCTCTGCCACCTCTGTTGAGGACTACTGTAGTTAAGTCCATGATAAACCCACAACAGCAGAGCCCAAGAATCCTCACATTCTGGAGCCCAAGAATCCTCACATTCTATGTCTCCATTGCTTTCCTTTCAGGTCAATGGACTCTTGGTCCAGCTGCCCCATAACATCTCTTCAGCCATCTCTATCACTGAATCTCAAGACAGCATTGTCATCAATCAAAAGTCCCAACTACAAGTTCTCTACAATCCCAATGGCAAAGTAACTGTGAAGGTCACCAGCAACATGGCTGGGAAGTTATGTGCCCCTTGTGGGAACTTTAACGATGATGCTTCCGATGACTTAAAGCTACCTAATGATCAGATGGCAGATAACATCTCTGAGGTTGTTGATGCTTGGAAGGCCAGGGATTTCTTAGGATGGTAAGAAATGCTATTTGCAGCTTGTGACATTTTGAAAATATCCAGGCTTTGTTGAAGAAATACTGTATATCATGAGGGTAGCTCTGGACTTATAACCATAATTGTGCACACAATTACAATCATAAGTTATGCCAGTTGCTAATTGGGTCACCATGAGACTCTGTCTGACATTATAATCTTTTAGCAGTAGTTGTAAAGCAAAAAAAAAAAAAGGTCATTAAGCAACTCTATTGTTTCGCAATGGATGTTTTTTGCTATTCTGTTTCCCTGAAAATAAGACCTATCCAGAAAATAAGCCCTAGCATGTCTTTTTATTAGCCCTACCCCCAGAATAAGCTTTACTTAAGAGCCTGCACAGCTGGCCGCTCGGCCATTCCATCTGGTTTCTCATGATGCTGTGGCTAGGAGGCAAGGTGGGGTGGTGGTGGAGCTGCCCCATGCACCCTGCACCAACTTACCTCAGGGCCCCCTCAAACAGGCCATTCATGCCCTGACACTTACCTTGTGGTGGCAGCATCGGTAGCCATGGGCAGCAGGAGCCCATGTCGCTGCCAGCCCACTTCTGCTTGCTCACAGCTACAATGGAGCAGGAGGCTGAGCAGTGTGCCAGTGCCACGGTTGCAAGGCAAGGCAGATGTCAGGGCATGGATGGCCTGGCTGCATGGGCCCTAAGGTAAGCCAGTGCGGGGTGCAATGGGCAACTCCATTCCCCCCCACCTTGCGGTGGCAGTGCTGGCATGCAGCATGGCCTCATGCCCTGCCATGAACAAGCAGAAGAAATAGTCCTCCCATACATGAAAAAAAAAAAAAAAAGATCCCCGAATATAAGCCCTTGTGCTTATTTGGGGACCTAGTTTTTATTTTCAGCGAAACATGGTAGAAACTGGGTGAAAATGTCAAATTGCTGTCATGTGACTGTGGGACACTGCTAATGGCAATATGTCAAGGTTCCGACTAATGAACCCAAGCAAATCAGAACTCTGAGACTGGAATCTTCCTCATAGGCCAGTTGCTGAGTGCCAAAACATGATCATGTGACTGCAAGGGAGATGTCCTTGGCTGTCCTCACCCAAGCAGGAGACCCTACACCAGGGGTGTCAAACTCGATTTCATTGTGGGCCGCATCAGGGTTGTGTTTGACTTTGGGGGAGGGGCTGGGGTGGCCATGGCCAGCTCAACATTACTTGTGTCAGGGATGCCTATGGTGGTCCAAGCGCTCTGCCAAAGAAAATGGGCTCCCAAGATCCGTTTTCATCTGCAACAGCCTCCTGCAACCCTCTGCCAGTGAAAACAGAGCTCGGGAGGGCCACCCACAGCCTTCACGAGCTCCGTTTTCACTGGCAGAGGCACCATAGGCCGGACTTTCACTGTTTCCAGGGTGGACCTGCAGGCCAGATCTCAGCACCCCATGGGCCAGATCTGGCCCCTGGGCCTTGAGTTTGACACCCCTGCCCCACACCATTTCTGACAGGTGGCAGTCCACTCTCCTCTTGAAAGCTTCCAGTGATGAAACTCCCACAACTTCTGAAGGTAAACTGTTCCATTGGTTGAGTGTTCTCAATGTCAGAAAATTTCTCCTTATTTCTAGGTTGAATCTCTCCTTGATCAGTTTCCATCCATCCTTCCTTGTCTGGCCTTCAGGTGCTTTGGAAAATAGCTTGACCCCCTTTAAATATTGGAATACTGCTATCACGTCTCCCCTGATCCTTCTCTTCTCTAGCACTAACATTTAAGCAGTTTGCAGAATCAGGCTATTGCCCCCAACACTCTGGCTCCTCATTTTACCGACCTTGGAATAATGGAAAGCTGAGTCAACCTTGAGCCGATCTGAATTTAACTCCTGACTGTTGGCCAGAATTATCCTGCAATTCTGCATTCTAACCATTGCGCCACCCGGGTGCTATAACTTTGTCTTCTGCATCTTTCCACAGTTACTAATTCCCAAGAGAACTGATGCTGTTTTGAATGGTAAGTGATTCTTCAAATTATAGTTGCTCCATCATGGATATAATCTGAATTACAGGGATATAATATCTGAATCATCCGACTTTGGGCTGGATTTTTCCTCCGTAAGTGTTCTTTTAACAAAAGATGGTGGAGTGGTTAGCAGGAGATACCCAGAAGAATACATTTGGTGTTTGACATATTAATATGCAATCAATTATTAAGACTGGTAGTCAAGAATAGAATCTCCATATAAAACGGTAGCATATAATAAGCAGATTGCTATCATCTTATTGGCCTGTAGATTTCCCATAAGCATCTGTCTGTCTAGTGTAAGAACTACAGGAACCTTTTATCATAAGCTTTATCTTCAACAGGGCCAATTGCTTTGTGAATGTCAGTGGGAACTCCGCATCTGGTACCCCACTGGCATATTCAGAACCCAAAATGTGCAAAGCAAGCATTATAAATTAATACACACGCTATAAATCCTTTTATATTGTTCATATATTTATGCAAACCCATTTTCTTAAGTACTTCTGGATGTATTTGTGTGAAGTATCTCCACACACACATGCAATATTTAAAGGAGAGGAGGGGATTACATTGTATCTGGGATGGAAGTAACACAGATAGTTAAAAATGAACAACTGCATTATTATTTCCCAGTTCCATGTCCATTGCTGAGGAATATGCATTCATCCATAATGTGATTTCATTGGACACTAGCTTAATCTTTCTAAACATGGTGGCAGAAAACTCAGGCAAATACAACTTTCCCCAGAATCCTCTTTTTTTCTTGTATTACAGGGCTAATATTCACATAAAACCCTTAGCCTGGTGCTTGGTTTGAAATCTAGTTTCTTTTCATTTCATTTTTTATTTTATTTATTTTATTTTGTCAAGCAATTATAAGATAACAGGTATAAGTATAAACATAGTTATGAATACATGAAATGGATGCATATAAGAAAACAAAGAAACAATAGGACGGGGTGGTAGGCACATTGATGCGCTTATGCACGCCCCCTACATTCATCCGCACAACATTCTCAGATCAGACTATGTGGGAGCCAGACATAATTGTGGAACATTAAATCCGCTTTCTTTCCCATAGATTGCTTCCTGTTCCAAGGACAGAGCAGCTATGATCCCTCCCTTGTCACTCAACCTCTTCAGATGTCACTTACTCAGAAGGAACCTCAACAGAGCATGACAGAATATTTACTTCTTCCCCACGACTCAGAACGTGTCTACTATCCTCTTCCACCGCCACTTATCGACTCATTCTGATGCTGTGACCAAAATCCCTTGCTATCAACTTGACGATCAAGAGTTATGTGGTTTTGTGCAGAGAACATTGTGTACAGACATAGGAATATTTATAGCAAGAGGAGGCTAGGTGTTCTTTTTACCACTTACTGGCATTTCTACAGTAAGGTAGCCAGAATCAGACCCAATGCCTCTATTCGCCAATATTCTCTCTCCTCTTCTCTGCTTCCCTCTCTCTGTCTCTCCCTCTCCCACTCTCTCTGTCTCTCTCTCTCTCTGTTTGTCTGTCTGTCTGTCTCTC
>BLBF01000072.1:1351046-1371029 GCA_015471245.1 Laticauda colubrina
CTGTCTCCCTGTCTCTCTTTTTATCTCCCTCTCTCTGTCTCTCTCTCACTCTCCTTATTTCTCTCCCTCTGTCTCTTTCTGTCTCTCTTGGAAAGCATCAATGCCATCAGCTCAATCTTGTCAAAGTCCTCTTGTCTCACTGTATAAGTGGAATGCCTTTTAAAGGTGTTTTCTGTGTCCAATATGTTCTTAAATGCACTAGGAAGTGTCACATGACACACAATGTGTATAGGATGTTCATCTCTGGATTAGAGCACTTAATTAGGGAAGTAGGATATTTCCCACTTATACTTATAGAGAGTCTATAAGGAACACCAAAAGTGATCAGAGCCAGAGTGAATATCCTGCCTCCTCTGGACTATAAAAAATGGTAAGGTATCAAAAATCCCTGCCCACTCCATGTCATACAAATGGAAATAAAACAATTAGTGTACTTGATCCATTGATCATGATTTGCAAAAAATCTGAGCAGTTACGATGAGGAAAATCTTTCAGTTCCAAAGCACCATTCCTATGTAACATTTAAGAGTCACGAATTTTGAAGGTGAAATTACAGTATGCTAGCAGCCATACTGATTTCTTCCCAAAAGTTGTCACAAAGGTTTATGTGGGAATGGATGGAAGAACACAAAAATCAAAACAATGCTTGTGTACAAAAATGTTCCAAAAATTAAATCACTTCACACAGCTTAAATTTCATTTCATCAGTTGTTTCCAAAGCAACAATTCTGAATTCTTATAAAAAAAACCTCCTTTGCTATCAGCTATTCATTATTGAGCTGTGTGATATCAAAATTCTGGTCCAGAAGAAATACTTTATTTCAATTTTTAGACCTTATAAACTAGATAGAAAGCACAATTTATCTCTTGATCAAGTCTTAATTTAAAAAAGTCATAATCAGCAGCCTTACATGATTCACACACACACACACACACACACGTATGTATGTATGTATGTATGTATGTATGTATGTATATTATTTGGATTTTTACAATGTTTTCTTGGGGCATTGCAGATAAAGCATCTTTTAAGAGCAAAGCAGCAGTGAGCCATGTTCACTTGTGGAGGTTGATAGACTGGATCGACCTTTTGAATTATTGCTTGCTAGAAAAGAGAAAGAAAAATAAATTGGATTGTTATAGACTCCATAGCCACAGTTGCTTTCTTACTATAAGTGATGTTCAAGAGGGTTAATATTGAGTGGTGTGGTGGCCTAGAGGTGGAGCTCTCATCTCACAATCAGGAGGCTGTGAGTTCTATTCCTAGGTGGAGGCAGATATTTCTCTCTCTGGGCACACTGAGAATATATCTGCTGAACAAAACTCCCCATTGGTGTCAGGAAGGACATCCGACCAGTAAACACTCAGCTCCATTCAGTTGCCCAGACCCCACCTTTCAAGAGATTATGAGGTCATTAAAAAAAAAGTGGGTTAATATTGGTAAGAACCCAGTTAAAGCATCTAAACAGCCAAAGAAGTTTACAAACCCAAAGCAAACCTGAATAAAAACACCTCAGGCTATGTGGTGTTTATAATTCGTTCTTACAATGAAACAAAAGCGACTGGGAATCCACTTTCTTTGGGACAATGGTGCTGAGGCCATTACATCCTAAATTTTAAAAAGAAAGCACCCACAATTTTTTTTTGCAGATCTAAGAGCAACATTACTGAAAAACCAGAAAACAAGATCAAGCCTGGAATAGTATTTAATGGAGGTTTTGAAAAATATGGAGATTGCTAGACTTACTCATTGAATATTATATCGAACCATATTGTTTTGACCATGGGTGGCTGCTTCCATGCCGTCAAAAGAAAGAAATGCCATGCCTCCTATGAGCTTTGAATTTAAGGCAGTTTCAAGCTTATTTAAACAGTGTTTGCTCTGGGCCCAGAAACTTATATTTTAATTCATTTGAATCTGTGGTTTCTCATTTCCTATAGCATATTACATGTGCTTCTGGGTTATTGGAGAGCTCATTACAATTAGACTCATTGCTTTACATTTTTAGCATTGTTGCAGGCTCTTTGTGAATTTCTGGGGCGACAGAACGCCTTCTGGCTATTTCTAATTGAAAAGATTGGTCTACCACTGCAAGCACAAGTAAATTGGATAGGAAAACTGCCTCCCTTTCAGCTTAAGTTTTGAAAGCCTTTGCAAATAAATATCTCTGTCATCTGTCTCTCTATCAATCATCTCTAAATATCCCTATCATCTGTCTCTCTATCAATCATCTCCTATCTATCTCTATCTCCATTGCTATCTCTATCATCTCTATTATTTCTCATCCAAATCATTTCTCTATCATCTCTCTCTCTTATCTCTCTCAACTCTATCTCTCTACCAACTCTATCTCTTTCAACTCTCTCTCATCTCTCTCATCTCTCTCTCTTACATTTTGTCTTTCTGTCTGTCTATCCCCATCCCGATCTCCATCCCTATCTCCTATCTATTCCATATCTTCTATCTCTATCTCCTCTCTCTATTTCCTATCTTTGGCTCTCAGCCTTTTGCAGGAAGAATCTGACAGCTACTGGATGGGGCGAGCAGGGGGAAAAAAAGAAAGAAAAAGATTGGCCCAAAGACAGACAAATAGTTCCCTCTTTTCATGTTTCACTTTGTCTACTTCAGCCTCTGTTTTTCGTTCTATCCACCAAGAGCATGCATTCTTAACAGATTGTCCCAATGGGAATACGGTTCTAGACAAGAAAAAAACAACAACACTCCAGCTGTGCACTCCTAAATCAGGGAATAAATGACTAAAGCATTAACTTACCAGTACATGAAGTCTCTGGCCTTCCATGCATTGATCACCTCAGAAATGTCCCCTACAACTTGACCATTGGGTAGCGTAAGGTCATCAGAGAGGTCACCATTGAAATTTCTGCAGGATCCACACAGCTTGCCTGCCAGGCTGTCTTTGACCTTCACAGTCACTTCTCCTTTGAGGTCAAAAAGCACTTGAAGAGCCTTCCCATGTCTAATGGTGACAACATTTTCAGTGATGCTCACAAACACACTTTTAAAAAGGGAAGCTGGAAGTTTTACTTGTTGTCCATTCACCTGAACAGAAAGGGATGGGGGAATATGTTAAGTTTCTGGAAATGCTACATCTTCGAATGAGGGTCAGAGTTCAAAACTGGGAGAAATGGTCTAATAATTAGAGTAGTTTATAGCCAAATTAGCCAGAATTGCCCTTGTGCTTGTTTTAGAGGTATAAGAGATAAGAGTGGGAAAAAAAGGAGTGGAAAGAAAGACATTAATTGTATGAAATTAAAAATGGCTTCCCTGTATGAATTTCCATCTGAAAATACAGATGATTTCATTCATTTTTCTTTGTTAACACTCAGCCAACACACTGAATTCACAGTTGGACCATTTCTGTTAATATTTAGTGGATAATTTAAAGGAAGGTTTAACTCAGGGATGGGATGGTTATGATCCCACAGATTCCCTTTCTGTCATCTTCAGAACCCCACTGAATATGAAGACTGTTTTGTGACAGGAAATAACACAAAATGATGTATTAGTCCTATAGTAGGCATAATGCAGTTTTAAAACAAAGTGTTCCATCAAAATCCCCCCCCAAAAAATAATAATTGTGGGGAACCCAAGCTAGAACCGTATACAATCAGACCTCCCAGAATTTTCCATCAAATTTACAAGCAGAGTTTGAGAGGACTTTCTTCACAACAAGGCAAAGTCTCTAGTGCTTTCTCTAAAGCAAGACTTCCCCTGAGCAGCAAAAAAACAGTGGAAAATACTTATTTTTGAAGTAAGATTGTTCTTTTCTTCAAGGAGACATTATGATTGGAAAGTGTCATTTACCAAGTGTGCCACTTTTAAATGGAGGGTTTTAAATGTAGGGTTTTAATGTTTGTATACCACCCGGAGTCACTGTGGTGAGATGCATGGCCGTATAAATAATTTAATGAAATGAAATAAATACTGGTAGTCCTCCACTTATGACCACAATTGGGAGCAGAAAATTTCCATTGTGAAGCAAAGTGGTTGTTAAGCGACTTGTACCTGATTTCTCCCTCTGATCCTTTTTCTGATGTTGGTTGTTAAGTGAATCATGTGGTTATTAAGCTAATCTGGCTTCCCCCATTGATTTTGCCTGGAGGTAGCTGGCTGTGACGGTCAAGAATGGTGATCACGTGGCCCTGTAACCATTGCCATTACATATTTATTCCAAGTAGCTGAATTTTGACCACATGACTATGGGGATGTTGCAATGGTTGTAAGTATGCTTAGAGGTTGTAAGTCACTTTTTTCTCAGCGCCATTGTAACTTTGAACTGTTGCTAAACAAGTGGTTGCAAGTTGAGCAATACCTGCAATGGGTTAGTGTGTACACATTGGGATGAAATCCAAATTCATTTAGGCATTGATTCTCAACCTTGACAGCTTAAAGGTATGTGGACTTCAACTCCCAGAATTCCCCAGCCAGCATGGTTGGCTGGGGATTTCTGGGAGTTGAAGTCCACATAACTTAAAGCTGCCATGGTTGAGAAACACTACATTAAGGTGTTTAACTCCACGACAAATTGGCTTTGTTTACAGCACCAAGAATCACCAACTCAGCCTTTCTTACCCAAACTTCCTTATCTTGGTTGACAGCAAGAACAGCCTCTTGGAAGAAGAGGTAGATGGCAGAAACAGAGCTCATTTTACCATTGCAGCTCCTGAAATCCACCACCAGCCGAAACCACATCTGGGCTCCTTCGTCACAGAGAGACGCCATCACATAGGCACCGTCATAAAGTATTGTCCCAGAGAGGCCATCAAAGGTGGTCAGTTCTGCTTCTAAACTGAGATGGCATTCCGCTTCCTGCTTGAAGCAACCATGTCGGCCATTTTGAAGTGCGCAAACCTTCCCTTTGGGGCAGCTGGTTTTATTGCAGGCGAGCTGGCCTGACGCATGGCAGGTGCATTTTTCCGAACAATCCCTGGAGAGAATGATTTCTTCAGCCTATGGCAAAAGGTGGCCAAACAAATATCATTCATAAATATCAATGTCCTGGAAATGATTCTTTTAAAACCTCTGAGATTTCACCTTACATAGAAAAAGCTGACATTTTAATCTTACTGTCAACTCATAAAATATTTCTATGGCCTTTTAGAGTTCCCAACAGAACGGGAGGGGGGAAGCAATGCAGCAGCTTGCAAATCGAAAGTGCATTCCGTAAATGTTTTCAAATATGGTAACTAGGTGACCAAGTTTCTGCCACACAAAATTCTAATTGGAGAACATGATTGATGACTCTGGGCTATGGATGTGTCCCATTGGAGAATATGAATTACGATATACCCAGGGGGTGGGGGAAAACCTGGGTCAAGGGTGACAATGAATGATATGTCTCAGAGTCGGCTACACCCAGGCAGCACCAGACCATTTAACTCCCAATAAATCCTTTTGAAGTTTTGGAAGTTGGCTCGAGACTCATGATTTAAATGGGGTTAAGTGCTGGAATCCTGACACTTACACCCTTAAAATGATGGCATGTCCATTTAAATCAGAGTTGACCAACCTTTGCAACTTTAAGACTTGCGGACCTCAACTCCCAGAATTCCCCAGCTAGCCTAACAACCATACAGCTGGCTGCACAAGTCTTAAAGTTGCAAAGGTTGGACATCCCTGATCTAAAAGTGCTTTCAGCGCTTGCTCTTCTGCATCCTTGCTCCATTTATACTAACTGAGTTACAGAGTTACAGATTAACAGAATTGGAAGGGCCCTTGTAGGCCAACTAGTCCAACCCCCCCACCCAAGCAGGAGACCTTACACCATTTCTGATGAACCTCTTCATTCCTCCACCCTCCATTCATCACTTGAATGATATAAAGTTTGTCCTGGTTGCTGTTATACACACTCCTTTTCTGTCCAGAATGTTATTGTCTCTGTGTCAATTTCCAGTTGGGAAAAGAAGCCCCTCTAATTATTGGAGTATTATTGGACTTTTGCATATTTAAGGCCTATGGCACATCCCAATGCAGAGGCAAAGGAAGGACGAGGCCACAACAGATTCTCAGACTGTAGGACAATTAGATGGCAAACAGGAAATGCCGGGTAACTTATTTTGCAGCATCTCAGGTCAATGTTTTTATTGAATGTGCGTACATCGAATCAGAAGAACTTCTGGTCCCTCTTCTCTAGGCATCACTATTTAGGGAATTTATTTAGGGAATTTATATTGCTGCCTATTAGCACATGTCAAATACTTCGCAACTAACAACAACAATTCGCACATGGCGACTCAAGGCAGCTTACAGAATAGAAAACCTAATATAAAACAGTAAAACTAATACAAGAAGAATCATATAATAAATTAATATAATAAAATCATCCCCACCCCATCCCAGTGACAGCACCTCACATGAACCAATTAATGGGCTCCATCCCTCTCTGGGTTTCCCAGGCCCTCTGGCAGAACCAGGTCTTCAGTGCCTTTTGGAAGAGTGCTAGAGTGGGGGCCATTTTAATCTCTGGGGGGGATGATGTTCTAGAGAGAGGAGTCCACCATGGAAAAGACCCTTCTTCTGGGTCCCACCAGGTGTATCTCCTAGGGAATGGGTCCCACAACATTCCCTGCCTCCCTGTATACACTCTAAGTCTGCACATTCATGAAACAGCTAAGAACAATTCTGGTACCAACCTTCATGTAGCGTCCATCATGTACACAGCCACAGTTATCCATGGATATGCACTTTTCCCCATCAGAAACATAGCCACCATTGCACTGGCAGCCTTCAAAGCATTTCTCAGTACAATGAATGGGAGAAGATAGACCAGCACAGGTAAAATCACAGGATCTGGTACACAGCTCGTAGTGGCTGTTATGTGGGCAAGTTAAGGCTGAGGAAAGAAGGAAAGCAGAATTAGAGAACTTCGATAGAAAGTGTCCATGATTTTCATGCTTTGAGGAAACAGATGGCTTAATTGCATGTGTAAGAGGGGCTGAACATCTACATTGCAATTATCTATTATGGGCAAATTGACTAACTTAAATGAGATCCTACGCCTAATTTCAAAACTCTCTGCAGGAGGTCAGGCTCGATCTTTAGTAAGAGATGCTTTTTCATGTAATCAACTATTAGAAGAAAGAAGAGGGCGTCAACAACAACAACAACAACAAAAATAATAATCATAATAATACTACCCCAGCATAGGTATCTCATTTGCTGTGTACCTGTCATTTTTGTGAACAACAACAACAACAACAACAATAATAATAATAATAATAATGGATGTCCATATTGGAATGTCTTGGAAGAAAATGATAACTTGTCCATGTAATCACCAGAAGTTGAGCTTGACTCTGTGACAACAAAGGCTTGTTACCTCTCCATCTACCATGAGACGCCAGTAGATCACTGAGAAAATATTATCAGGGTGGGCTTCAAAAAATGTAGCAACCGGTTCTCTGCCCGGTTGCTGGGTGGGCATGGCCATGGTGGGTGTGGCCTAGCCCCAGACTCCAGGAGGCCCGTTTTTCACCCTCCCTGAGCCTCTGCACGTACAATTATACCTGGGATCCAAAATGGGCCATGTGGAGACTCCTGGGAGGAGTGGGGCAGGGTGGATGGTGCCAGGCAGTCATTGCAACAACCAGTTTGGCTCATCAGATGTAAAATTAACACCCGGTTTGCCTGAACCAGTGCGAACCGGAAGCAGCCCACCCCTGATTACAAGCATTAGAAAAATATTTACCTCTCTTGTGCGAAATGAACAGGCGATAAGGAGGCTCTTTGGCATATTAAAAGAGTGGTTAGCTAAGCTATCTTTATGCTATCAGAGAAAAGTGAAAAGCAAAGATAAATTAGACTGCCATTGGCTGAGCAGGTCGTATCACAGATAAGATACATCTGGCAGAGAAGACAGAGTAAGTCACAAATAAGAAAAAGGAGTTCACTGACTTCTATATTTATATGTCATCAAATCATTTTAAGGCTAAACTCTTTTAACCTTTTGAAAAGAACTCAAAACCTGAGATAAGGCAAGTGAGATGGACCTCTTGTGGGCTTCAAGAAAAATATTAGCTATAGTGCCATTTTTTTTGGTTTTAATATTTTGGATTTCATGATATTTTTATTGTAGGTAGATATGGTTGTTATTTCTTGGTTATGACCTGCCCAGAGTTTGACACAAAGTAGGTGGCTATTTAAATGTTCAAATGGATAAATAACAGAAATAAATAAAATGTATAATACATAGAGTTGTATCAAGCCATCTTCTATTGAAGTGCCTTTTCAAAATTAGTTTCAGGGCTGCCTGTATAGTTTTCTCCCCCTACCCCATTTAATTTTTCTAATGCCTAAAGATAATCCTTGACTTATGATCAAAAAACTGGGATCAAAATTTCTTTTGCTAAGTGATGGGGTTGTTATGTGAGTTGTGTCCAATGTCATGACTTTTTGCCATATTTGTTGAGCAAAAGATGCAAGCATTACATACAAATCTAGTTTCCTCTATTGGCTTTTCTTGTTGGAAATCCCTACCCCCCATCGCTCCTCCTGAAAATTGCATTTACACTACCCAAGTAGTGTAATTACACTACCCAATTACACTACCCAAGATTCTGCAACCATGGTAAACACTTGCTGGGTGCCAAGCGCTAGAATTTTGATCATGTGAGTGAGGGGATGATGCTGCCACATTTGTAAGTGTGAGGACCAATCATAAATCACTTCTTTCGATGCCGTAGTAACAGCCATTAAGTAAATGATCATAAGTTGAGGACCCAAAGGTAGTTTAGATGAAGGGATGGTTCCACGTTAGGGCTGAAATGGGATTCAATCTGAGCTTCCTGAATTTGAGAACAACACTCTAACTTCTCGAGCAGGGGTGTCAAACTTGGTTTCATTGAGGGCCGCATGTGTTTGACCTCTGGGGGCTGGTGTGAGCGTGGCCAGGATGGGCATGGCCAGCTCAATGTCACTTGTGTCAGGGGCACCTGTGGTGGCCCAAGCACTCTGCCAGAGAAAAAGGGCTCCTGATCTCTGTTTCAGCTGGGATGGCTTCTGAGCTGGTATTCAGCAGGTTCTGACCAGTTCTGGAGAACCAGTAGCGAAAATTTTGAGTAGTTCAGAAAACTAGCAAATACCACCTCTGACTGGCCCCGCCCCATCTATTCTCTGCCTCCCATTGAGTCCCAGCTGATTGGCTGGGTCTTCTTTGGTTGCCCTGCACAGGAGAACGGAGCTGGAAAGCAGGTTAGTGGGGTGGGGAGGGAAGGGGATTGTGCAGTAACCTTCCCCCAGGAGTGGGGAGGGAATGGGGATTTTGCAGTATCCTTCCCCTGCCATGCCACCAAGTCATGCCACTAAGCCATGCCCACCAAGCCACACCCACAGAACTGGTAGTAAAAAAAATTGAATCCCACCACTGGATGGCCTCTTGTAACCCACTGCCAGAGAAAACGGAGCTTCGGGATGGCTGCCCTCCCGAGCTCCGTTTTTGCTGGCAGCGGGTTGCAGGAGGCTGTGGTAGCCAAAAAGGGAGCTTGTGAGCCCATTTTCACTGGCAGAAATACTGTGGGCCGGTCCTCCACTGATTCCAGGATGGCCCTGTGGGCCAGATCTAAGTACCCCACAGCCCAGATCCAGCCTCTGGGCCTTGAGTTTGACATCCCTGTTCTAGAGATATTCAGGATAAATGGGGGAACGAGAGATACAAGCAAAGGAGTAACAGGGTCCTAAACAGGTCTAGAGCAGTGGTTGAGCATAACAGAAGCAGATCCATTTCTCAACTCACGGCAGAAGACAGCTGTCCTCCAGCTCTTGATAGTGGCTCCAGCCGCTTGACACACAGCTACGTACGCCTGCAGACTTCTGCAAACAGCTTCTTGGGCTCCGCGAGCAGCACACATTTCGTACAGGCAGAGATTAAAATAGTCTTCGGGATTCACCAGGAGATGGCAGACTTCAAAAGGGCCTGTGGAGGCCTTGATCAGCCTGCAAGGACTTGCCAGCTGATACAGTACGATCTCAGCAGCATTGCAGGAGCGGCAGTTCTGCCTGCAGTCATCGGAACAATGGAGGCGTCCCGCTGACACTTTCCAGGAGGCCCCAAATATGGTCGCATTGGAGGTGCTGGTTCCATCAGGCAGTTGGAATTCATCTTGTCTCTCCCCGTTGAAGTTGCCACACAAGCCACACACCTGTCCTTGGTATGTGCTAGGGATGATCACAAGGATGAATTGGGAAGAATCATAGAGAACTTTGAAACCAAAGTTGGTCTGGACCACAACGTTCTTCCCCTCTTGATGGATTACAATTGATCTTCTCTTTATCACGAGTGGAAGGGTATAGGCTTCTTTATTCACCTATGCAGAAAGAAGAGGAAAAAATCCATGGGAGATTTAACTGACATGAAGATTTCACATTTATTAGAGTGTCTTTCTTCCACCTTTATTACTTTCTTTAATAACTCAAAGTGGTGAAGATATTTAATACACCTCCTGTGTTCCAGAGGTGGCATTCAGCAGGTTCTGATATGATCTGGAGAACCAGTAGGGGAAATTTTAAGTAGTTTGGAGAACTGGGTTAGGGTTAGGGTTATCACCTCTGACTGGCCCTGCCAACCCCACCTATTCCCTGCCTCCCAAGTCCCATCTGATTGGCTGGGTCTTCTTTTGTTGCTCTGCACAGGAGAACAGAGCTGGAAAGCAGGTTAATGGGGTGGGGAAGGAATGGAGATTTTACAGTATCCTTCCCTTGCCAAGCCAACCAAGCCATGCCTACAGAACTGGTAATAATTTTTTTTTAATCCTATCACTGCTATGTTCTCACAACAACCCTGTGGAATGGATTGGATTGGGACACACAATGACACATAATGACAAAGTCACCCAGACCAGATTTCATGCCTAAATTGGGACTAGAACTCACTGTCTCCCCGTTTTTAGGAAGGCACTTTAACCACCACACCAAACTGGCTCTCTTGAATAGATAGACACAACCCACCTTCACATCTTCCCAGGGGGAAGAAAAACACAACTAAACTAGCTTCCAAGAGCAAATAATGTCTTTTCATTAGTGTTAGCCTCAGAAAAATATCCTGATTTCCCCCCCTTCCCTCTAAGTTCAAGGAATTTTGTTCAAGGAAGGAGAATTGATTTTACGTTTTTTCCCCCCCAGAGAAAAAGAGAATTTTACTGAAACTGTGATGGGTGAAGGATTGTATCCCTGCATTTAATTTGCAATGAGATAACCCTGGCATATGTGTGACTATTTTGCCCTTCACTGTACAATCCTCTCTTTAGCATCCCAACAATGTTTTAGTTTCAAAGAAAGACATGATGGGAGGGCTCCTCTCATTTGAAGTTATTTTTTTTCTAGCAGTGCAATTTTCTTCACGAAGGGGGGAATCTCACCCTGGAGGAATGTAAAGAACCTGTCTTTTTTATATTGCTGTCCTCAAGTTACTTTGCAGAATTTAGAAAGGCCATTTGTACTCAGCTCTGGTTTATACTCTTTCATACAACTCGAGTAGTTTCTGCACTATTCATTTGCAGCCTCGTCAGAGTATCACTCAGCCATCACCAAAGTGATATAGAGCCTGCCTGCATAACTTTTATTTGGGCACAACTAAGGTTGGATGACTTTAGAAGATGCTATAAATCTCCAGCATGGAAATGACCTTGAAATCTCTGATTCCAAGAAGCACAATGGGCTTCCTAGAAAACAGCAAGTAGGTAGAAAAGAGAAATTGACAGAAGGGGGAGACAGACTCTACTAATCTGCATGCAAGTCTTGAAATCTGATGAATGGGCTACATGAACAGCTAAAATCAACATCCATTGATGATGAATAGTATGGGAATCTTCTCCTAGCATTGGTATCATTATGTGGAACTGTGAGAAATTAAAATTACTAGAACCACAAGGTGTGTGCTATCGATGCTAGATAAACATACCTTTACAAGTCAGGAGGGAGTTCCAAATTTGAGAGAGCTTGACTATTTCAGCAGTGGATGTTTCTTATGAGGTTGCTCATTCAACCTTCTTGGATTCATTACTAATACTTTACACCAGGGAAAGAACTAACATCAGAAGCTAAGCATCATCTAAGTATAAGCCATTAGACCTGCTGGACATGTGCAGCAGCATCCTCACAGTTTATCAATAGCGCTTGGACTTATATACTGCTTCATAGTGCTTTACATCCCTCTTTATGTGATTATTAGCTTATTTCCCCCAACAATCTGGGTCCTCATTTTACCCACCTCAGAAGGATGGAAGGCTGAGTCAACCTTGAGCCGGTCAGGATCGAACTGCTGGCAGTCGGCAGAATGAGCTTGCAATACTGCATTCTAACCACTGCACTAGTTTGGGCTAGTTTGTTTAAAGAAGTAGGATATGTGGTAGGAAACTACCAAAAGAGTTTGTCCGGACATAAGCAGGAGAAAATGCACCACTGGGCAGAACACAGGACCTACCTCAACTTGCCAAGTTGTTCCTCTCACAAGTCTGATGACATAACCTTGAAGAGTGATGACAACCGTCTTTGACACGACTTTGCCTTCCTGATTGCTCTCGTTCTCCATCACCACAGAGAAATGGGCCAGTTCAGGATCCCTTCCGCAGACTTCAACCAAAGTGTAAGAACAAAACCCCAGGAAGTTGAAGCTCTCTCCATCCAAAGTGAGGTAGTAGCTTCCATCAGTCACGCTGCATTTGCCATAGCCACGAGGGTGACAAGCTTGCTTCCCATTCTCAATCCTGCATTGCTGCTGAGGCCCACAGAAGACCTTCCGACATTCTACGGCACCATTTTCTCTGCAGCGACATTTGTCTTGGCAAGAGGCACTGGGGTAAAATTCACCACCCTTTTTGTAATATCTGCCCTGGTACAGACAACCACATTCTCCTATTGGGACACACTCATCCCCACTCAGGACAAACCCAGTGTTGCAGTAGCAGCCTTCTTTGCAGGATGTCTCACATCCATCGGGGGCTGAGAGGCCATGACAGGTCACAGGGCAGCCATCTCCGCAGAGTTCGTAGTGAGAATTGCGGGGGCAGGAAGGACCTGAAAGAACCAATTGAATATTAAGATAGGGATCACATATGGTTTGTTTAACTATGGTTTGTTTACCGAAAGGTGCTTTTTTCAGGAGGCAGCTGGACTTTGTTTTTTCTTTTTTCTTCTCAATCAAGAAGTTTCTTCAGCTCTGACTGGATGGTAGTGGGGAATGGAAGGATTTATGTCCTTTGCAGGCAGCTTGTCATTTGTATCCTTTGAGGGGGTCATTGAAACACTTGGAGGTTTATCCTTCCATTCCCCACTATCGTGTCAGAGCTGAAGAAGCTTCAATTCCAGTTGAACATCAGTAAACATTCCGTCACAGTAAGAGCTCCTCACCTATGAAACAAACTATTTTGAAAGGTGGCAGCCTCCCTTTTGCTGATAGTGGATTCTGCATTGGGCAAGGGGTATTGGAGGGTGGACTGCTAATGTACCTCCCAAACCTTCATTCCTAGTTCCAGTAATGCAATGTTAAACTAAGCCACAATTCACAATTTACAAACAATATATAGACTCACATAAGGCGGGAAGTCCAAAGTGAGCCAACTTCATCACAGCTTGGCGTGGTGTGTGAAATCAGCTTATAAATAGCAACTGAAACAAAATCAGAATCTCCCTTTATGTAATAGGATCCATGTTGACTTTGGAAGAAGGACTCCTGAGCCTGACACCTTGAGGGATTTTTGCCAAACCTGTGCAAAGCATCTCACACTCTTGGTTATATTAAGCAGGGCTAATGTTGAACCTTGCTTCTCCCTCAAGTTGGCAGCTGCCTGAGAACTGCAGAGCTGCAGAGGGCACTTTGACTATTTGATGGTGGGTGAGACTGTATTCATCTCCTATCTGTGCTTAGAAGTGAGAAGGTCATGTTGCTTTGCAAAGCTGTTTGGGTTGATACTTTGCTTCAGTCTCTGGGCGTGGGGAGGAACTGGGTGTTGAGCCGTGGTGGCACAGTAGTTAGAATGTAGTATTGCAGGTTGCTTCTGCTGACTGCTAGCAGTTTGGCAGTTTGAATCACACTAGATTCAAGGTTTGACTCAGACTTCCATCCTTCCAAGGTCGGTAAAATGAGGAGCCAAATTGTTAGGGGCAATAGGCTGATTCTGTAAACCACTTAGAGAGGGCTGTAAAGCACTGTGAAGCAGTATATAAGTCTAAGTGCTATTGCTATTGCTCCATGGGCGAAGGTTTTCAAGAAGGGAAATAGTATTAGGACTTTTGCTTTGGGCAAGAGTTTGGATTAGAAGACTTCTAAGGTCTCTTCCAGCCCTATAATTTTATGATCCTATGACTCAAGAGCTGCAAGATGCAAGCGTACTATTGAGATTTGAAGCCCTTCCTCTTTTGTGCCAAAGAGCTGGGGCTTCAGTTGTGATGCCATGGCTCAGCTCTTGAAGATTTTGACCCCCTCCCATGCATGTCCCTGCCTCCATTGAAGATCTGGACCAGGGGTGTCAAACTCACATTGTCATGGTGTCATCACGTGACATATCGGGACTTTTCCCCCCTTCGCTAAACCAGGCGTGGGTGCCAGCACGTGATGCATCTGGCCCACGAGGTTGGAGTTTGACAGTCCCGATCTAGACAGTCCTACAAGTTCTTTCTTGACCAGCCAAAAGACAATACAATTGTCTGTGTTATTGCTGTGATTTGAATTATTTGAATTTGAATTCTTTATTGTCATTGTATGTATACAGACAGTATACATACAACAAAATTCACATAACATTCAGAGACCAGACTCAACATGCACACACACATGACAATCCCCAAACACCCACCCACCTGCCAAAATTCCCTGCCCCCTAAAAAACACAAATAGTGATAGTAGTGATCATCAAAACAAACAAACAAACAAACACCTTCCCAGGCATCCCAAAATACAGCTAATGTTATACGTATATGTATACTTCACTTCTTTGTAATAGAAAGAACATTGAACAGAAGGATTTGTTGAGTTGATTCGTTGTACATTACTTTGGGATTACTTTTAACGAAAAGCGGGCCAAAAATGGTTAAATAAATAATGCTCCCTCCCTCCCTTTCAAATAACACCTTCAAAGAGGGAAATTCCTTTACAAGTATCAGAGCACTGGAGGAAAGGACAAACCCACCTTACACCCAATGGTAAATTCCCCCTCTGGCTGATGTTATATTCATTTTTAAAAAAATATCAAAATTGCACTTTCAACATCAAATACAGTTTGGTTTGAGAAGAATTGTTTGTTAGTTTCTTTCTTTGACCTTCCCTTGCAAACCTCTCTCTTATACCATGTTTCTCAACCATGGTCTGGCTGCGGAATTCTGGATGTTGAAGTCCACAAGTCTTAAAGTGTCCAAGGTTGAAAAATACTGCTCTAATACTTACTGCAAAAGGAGGCCAAACGCCACTGGTCAATCTGGATGCCCACTGCTTGGCACACCGTTACGTAGGCTGCAATGGCACTGCACAAGATACTCTGGTAGCCTTTGTACAGACAGGTATCCAAGACACAAGAATCAAAGTAAAGAGCTGGGTCGATGACTTTGTGGCAATGCCTGAAGGGTCCGTCTTTTCTGGAGAGGACCCCACAGTAGTGATCCTTCTTATAGATCTGCTTCTCTTTTTCACTACAGCCTGGGCAATTGCTGGTACACCCATTCACACAACCAAGGCTTTCTCCTTCTTTCCAGCTATCGGCAAACTGGATAAAATTGGCTGCTGCGGCCCCATTCTTCATGATCAACTCTCTACCAGGTTTTTGACCGCTGTTACCACAGAGACCACAAATCGCATTGAGATAGCTGCCAGGAACCGTGATGTGGACTAGTCTATTCCAACTGAAGATCATGGAGAGGTCAAACTGAGTCTTGATAAAGAGATGATTTCCACTAAGGTAAGCCTGGATCTTGTCTTCATAATAGAAGGGCAAGTCCACTAATACTCCATCCACCTACAG
Source organism: Laticauda colubrina (assembly GCA_015471245.1). Lineage (NCBI taxonomy): Eukaryota > Metazoa > Chordata > Lepidosauria > Squamata > Elapidae > Laticauda > Laticauda colubrina. The sequence goes on from BLBF01000072.1 coordinate 1,367,013, forward strand.
AAAAAGAGAGAATATTGTCAAAATGGAAAAAAAAGCCCATCACCCAGAAGAAAACAACGTAGACCATATTTAAGAGAAGCTCCAGTCCATAACATCCTTATAGAGGATAAAATGTGCCATTAAAACACTCACTCCAATACTTCTTTAGGACAAACTGTTATAGTATTACAGGTAGTCCTCAATTTACGGCCACAGTAGAGACCAGAATTTATATTTTTAAGCAAGACAACAGTTGTGCCATTAAAACACTCATTCCAATGCTTCTTTAAGACAAGCTAATATAGTATTACAGGTAGTCCTTGACTTACAATCACAACTGAGACCAGAGTTTCTGCTGTTAAGCAAGTGATGCTCAATTTTACAACTTTTTGCCAGGTTGTTAAATGAATTACTGCAGTTGTTAAGCAAATTATGTGGCCATTAAGTGAATCCAGCTTCCACCATTGCCAGTTGGGAAGATCAAAAATGGTGATTGTATAGCAATAGTACTTAGACTTATATATTGCTTCACGGTGCTTCACTAAGCTTGATGTACAGAATCAGCATACTGGCCCCAACAATTTTACCAACCTCAGAAGGATGGGGGGCTGAGTCAACCTTGGATCAAACTACAGGCGGTTGGCAGAGTTTGCCTGCAATATTACATTCTAACCACTGTGCAACCACAGTTCAGTGACCTTGGGAAGCTGCAACTGTTGTAAAGATTATCTCATTGCCAAGTGCCCGAATTTTGATCACAGACTGTCAGGATATTGTTACAAGGGTCATACGCATGATAATATTTTTCAGTGATGTTGTAACTTTGAACAGTCACTAAACCAATAGTTGTAAGTTGAGGACAACCTGTATTAGCCTAGCCTCCTACCTGGATTGTATCAGGATGCTCCTGGCTGATGGTAATGTTCCTGTTATAGACTTCCAAGATCATAACAGAAGAGAATGGCAAGATCTTCCTGCCTTGGCTGTTCTGGATCTTGATGGTGAATGGGGTGAGAGCAGGATCCTTGGCACAGAAGCCAACCAGCTGGTAGAGGCAAGTGCCAGTAAAGTCATGTTTCTGCCCATCGAAAGTGGCATAGTGATGATTCCCCACTACTGTGCATGTGGCAAAGCTGATAGCCTGGCAATCTTGGACGCCGTTCTCTATTCTGCATCTTTCATTAGCCTTGCAGCTAGCGGGCTCACACACCACCATGCCTATCTTAGGGTCACACCTGCAGCGAGAGGTGCAGCTCTCACCCGCCCACAATTCCTGCTCCGGTTCGTAATAGAGGTCATTGTAGGTACAGCCACAGCTTCCCACAGGGACACATTGATCTACACTGAGCACGTAGCCATCGTTGCATTGGCAGGTTTCAACACAGGGCATCTTGCAAGATGCAGAAGCCAATTGCTCAGAGCAGGTATTTGGGCAGGCGTTTCCACAGGCCTCGTAGTGGCTGTTCTCAGGACAGGGCAAAGCTGGAAAGAAGGAGCAGAGCAAGGACTTCTCAGTAAGTTGAACAGACAGAATGCCAAGGCCACCAGTGAGAGTTGAGTAGCAAGGCAGGCCTACCAAAAACCAGTTAGCTTTACCAACCTGCTCTTATGTTTACTTTTCCTCTCCTCTCCTCTCCTTTCCTCTCCTCTCCTCTCCTCTCCTTTCCTGTCTTTTTCCCTTTCCCTTTCCCTTTCCTTCACTGTCCTGTACTTTTCCCGTTCGTTTTCCTTTTCTCTTTCCTTTTCCCTTTCCCTTTTTTCCTCTCCTCTCCTCTCTTCTCTTCTCCTCTTCTTTTTTAACCTGCCTCTATTGTTTTTTTATACATTTTAATAATTTACTTTCATAAAAATCTCAAAGTAGTGAAGGCTTAACACTACTTCCTCCTAATTCCCTCATAACAACAACCCTGAAGGTTGGGCCAAAAGAGTGACTCAAAGTCATCCAGTCAGTTTCCATGCCTAAGGCAAGACTAGAACTCATAGACTCCTGGTGATTGGCTCAAAGTCATCCAGTCATTTTCAAGTTTATGATGAGACTAGAACAGGGGTGGGATTCTACCCACATCTCCTGGTTTCTAGCCTGATGCCTTAACCACTAGACCAAACTGGTTCTTATATTACATATTATCTCACATATTGTTCATACTGAAGCCACCTGATATTTTATCTATACCAGTAAAGAGAACAACCAGCTTCTCTTTCCCCAGAGATCTGACTAAAGAAAGCCTTTGCTTAACTAGTTGAATGATAAACTGGATTCTAGTCAGAATCCTACCAATTGCTGATAATTTTATAACTTTATTCTGTTCTCTTCAGTAACTTTTGTTTTTTTTTAAAAAAAGAAACCCCGGAAAGACTCTTACTTTCTGTTGAATGGGCTGACAAGAGTTTCAAAATTAGCCTTGGTGTGTAAATTTGGACTTCCCTACCTTTATGATACTACACTTCCACAAGTGTTTCAGCAAATGTCATGGAGATTCTCAGCTCATGGTTGTCCCAAAGGTGCTTTTTTCAAGCAGCAACTGGAATTTTCTTGCTTTTCTTTCAAGCTGTTTTGCTTCTCATCCAAGCAGCTTCTTCAGCTCTGAAGAAGCTTCGAGGATGAGAAGCGAAACGTCTTCAAAGAAAAACCAGAAAGTCCAGTTGCCTCTTGAAACAAAAAAAAGCACCTTTGGGACAAGTGTGTCAGCAATTCATTGGTTGCAAAGGGGTGTGCTCAGGGGTGGGATTCTACAGGTTCGCATCTATTCCCTAGAACCAGTTGTTCACATTCTAAGCAGTTCAGAGAACCGGTTGTGAGAAGAAATTACTGGCCTAATCCTGTAAGGAAGGCAGGAAGGAAACATTCTGGTGTTGCTTACAGAAATTGTGTCTCTGTTAACCCTTATTAATTCTTGGCAGGACTAGACTTCCTGTCTCAAGAACTTCTCTGGAGTTATTTTCCCCTCCTTTGCTGGTACTTTGCTTGTGTGGAGTGAGCATTCAAAGTTACAATGGCACTGAAAAAAGTGACATGACCCTTTTCCACACTTAGGACTGTTGCAGCAGTCCACAGTCATGAGAGGCCAGGCAAGGAGATGCCTCGATGTGAGTGATATTGAGTTGGCCACATCCAGCCAATAACATGACCATCAAGCCATGTCCACCAAATAAGCCATGCCCACAGAACCGGTTGCTAAAAAATTTGAATCCCACCCCTGGGTGTGCTCCCCATCCAATAAATAAGCCCATCCTTTCCAGAAGGAGGAGGGAAACATGAGGGTTTGGTTTTCCCTCATAGCATCCCAAGGACTTGTACTCACCACAATCGCTTTGTGTTCTCCAGTCTGTAAGGATCACACCCTCCCGGCGGCACTGAGTTGCATAAGCCTCTAGAGATTTGCACAGGATGCTCCTCACGCCCCCACTGAGACAGACGTCATAAATGCAGCTGTCAAAAAAGTTGTCAGGGTTTAACTGGGGGTGGCATTTTTGGAAGGGACCCCCATCCAACTTGGTGATGAGCCCACAGAATTGGTCACTTCTGAAGAGTTGCTGCTTGCTCTCCTCACAGGTGGGGCATTTGCCCTTGCAGTAATGCCAGCAGAATGGATCGTGGTCCTTCACTCGCCAACTTGTGGCCCACTCCCCTGCAGAATTCGCCTTGTCCCCTGAAGCTGTTATCATGTCGTCCTTCGGGTTTTGGTTGAAATTCCCACAAAGGCCACAGAGGGAACCATAGTAGCTGCTGGAGAGTGTGACAGATAACATGGATTCTCCGTCAAAAGATACCACCAGTCCAAAGTCGGTTTGCAGGATGATGTTCACGCCACTCCGGAAAAGTTGGATTTTCCCGTCCTCCAGGGTCACAGGAACGTTTGTGATGACCCCGTTCAGCTGTGTTTTCAAACACATATACATATGTAATATATAGACACAGATATAGGAAATACAGAAAGAATAGAATAGAATAGAATAGAATAGAATGGAATGGAATGGAATGGAATGGAATGAAATAGAAATAGAAATAGAAATAGAAATAGAAATAGAAATAGAAAT
>BLBF01000072.1:1371039-1399429 GCA_015471245.1 Laticauda colubrina
AGGAATAGGAATAGGAATAGGAATAGGAATAGGAATAGGAATAGGAATAGGAATAGAATAGAATAGAAAATATGGAATGGAATAGAATGAAATAGAATAGAATAGAACAGAACAGAATAACTTTATTGTCACTTTGATACTAATTGGCATACATTAAAATGAAATTTTGTTGTCTACAGCTATCAAAGAATCAGCACCTCCAATATACATTACATATATATGACAAAATAAATAAATAAATATAAAATTATGTATACATCCACATATATTATATGATACAGAGAAACAACACAGTCTAGTTCAGATGTACATATGTACATGAAATAAATCTTGCGAGATGACCAGGTTGAGCCCAAGGGAGGGGTCAAATGCATCATCAGTCTCCAATCTCATGCCCAAAAGAGAATCCAGCCCACTTTGAATTCCGTTGACCCTTTCCTGCTGCTAATTTGCTGTGACCATTAGTGGTTCAGATTTTTGTAGAAAGTTTTAGCGTATAATAAAGCGGTATTCATTTGAACCGCCTGGAGTCCTAAATTATGTCCTAAAAAAATTACCTACAAGCAGTCCACAACTTACAACTGCAATTGGGAGAAGAATTTCTGTTGCTAAAGCAAGGTGGTTGTTACGTCATTGTGCACGATTTTATGACCTTTTGGCCACAGTTGTTAAGGGAACCCCTATTATTAAGTGAATTATACAATTGTTAAGCACATCTGGCTTTCTTCTTCACTTTGCTTGTTGGAAGCCAGCCTGAAAGGTTGCAAATCATAATTACGTGATCCTGGGATGCTTCAACTCAGAGGTGGTATTCAGCAGGTTCTGACCAGTTCTGGAGAACCAGTAGCAGAAATTTTGAGTAGTTCGGAGAACCAGCAAATCCCACCTCTGACTGGCCCCGCCCCCATCTATTCTCTGCCTCCCACTGAGTCCCAGCTGATCGGCTGGGTCTTCTTTTGTTGCCTTGCACAGGAGAAGGAGCTGGAAAGCAGGTTAATGGGATGGGGAGGGAATGGGAATTTTGCAGTATCTTTCCCCTGCCACACCCACCAAGCCATGCCCACAGAACTGGTAGTAATTTTTTTTTGAATCCCACCACTGTTAGGATGAATTTTCAGGGTGCCTTCTAAAAAAATCATGCAAACAGATCCAGAAACAAGTTAGAATGCCATTTAGTTTGTCCAAAACCTCTTCTGGCTTTGGTGTTTGCCATGGGGAAGCTTCAAGGCCCCCACAACGGCCTCATCGAAGCAAAGAGTGCAGTGCTGCCATTTTTTGCTTCAGTGAATTATGTTGCCTCTGCTGCATGCATTTGTCAGAGAGAATGTAGGTCACCTTGCACCGGCCTGCTTTTGCATTCAGAATGTGATGATCAAGTCACATTTTTGGATTGGCTTTGCATATCAGGTGCCAGAACCTGGCCAAGCTAAGATGATCTAAACAAAAAAAAAAAAGCTGAGCAGGTCTGGACATCGGTTGTATCGGGATGGGAGACTATGCGAAAACTCCAGGAATATATGATGGAAAGTCAGAAGAACCTCCCGAGAGAAGCTAGCAAACCACTTCTTTTTCACTGCCAAGAAAACAGTATAGAAGGGTTCATGTCCTCAGAAGGTAAGCTCGATCCAAGGGAGATTGACTTTTAAAACAATTTCATGTGGTTTTGGGGAAATGATAATTACAGGTAGTCAGATAACAGATAATCATAGTTGGAAGGGACCTTATAGGTCATCTAGTCCAACCCCCTGCCCAAGTAGGAGACCCTACACCATTTCTGACAAATGGCAGTCCAATCTCTTCTTGAAAGTCTCAAGTGATGACGCTCCCACAACTTCCGAGGGCAACTTCTGTTCCATGGGTTAACTGTTCTCACTATCAGTTTCTCCTTATTTCCAGGTTAAATCTCTCCTTGTTCAGTTTCCATCCATTATTCCTTGTCTGGTCTTCAGGCGCTTTAGAAAATAGTTTGACCTCTTCCTCCTCTCTGTCGCAGCCCCTCAAATATTGGAAGACTGCTCTCCTGTCTCCCCTGGTCCTTCTCTTCACTAGACTAGCCAAGCCCAGTTCCTGCAACTGTTCGTTGTATGTTTTAGCCTCCAGTCCCCTAATCAACCTGGTTGCTCTTCTCTGCACTTTTTCTAGAGTCTCAACATCCTTGACTTTCAATAGTTCATTTAATGACCATTCAACGGCACTGAAAAACATGATTGATGATCGTTTTTCACAGTTATGACCGTTGCAGTATCCCCAGGATCACTTGATCATAATTCAGATGCTTGGCCACTGGTTCGTATTTTTGATCGCTCTTGTGTCTCAAGGTCATGGCATCCCCTTTTGCAACCTTCTAAGCAGTAAAGTCCATGTTGAAGCCAGATTCACTTAACAACCGGATTATCTACTTATCAGCTGGCAGGGATTCGCTGAAGAACTGAAGCAAGGAAGGTTGTAAAAGGGGGCAAAACTCAATTTAACAAATGTCTCACTTCATAACAGAAAATGTGGGCTCAATTGTGGTTGTAAGCCTAGGATTACCTGTTATAAGCATAACAATGGGGAGAGGGGAATTGGGTTTTTGGACCCTGTCTATCTTTATTAGTTTCTATTGTAACCAGGCTTACTTTTTGCACAGTATCTCTTCTGACCCAGCTCCCAAACACGACAAACCCTCTGTAGTTAAACTAATGTTCCCTTTATTAGGAGTGCCAGCAGCCACGGCAAAAAGTCTCTCTCTCACACAGCAGGAATATGAATTGTTTACCACACCTCTTCATCTTCACCCCCTGCCTTTTATCTCCAGAGGTAGGGTGGGATTTCACTAGCAGCAGTGGCTCTTCCGTCCCAAGGATCGGCTCATAGATTTCCACTGCTTTTCTCTCCTCTGCCTTTTGCGCATCCACCTGTCAGGTACCAGACCCAGCTGTTCCCCCTCTTCCTCATCAGCCACCTCCACATCTGGAGACTGTTGATTTTCCATCTAAGAGCTGACAAATAGCTTAGTCTCTGCCTCGGTCTCTATGTCATGCCCCTGGTGGAGACTGACTCTGAGAGAGAGGAGGAACAGCCGACAGGGAGTGGAAATGTGGCTCCAGAGGTTGTGGAGGAGGCTGGAGAAGGGCAGAGGCCGGCTGGGCAGACAGAGGAGGACCCAGGCCCATTTCCTCTCCATCCAAGGGCACACAGGAAGGAGAGGATAAGAGAGAGACATGGTCTACTGGGGAGGAAAAGGCCTTGATCCTCTTCATGGGCTGCAGCTGTGACAACTGGATAAGAGGACGGACATGTGTACAGGCAAGTGCTGGAAACAAAGTGTGGAAATATCTCTAATTTATTGTTCCTCTCTGAGTTTGGTGGCCTTCCCAGTGTGAGTTATCTGTGGACGTCCTCCAGCCTTTATCTTGCCTTATAATTTAAACGGCATTTCCTCCTTCTTGTAACTGCTTGTGTGGGAGTTTTTTTTATCTCCAGTCAAGGATATTTGAAGCTTGGAAGCAAAATGCAGGAATAAAAAGGGCTTCACCTGTTTTGTGTGACTGTGTTTATCATGTATCCCACCCTGGGTCATCACACTCTATCTCTTGACAGCTCCATTCCCTCTTCCCCCTCGGAGCTCTCAGATTGCCTTGATGCTGGCCCTACCTCTCCCACCACCTCCTCATCTGATTCAGCTGCTGGAGGTACCGTCAGACTACAGGTCACAACAGTATCTTCATCTGATATAGGTTGCCTATCCCAAAGGCTCCTTTGGGATATGTTCTGATGCTACTTCAATTTCACTGCAAAAATAATAATATTTTTTTAAAAAAACGAACTCACCCAGATTTTGCCTACATGCCTCCTGCGGATGGAAATGTTGTATCCGTACACATAGATATTGGTCAGCCGCACAAAAGAAACATCTTGCCTGCCCCGGTTTTCATTCTTGTGATCCACCACAAATGGAACCAGTGTGGTGTCATTGCCACAATACTTGGCCAATGTGTATGTGCAAGTACCTTGGAAGTCCACATCCAAACCATCGAAGGTGTGATAGTGTGGTTCTCCCCAACCATAGCAGGTCTCGTTGTAAGTTGGGACACACAAGGCTTTGCCATTCTTTACCTTACATGTTTCTTTGAGCCGACACTGTATGGTTTTGCATGGATCTGACAGAAGAAAAGACACAATCAAACTTAGTAGAGGGAACCAATATAGGGAGCCTTCAACTTACAACTGTTCATTTTAACAGATTTAACAGATTAACAGAGTTGGAAGGGACCTTGTAGGTCATCTAGTCCAACCCCATTGTCCAAGCAGGAGACCCGACACCATTTCTGACAAATGGCAGTCCAATCTCTTCTTGAAGGCCTCCAGTGATGACGCTCCCACAACTTCCAAGGGCAAGCTGTTCCATTGGTTGTTTGTTCTCACTGTCAGAAAATTTCTCCTTATTTCTAGGTTAAATCTCTCCTTGTTCAGTTTCCATCCATTATTCCTTCTCTGGCCTTCAGGTGCCTTGGAAAATAGCTTGACTGCCTCCTCTCTGTGGCAGCCCCTCAAATATTGGAATACTGGTCCTTCTCTTCATTAGACTAGCCATGCCCAATTTCTATAACCATTCTTCACATGTTTTAGTCTCCAGTCCCCTAATCATCCTGGTTTCTCTTCTCTGTACTTTTTCTAGAGTCTCAGTATCTTTTTTATAGTGTGGTGACCAAAACTGTATGCAGTACTCTAGTACTCTTACTAAGGCTTTATAGATCATTTAGTGATAATTTAACATTACAAGGGCACTGAAAATAGTGACGTGATCATTTTTCACATGTATAAGCTGGTTAGCAGGTATCTGAAGTGCAATCAGATGATTACGTAACCTTGTGTGATAGTCATAACTTTGGGGAAGGGTCGTAAGTCACTTTTCTCAGTGCTATTGTAATTTTGAACCATTATGAAATAATTAAGTTGAGGACTACCTGTACTTCATGAATTGCACCCTATGCAGCACTCTCTTGTATAGAAAATTGAGATCAGAGTCAGTTGTACCTTGAATACATCCTTCTGGAAGAAATACCTTTGCTGAGTTTTTTAGGATAGGCTAGGATAAATAATGTTGGGTAACCTGGGACGGTGGTGGTGATGGGTCAGGATGTTCTTGGAAACTAATCATGATATCATCCATCCCACTGTGTTAACCAAATGAAACTCCTGGGATATTCCCCCACCCCCAAGAGTATAACTTTACTGAAAAGCCATATAGGTACAGAATTGGAAAAGCCAGTTCTGATGATTTCACGCACAAACCAGCATAGTAAAACTTTCCTTTTTCTCCCTGGGCCTCCCATTGTCCACCAATCAGTTGTCCACCAAATGAGTTTTGGGAACAGCCTATCTGCCTCAGAGGTGCCCAACTGATGACCTTGGGATTTCGGTCTGTCTCATGCTTCTGGGCGGTACACTTGGCATTCCAGAGTTCCCTCTCAAACCACCCTTACATTCCAATGCCTTCCCTTCCCACTCCCCTTACTGTTGTCTGGTTGCAAGCAGAGCTGCATACAGAGTTGACCATGACACATTGGTTTGGCAGGTTGTGGGACACAGGTCACCATGCTGAGCCAACCCTTGCTTTATTTAGTTGCACACAGTATATTACGTGAACACGTTGTATTTTGATGATTTGAGATGAGGCGTTTATTATCATGTGAAAACATAGCTTTTAACTTGGTTACCTTTATTAATGCAGCTCATGATCCCATCCTGGACCTGGCAGTCTTCATCAGAAGAACAGTGATAAGATGTGCAAATGAGTCTCTGTCCAGGGATGCATTGGCAGATTTGCTGGCATTCGTTCAACAGGACCTTCTCGTTGGGCTGAAAAGGCATGGAACAAAAGAAACATTCAGCATGCTTAGCCTCCAATGAGTACTTTAAAGCTCCCATCAAGGAACAGAAGGTTCCTAGTGTTGCACAACTCCTAAGCTCTCTATTCTGTCTATGATATTGAATATCCTTATTGTTTCAGAAGGAGGAAAAAACCCAAGAATCTGGGCTAAGAGATATAGAAATACTGTGTGTGTTCCATTCAAAATAAGAAAGCCTCCTATACTATGATAATAGCAAGTTAAGAGCTGGCCTTTTTAGGAGTTAGCTCTCTAGTTTAAGATGTTCTCAAAGAGATCCTTCTGATGCCTCCTCTATTATTCTTTAAGGAATTTTTCACAGCTCTCCTATAAACATCCAACCTTTCAAACTTCCTGCCCTACTTTTGCTACACAGGTGCACTTCGTTTAGCAACTGCCACATACAGTGACTGCTTGTGGTTATGACAGCGGTGAAAATAATAATTTTGCAACCAATCCTTGCACTTATGACCTTGGCAGGTCTGTGAAGCAACAGAAAGCTGAAGAAAGATCATCAGTGCAGTTGCTTCACTTAATGACTGAGTTGCTGGTCCCAATTGTGGTTGCTAAACATTATACAGATAGTAGCCTGTATAATCATTTAAGTAACTTTATCTCTGGGATATGTATTCTGTCCAAATTCCTTTTGCTCTTTTCTTTATTTTTCAATTAATTTCCCCCTCTTTTTCTTTATTATTTATTTTTTGAGCAGACATATATTCCTTTTTTTGGGGTGGGGGTGGGGGTGGGGGGGAATGTAAGGAAGAAAATGTTTTGGCCAGAATTAGCTTAGTCAGCTTATAACAGCCAATCCTTGACCTACGACCAGGGGTGGGATTCAAAAATCCCAGCAACTGGTTTGCTGCCTTGTTGCTCGGTGGGTGTGGCCATGATGGGCCTGGCCTACCGGAACTTCCAGAAGGGCCATTTTTCACCTTCCCCAGAATCTGCAGGCTTCCCTTGAGCCTCTGGGAGGGTGGAAATGGCCTCCTTCAGGGTCTGGAGGCCCTTCAGAAGCCAGAAACAGGCTTGTTTCTGAACTTCTGGAAGGCCTGTTTTTTGCCCTCCCAGAGCCTTTGTGTGGACCCTGTTCTTGCCTGCATCCAAAACAGGCCATGTGAAGACTCCTGGGAAGGGCAGGGCAGGGTGGGCGGGGCCGGTGGGTCCGGTCGGTTCAATTACTGGTTTGGTGAACCAGATGTAAATTTAACATCTGGTTCACCTGAACACGTCCGAATAGGCTGAATCCCACTCCTACTTGTGACCGGCCACGTAGCAACCATTTGAAATTGCAATGGACCTCCCCAGAGCTACTTATAATCTGGATTCAAAATTCCAAAGGTTGCCCCTTGCATGATCTCAACCAGTGGGAATTTATAGCTGTTTGCAGCATCCCACAATCATGTGAACATGATTTATGACATTTTTTTGTGGAAACTCTTTTGTTTTTTTTAAACTTTTTTGACAATGGATGCATATAATGGCTGATGCATTTGCTTAAAGACCTCGGTGATTCCCTTAAAGATTGCTGCAAAAGAGGTCATAAATGATTTACGATCATGTGGTAACCTACTTAAATGACTATAATTCTGGGCTCAATTATGACTATACATTGAGGATTACTTCTAGAAGAGAAGATCAAAGGAGCCCCTGGAACAAAGCTTGACCAACAACTGCACTGGAACAGACAGAAATTAAGCTGGGTTGGTGGAACAAAGTTGCTTTTTCAAAAGGCAACTGGACTTTGTTTTTCTTTTCATCCAAGAAGCTTTTTGTTTTTCTTCTCATCCAAGAAGCTTTTTCAATTCTGACTGAAGTGAAGTCAGAATTGAAGAAGCTTCTTGGATAAGAAGCCAAAAGTCTTCAAGGAAAAACAAAGTCCAGTTGCCTTTTGAAAAAGGTGGAAGTTTAGGATTAGGTAATTTAATTGTATTATTAATGTTAACAGTGTATTAGAAGATATTGTGAACTTAACATTTTTAAGGATCAGGAATTGTGGGGACTTTGAAATATAATCCCAGGACTGACTGAATTTTGTTAATATTTGGTCTGATTAGTAGTTCTAGATATTTGGGATATTGAAAGTATGGTAGAATAACAAGTATTTTTTAAAATATTAAATATAAGTGACTTAATAGTGGATAATACATGGTGAAAAGAAATGTTATCTATGTTTAAATGAATTAATGGCAAAAATGAGAAAGAACTATAAAGAGAGAATAGTATTGTTGAAATTGGAAGATTAGGACTATATATACTTATTTGTATTATCATTATTAGCATTGTTTTAAAAGGACATTGACCCAGTCAATGCACTGTCCACAAAATATGTATAGTGTGAAAGGAAAACTGTAAATCAAACATGAATTAAAAGAAAAAGAAAAATAAACTTTGGGACAACCATGACTTGGTGTTGTGGTTAGCCAGCAGCAGGGCAGACGGCTGAGGAGAGCGAGGACTCAGATGAGGGGCCAGGACCATTGGGAGTGGACTACTGCCTTCACAGATCGTGGGGGCTAACAGCAGCAATGAGGTTCCCGAGGAGCCTTTGCAAAGTGTGCATATGCGCAGGATTGCTCACAGGAAAGAGCAGCTGCACGGGCTACTCAGGAGTAAGGCTGCAAGGCAGGGATGGGATTCTACCAGTTTGCACTGATTTGCTAGAACTGGTTGTTGTCATTCTAAGCAGTTCGGAGAACTGGTTGTTGGAAGAAATTACTGGCCTAATCCTGTAAGGAAGGCAGGAAGGAAACATTCTGGTATTGCTTACAGAAATTGCCTCTCCGTTAACCCTTATTACATTCTTGGCAGGACTAGACTTCCTGTTTCAGGAACATCTCTGGAGTTTTTTTCCCCTCCTTTGCTGGTACTTTGCTTGTGTGTGGAGTGACCATTCAAAGTTACAATGGCACTGAAAAAAGTGACTTTTGACCATTTTTCACACTTACGATTGTTGCAGCATCCCCACAGTCATGAGAGGCCAGGCGAGGAGATGCATGCCTCGATGTGAGTGATGTTGAGTTGGCCACACCCAGCCAATAACATGACCACCAAGCCACATCCACCCAGTCACATGACCACCAAGCCACACCCACCACCTAAACCATGTCCACAGAACCGGTTGTTAAAAATTTTGAGTCCCACCCCTGCTGCAACGTAATAGCCCCTCCCTCAAGAGGATAGAAGCCAAGCTTGAAGCAGCGTTCTTTGCAGAAGGCAAAGATGCTCTGAAACTCAGCCTCGTGGACATTATAGTTAGTATTTGAAAACTCTTGTAAACTATTTCTTATCTGTGAGTTTTTGGTAGCCTTGAAAAACAACTTGGCAAGGCTCTTTCTTGTCAGAGCTAATTTGTTGGAAGCAGCCTTTCATCTGTGAAGAAACAGAATTCGTAGATGAAACCTTAAAAGGTGGCAGCTATTGCCTTTGTCCTTGTTGGCTCTCTTGGAACCAGGTTGGGTCAGAACACCTGGATGACAGAGAATCTCCATCAACATGACGCTGGGTGGAGCAAAGATCTGAGTCAAGTGAAGACTGGAGCCTTACCCTATAATAACTTCCATTTCCAAAGCATCCACAGCCCTCCACTGAGACGCAGCTCAGCCCGTCAAAGAAGTATCCGAGATCACACTGGCATCCCTCAGCACAAGTTTCAGGACATATTCGGAGCCAAGAGCAATCAGCAGTACAAAAGTCAGCACATTCCTCATAGTGGCTGTTGGGAGGGCAGCTCAAAGCTAAAAGAAAGAGATGGAGGGAGGAGACACATGAGAAAATGACTCACATCCACTGCTTCATATCAAACTGTTGAAAACAACAACTGAATGAAAAACTGCTGGTGACCTTCTGCTGCACCATAGAGAGCATTTTAACATACTGCACTTCTCTATGGTTTGTCAATTGCAAAGTGGCAGCTATGACAGCACTCCAGAGAGTTAACATCATTGCCCAGAGGATCATTGGTTGCCCTCTCCCCTCTTTGGAAGAGCTTTATAGCTCCTGCTGCCTTAAGAAAGCGCAAAACATTCTCAAGATCCATCTCATCCTGGGAACCCTTTTTTTGAACTATTACCATCTGACAGACAATACAGAATAATAAAAACAAAGACAAATAGGCTGAAAAATAGCTTCTATCCCAGGGCAGTAGCTCTGTTGAATTCTACTGTATAGTGCAGTATTGGTGCAGTGTTGGGGGTTTTCGGTTCAGTGTGTGAAGTGTGAAAGATGTGTGTTTGTGTTTATTTTCATGGTCATGATGTACACTGAAGATGGTGTTTGATTTCATTGTACGAGTTGCAGTGACAATAAAGTAAACTAAATGAAACGAAATTCCAGCCTTTGGACCATATTTTTTTTTTGGGGGGGTGTCATGTGAAATGGATGTGCTGACCAATTGAGGCTGCAAAAAATGCTTTCTCTTTGAAGGGAAACAAAGCAAATGCATATTGCCTGAATGGAGAAAACTGATGTCCTTTTTTAGGTGGGCTTGGGGTTCTCTGGTGGCTTAGACCCAAAAGAACTAATAATTCTAGGGGGTCAGTGTTTCTCAGCCTTTATGACATGTGGACTTCAACTCCCAGAATTTGCCCAGCCAGCATTCTCTCTTAAACTATTTAAGAGAGAAATTTACATTTTAAAAGAAACGAAAGCATGTTCACAAAATTGGAATACTGCATCCAGATCTGGTCATCACGATTCAAATCAAATGCTGAGACCTTGGAAAGAGTGTAAAGACGATTAGCAAAGATAATAAGGGTCTGGAGGCTACACCATATGATGAACAGCTAGGAGGATTCAGTAGTCTGGCCTAAAGAAGATAAGGATTGGGAGTGACATGATACCTGTCTACCAGTGCTTGTGGGCCTGTCCCCAGGACGAAAGGGATGACCTATTCTCTAATGCAGCAAAGGGCAGGATAAAAAGCTGTGGCTGGAAGTTCATTAAACAGAGAGCCGATCTGGAACTAATGAGAATTGTCCTGACATAAAAACAATTATCAGTGGAACAGCTTGGCTCCCAGAGTTGTGGGTGCTCTATCACTGGAGTCACAAAGATGCTTTTTTTAAGGGGCAACTGGACATTCTAGTTTTTCTTGCTTCAAAGAAAGAGGGCAGACAATCTTGGATAACTCTTGGGAACCTCAATCTTGGGTAAGAAGAGAAGAAAATGAGATCCATGGAAGGAAAACAAAGGTGCTTTTTCAACAGACAATGGGACTTTCTTGTTTTTTTTCCTCTCTGAAGACATTTCACTTCTCATCCAATAAGCGTCTTCAGCTCTGACTGGATGGTGGGGAATGGAAGGATTTATGAGGTGTTTTGTCTGCATCCCCAACAGCCTGTGTCCATGTTCAGTAGTGAAGAGACACAGGGCAGAAAACATTCTGCAGAAAGCACAGCTCGACAATATAGTCCTTTCAGCAGTTCCAAGATGGCTCCACACCAGTGGTGAGATTCAAATTTTGTTTACCACCGGTTCTATGGGTGTGGCTTTGTGGGTGTGGCAGGGGAAGGAAACTGCAAAATCTCCATTCCCTCCCCACTCCTGGGGGAAGGTTACTGCAAAATCCCCTTCCCTCCCCACCCCACTAACCTGTTTTCCATCTCTGTTCTCCTGTGCAGGGCAACAAAAGGAGACCCAGCCAATCAGCTGGGACTTTGGAGGCAGAGAATAGATGGGGTTGGCAGGGCCAGTCAGAGGTGATGTTTGCTGGTTCTCCAAACTACTCAAAATTTCCACTACCGGTTCTCCAGAACTGGTCAGAACCTCCTGCTCAGAACCCATCTCTGCTCCACACCCATTTGCAGTACTCAGGTGACCCTGAGGACAGACAAACCTCTAAGTGGCCTCAATGACTCTCTAAAATAATGTAAATGCAAGGAATCTAAATCCTTCTATTCCCCACCATCCTGTCAGAGCTAAAGAAGCTTGTTGGATGAGAAGCAGAACATCTTCAAAGAAAATGATAAACCAAAAAGTCCAGTTGCCTCTTGAAAAAGCACCTTTGGGACAACCATGACCTGGGTGACTGAGAATCTCCATAGAACCCTTTCACTGGAGACCTTCAAGATGGAATAAGGTCTCCTGCCTTGAGCAGGACATTGGATTAGAAGACCTCCAGGGTTCTTTCCAGCCCCTTTATTCTATGATTCGGAGAACTGGAATTCAACATTACTCACGGCAGAAAGATGGACTTCTCCATGGCTGGATAAGGACCTTGGCTTCTTGACAGGCTGACACATAGGTCTGAATGCTTTGGCACAAGGCCTGGCTGTTTCCGTTGCTTTGGCACAAATCATAAATGCAGTCATCAAAAAACACCCTGGGGTCCACCTTGCTATGGCAACCCTTTAAGGGGCCATCGGAGGCAGTGATGATGCCACAGTAGTTGTGCTTTTTGAAAACCTTCTTCTTTTCTTCATCACAGGTTGAGCAGTTGCTCCCAGAGCATCCATCTGAACAAGGTCCTTCTGCCCCGAGGACTGAAACCTTCCAGGAAGCACCAAACACAGCCACATCTGTAACTTTCTTCCCACTGGGCAGTAGGAATTCGTCATCCTTCTTCCCATTGTAATTCCCACACAGACCTTGCAGCCGCTTCTGATAGCTGCTTGGGACAGTAATTCTCACATGGTAAACCAGATCGTAGCTCACAAGAAGGCCAAAGCTGGTTCTTATCAGGACCTTAGTGCCGTGTTGATAGGCTTTGAGATGTCCTTCAGAAAGTTCAATGGGGAGGGACCGGAATACCCCATTCACCTGGAAGAGGCAGCAAACAAGGAATTAGTACAACAGTCATACAGACCTCAATGATTTTGGCTCTCTAATGGCAGGACATTAATATTTCCAGTTCTTGCCATCATTCTTGGCATGTGGGAGTCAATACACATTTCAACAAAAGGTCTCCATACATAGCTTATCTTAGCTCCATTTCACATATTTGGAAAACCATTTCAAAACAGATCCTCAAATCCAGCTAGACCAGTTCACAAGAAAGCCGATTCAAACATGCCTCATTTAATTAGAAAAACATTGAGCTCTTTTGATTTCCTGGGTTAAAAAACAGATAGAAGAGATGCAGAAGTCAAAATCTGGTCAAAATGCAGCCAAAGGGCCTCTCCATCCATCCTATGGTCCACAGATAGAGGAGATCCCTCATGTTTCAGGTTGAAATTCTCCTTCCTTTTCTATTTTCCTCCCTTCAAAACCATTCAGAGGTTTTAGAAGGTTTCATTCTCCACCATTGGCTAGCTTCCAAGAAAGCTCCTTGGGAGATTTGGGGTTCATGAAATTCATCTCTGACAAAAAGAGACGTGGAATAGAATAACAGAGTTGGAAGGGACCTTGTAAATCATCTAGTCCAACCCCTTGCTCAAGCAGGAGACCCTATACCATTTCTGACAGATGACTGTCTGGTCTCTTCTTGAAAGCTTCCAGGGAGGAAGCTCTCACAACTTCTAAAGGCAAGTGTTCCATTGGTTGACTGTCAGAAAATTTCTCCTTATTTCTATGTTGAATCTCTCCTTGATCAGTTTCCATCCATAATTCCTTGTCTGGCCTTTGGGTGTTTTGGAAAATAGGTTGAACCCCTCCTCTGTGTGACAGTCCCTCAAATATTGGAAGACTGTTATCATGTCAGTCCTGGTCCTTCTCTTCACTAGACTAGTCATGCCCAGTTCCTGCAAATCTTCATCGTACGTTTTAACCCCTAATAATTTTTGTTGCTCTTCTCTGCACTCTTTCTAAAGTCTCAACATCTTTTTTATAGTATGGTGATCAAAACTGGATGCAGTATTCTAGGTGTAGTCTTATTAAGGCTTTATAGAGTAGTATATGCACTGACCCCCTCCCTGAAAAAGTCACACCTATGCAGCAATAGCTTTTTACAAAGCCTCCATGGTATCTTCTTCTTCTCATGTACACCAAACCCTGATCAGAGTTCTTTTATAGCAGTGCTTCTCAACCTTGGCAACTTTAAGATGTGTGGACTTCAAGTCCCAGAATTCCCTAGCCAGCTATGACAGCCGGGGAATTATGGCACTTGAAGTCCACACTTCTTCATGTTGTCAAGATTGAGAAAGACTTTATTTTACTTTATTTTATTATTTATTCAAGGTATATGGCACCCATCTTCCTGACAAAGCAACTCTGGGAGGAATATAAATTCATAGCCTAAATACTGCAAAAATTCCAGAATTGTGGGGCTTTGGAGAAGAAATATGATTTGGTAGAACAATTCACAAATGCAAAAGAAGGCAAGCTTTGTGGGAAAATGTTAAAATGAACCAATGAGGGCCAGAAAGACCCAAGTTCAAAGCAATCAAACCCAAAAGCTTACTACATGATTATCAGCTTTCCTCAGCCACTATTTTTTTGATCAGGGTATTCGGTAGCATCGTTGTGAAAATAAATTAGAGAGTTTGTAGAAGATCTATGGTTGCAGTTGTAAAGGGTTCCCCCCCACACTGATTAAAAGGACAATGTTTTATAGGCATAGACTAGAGGATAATGCTAGAGTAAACACTGACCTGGAGTTTTCCTTTTTTCTTATGGAGCAGAGTTAGCTTGAAGCCGTAGACTTCCACAGATACTTGCTTAATGACAGAGACTTTTCCATTCCCCCAAGGCTCATTTACTGTCGTGATGGTAAAGGGAATCAAATCACTCATGCTCTCACTGGTAGTCTTAGCCAGGATGTAAGAGCAGGTGCCTTGGAAATCAAAGGGGACTCCATCAAAGGAGAGATAATGAGGATCTCCGGAAGCCGAGCAAGTGGCTGAACTCATTGGGTGGCATTTTTGGACTCCCTCCACCATCTTGCATTCTTCATTCGGCCCACAGGAGAATTTTTGGCAGGTGATAGCTCCACCAGCTTGGCACTTACACTTCATATTGCACGTACTGGTTGGGTAGAAGGTCTGTCCACTCATATAATATCGGTCCTGATAAGTGCAACCACACTGATGCAGAGGTACACAACCGTCGCCACTGAGCACAAAACCTTCATCACAAACACATCCTTCTGTGCAGTAAGTGGAACAGGGCAGAGAGGAATAGAGACTATTGCACGTCTGTGGGCAGCTTCTGGAACAGAGTTCATAATGGCTGTTTGGTGGACATGCAAGTTCTGAAATGGGAAAATAAGAAAAGATATTGACCATCTATTTATAAGCTTTGGTTCCGGAGCTTCCTTTGTTTTTCTCCAATCCAAGTAGCCTTCCAGATGTGTTCTGAAGTCTGGGAAATGACAGATAGAAAGAAAGTGGATCTATCCTAGAAGTGTTCAGGTGTGCAGACTTTAATTCCCAGAGTTCTCATCAAATGGCTATTCTGTTTGGAAAAATTTGGGATCCGAAGTCTATACATCTGGAAATTGGCAAGTTGGGAGATGCTGGAATAGACTATTCATTATAAACCCAATATTTCAAATATTAAATCGTGGGAAACCAATGAGCTAAAGTATTATGGAGAAAATGTATCTATGTGGTTGTTAATAGTTGACCACAATTTGATGATGCTTAATTAATCAATGAGTTGAAAATTCTTAGGAGACTTTCTCCTGAGAAAAATTTGAGAGTTTTATTTAATCAGCTATATTTTCCCTACCATACACGAGAACTGTTTTAACAAAATGATCCCAGGACAATGTCTTCTCCTGCTACAGAATTTAACTGAAGTGGCCTATCAATTAATTAAATCTCCACCCCCAATCCAATATATTCTAATTACTTTTGATTGACCAATTTGAAATCAGTGGCCACCATGGCCCAGGCTCAGGACCCAGATTCTAATTCTAATGTCAAGATTCCGGCAATTGCCCTAATTAAATCATGAGCCTTGAGCCATGCTTCAAAATAAATCAAAAGATTTATTAGGAGCAACATGTCCGGCATTAACCTGTATGTAGCCAACTCTGGAATATATAATTTACAGTCACTGTGACCCTGTTTCCCCCCCCCTCATTGTGTCATAAATCAGATACTCCAATTAAGCATGTTCACAGGCTATGTGTCATCAATCACATTCTCCAATTAAGGATTTTCGTGGGCAGAAGACTCAGTAGCTTAGCTACAAACTTTGTCAGGTAAGTGTTGGAATGTATTTCTGGTTTTTCAGCTGCTGCACTTCTCCTTCAGATTTCCTTCTCCTCCCCTCGTTTGTGGCAACCCTATAACAGGCATAGGAATGCTTTACGAGTTGACATGTAAATCTAAATAAGCTGTTCCAGCTAAACCTGTAGAAAGCCAGCCTCAAGAGACACCAAACTAAGAGTCACTAGAAACTGATCGAAACCAGGCATCACCTAGACAGCTGGAGCAGTCAAATGAGAAAGATGTAAGGCCTTCCAGCCCCTGGACTTAGTGAGTGGAGAGGAAAACAGAGCAAAGACATTCTCTGAGGCTACTTGCTAAAAAAATGAGTAAATCTCTTGACAAATGATCCCATGGAATCTTACTTACTCCAGACTATATGGATTCTCCAAATATAAATGGTCACTCTCACAACTTGGCAGGCAGATGCATAAGCAGCGATGATGTAGCTCAGTGCAGATGTTTGATTGTTAGATGTGCAGTAGTCATATACACAGTCAAGAAAAAACATCTCTGGATTGATTTTGCCATGACATTCCCTAAATGGGCCATTCTTGTCCACCAGGAGTCCACATTCGGTGCTAATGCTTCGTTGCTTCTGGGCCACACTTTGCAAGTCTGGACATACCTTTGGGCTGACTTCTCCACAGCCAGGGATCTCAGCCACCTTCCAGAGTTGCCCAAAAACTGTCAGTTTGGTGACTTGCCCACCACTAATCAATGTCATGTCGTCTTGTTTATCTCCATTGAAGTTGCCACAGAGTCCACTCAGGGCACCTTGGTAAGTGGTTGGCACAGTGACCATGAGATGACTCTGCCAGTTGAAGGTGACCATGAGGCCAAAATCTGCTTGGATCACCATGTCCCAACCCTTTTGGTAGATGACAATTTGATCTGGGCCCAGCTTGTAGGGCAGGTTGGTGAGCTGGCCATTAATCTGAAAGCAGAGACATAGGAGAAGGAACAGTGAAGAACCACCTGCCAGAAATTTAGCGGAAAGTCAATCACAGCTATTCAGATGGACACATTTTTTTCCTTCAGGTTCTTAGAAAATAATTTTGTCTAATTTTGTTTTGACTTAAATGAAAACCCCCTTTTTAAAAACTTGAATAGTCTATATATGTACTTATTTCCTATATTGTTCTGACCAAGACTTCCGAGACCATAATTATGCACACATTTATGTTAAAAACAAGTGTTGTTTTATTGCAATGATAGGAATTATTTTCATTCCCAGGTGGTAATTAATCTCAAACTGTCCCTCGAGATAAGCACCCACCTTTCTTTCTTGTGAAATGCTACCAATAATAGAAGTGTCAAATAAACTAGAACAAAAACCAACCAAAGGACAAAGAGCTTCAATGAGTCTAAACGACTTTGCTTCCTGCAAAGGTCTCATCATCTTTGCCTGCCCTTATGGGAAGGGCAATCACCTCCCAGCCTTACTCCTGAGTCACCCCTTTTGTTTCAGCTGCTCTCCCTTTCCAGCAGCTCTGCACACGCGTGCACTGGGAACAGGCTCCCCTGAGTCCCCTGCTAACTACTGCCAGACTCCAAAGGCTCTGAAGACAGCACCCCACTCCCAGATGGTCATGGCCCCATCTCTGCATCGGACACAGGACCCTCATCTGAGTCCTCTCTAGACTTCCTGACTGGTCCTTGTTCTTCCCCACTGTCCGATTCCACTGCCATCTGCACAGGCTGCTGGCGAACCACAACATATAACTTTTATCTATTTCTTTTTCCTTTTTCTATTTATCTTGTTTTCCTGCCCTTCCTCATTTTTCCTTTTATATTTTTTCCTAAGATTCAACTCACCATAATTCTGCCCAGAAAGGCCCAGCTGACAATTATCTCTTGGTTGTAGATTTCAATCTTGACCATCCTTTTAGGGGTCCCAGGCCAGCCCCCATGATGAGAATTCTGGACCAAAATCTGGAAATCAACCAACCCTTGCCTCTTCTGATTCAGCCCAGCAAATCTGTAGAGACAGGTGCCCTGGAAGTTAAAACTGTGACCATCGAAGCCATGATAATGGGAGTGGCCAATGGCAGAACAAGTTCCGTAGCCCACTGGATAGCAGTTCTGGATGCCGTTCTTCACCTGGCATTGCTCCCCCTGGCTGCACTTGGTGGCCTGGCATTTCACTTTCTTGGTCTGTGGGTTGCAGGAGCAACGCTTTGTGCATGTGCTGTCTCCCCAGAATTCCTCACTGGGAGCCAAGAGGCGGCCCTCAAAGAGGCAGCCACAGGCAGTTCGTGGGATGCACTTCCCAGCATCCATCACAAAGCCTTCCTTACACTGGCAAGACTCCACACATTGCGAAGAAGAACAGTGGGGTGGAAGAAGTTCATTATTGCAAGTGGCAGGACAGACTGAGCCACAGATTTTATAGACGCTGTTCTCAGGGCAGGAGAAAGCTATAGACAAGAAGGAGAGGAAAAATGGTTAAAAATGGTGACCAATTATAAAGGTTACTAGGTGCACGTTTTTTCCACAGCAAAGAAGATCAAGCAGGAATGATTAACTTGATTACTTCGTTTAAAGAGGAAAATATTTTACTGTATAGTGCAGTGTTGGTGCAGTGTCGGGGTTTTTTGGTTCAATGTGTGGAGTGTGAAGGATGTGTGAGTTTATTTTCATGGTCATGGTGTGCACTGAAGATGGTGTTTGATTTCATTTTACGAGGTGCAATGACAATAAAGTAAACTAAACTAAACTATGTTCTTATTTGGACATCACTTCTGGGATTTGTGCTTATGAAGAAAATGAATCTTTGATCTTGGTTGTGTTGATTAAAAAGAAATGGCTAGTCATATATTAATGTATAAAAGCAAAACGTGAGTTGGAGTGTGTTTATCTTGTACTGGGCTTGGAGGAGTTGGAAGTCAATGCCCCCTTTTCTTTCTTTTTCTCTTCCCCCTTGTATCCCACACTCCCTTTTCCTATTCCCTTTTCTGCCCTTAATTTCTTTTCTTTTTCTTTTTTGTATTTTACATTTTATATAATAAAATAAAAATAAAAAAGATAAAAAAACTAATAAAGAACAATTTGTAGGACAAAAAAAATCAGAAAAGAAGGACAGAAAAAATGGCAAAAATCAATTTTTATTAATACATTACTTCTTTGACATGATTCCATTTTTGGAGTACTCACGTGCCAAAAAGTTTAAATTAACCAGATTCTATAGGACAAGAGTTCCCAACGCCCGGGCTATATTCCAATACTGGGTGGTAGCTTGTTTGGAATCATGCCACAGAAGTGGCATGTGTGCATGCACACAACTCCACTTGCACAAGGAGCAGGTGAATGCACGCACACACCAGTGGTAGGATTCAAATTTTTTACTACCAGTTCTGTGGACGTGGCTTGGTGGGCATGGTTTGGTGGGCATGGCAGGGAAAGGATACTGTAAAATCTCCATTTCCTCCCCACCCCACTAACCTGCTTTCCAGCTCCGTTCTCCTGTGCAGGGCAACCAAAGAAGACTCAACCAATCAGTTGGGACTCAAAGGGAGGCAGAGAAGAGATGGGGTTGGAGGGGCCAGTCAAAGGTGGTATTTTGCCAGTTCTCTGAACTACTCAAAATTTCCGCTACCGGTTCTCCAGAACTGGTCAGAACCTGTTGAATACCCACCTCTGGCACACATGCTACTCACACATGTAACCATTCCCTCTCTCTCCAGTTCATAAAACTGGAAAGGTTGGGGATCATTACTCTAGGACACAAATTTCTAACATTTCCGAGCTATAAGCAGACTTAGAATTTTGAGAATGTCTGTCATGCTCTTTCATAAACTAACAGGGAGTCTGCGAATTCCCCAGATCAAATCTTCTTAGCAGGGTAATAATTTCCCTGAATCCTGTTTCCTATGAGCTTTAATGCAAAATCAAAGGGTGAGTTTTTGTTTGTTTTTTTTCAATGTGGCATACGCTAAAGAATTCACATGCTACACTGGATAACTGCTGATGTTCTCAACCTGACAGTGATGGATGTATGCTGAGTTCAAAAGATAAAAATTAAGCAAAAGGGCAATCTCTCTCTCCACCCACCCCCAAATCTCAACGGTATGGGAGTCATTGACCATGAATGTCCCATTATTCCTCATTTCTGATACCTATTGATAAATTTGCCTCCGATGAATTTGGGTAGCCTTTTCAAAAAGATATGAAAATGAATGAGCTGGTGTGGGGAGAAATAGAAATTAATTGAAGTCCTGCAGTTGGCCCACACGAGGGAGAAAGCTGGGCTTGCTAAGTCACTGTTAAGATGCTTTATTATTATATTTATCTCACTGTAAGACAAAGTTTCAAGTGAGTTTTTCTCAACTGGGGCTCCTTTCAGGTACTGTAGACTACAGCCAGACATGAAGAATCTGGACTACATGATTACAGTTAAGCTGGTTTATTGCTCATATCGATACTCAAGAATCTAGTCAATTAGCGGGGTCAGAATTAAACTGGTGCTAAATAAGAGTTAATTGAATTTATGAGATGTTGGACATGCACCACTTGTGGGAATGTAATGATTCCAGGTTGATTCTTCTCTTGACCAGGTCTTTTACTACAACTACAGTTCCCATCAATCCATGATCCAGAGCACGGGTGTCAATCTCGAGGCCCGTGGGCCAGATTCAGTCTGCAGGTTTGGCCCTTGGGGCCACTCTGGAAAGAGTGAAGGACCAGCCCATGGTGCCTCTGCCAGCAAAAATGGAGCTCGGTAGGGCCGAGTGTGTGCAACCCTCTCGATCTCTGTTTTCACTGGCAGAGGGTTGCAGGAGGCCGTTGCAGTCGAAACTGGAGGTCAGGAGCCCATTTTTGCTGACAGAGTGCTCAGCCACCACAGGTGCCCCCAACACAAGTGACATCAAGCTGGACACGCCCACCTCAGGCCGTGAGTTCAACCACAACCCTGATGTGGCCCTCAATGAGGGTTGACATCCCTGATCTAGAGTAAGATTTGGCAATATGGCTATTTTATGAGCTGTGAACTTCAACTCCCAGAATTCCTGAGCCAGTCATGCTCTGGGAGTTGAAGCCCACAGGTCATAAAGTTCCCATAGTTGTCCAACCCTGATCTAGAGGAAAGCTATCATAAGCAAGGAATTCCTACTCACAGCATCCAACGAGGTTCCTCCAGTCTAGCACAACTCCACCTACTTGCTGGCAGGCATCCACATAGCTCTTCAGTGCTTCGCACAAAGCTTCTCTATGACCTTCATAGACAAAGAGGTCATAGGCACAATTTTCCACAAAGATGCCAGGCTCAACCAAAGAATGGCACTTGCTGAATGGGCCGCCTTTTTTACTGATCCAGCCACAAAAGGTTTCACCTCTGTATTCAATGAGTTTTTCCTTGGTGACCTTCTTACACTTTCCATGGCAGTCACTCCAGCACAATGGGTCTCCATCCTCCACTTTCCAACTCTGCCCAAATTCCACGGGGCTCGGAGCCAAGGATCCACTGGGGATCCTGAAGTCATCGTCAGGTTTTCCATTATAGTCACCACACAGGCCGCACACATTCTCAAAGAAGCTGCTGGAGATCTTCACTGCAAAGTTGCTGTTCCAGTCGTAGGCCACCCTCAGTGAAAAGTCCGTCTCAATGATGGCCGAGGTGCCGCTTTGGAAGAGCCATAATTTATCTTTGATTAGGAAGACAGGCAGTCGGAAGCGTTGGTTGTTCACCTGGTGCAATCAATGTGTTAAGAAGATAATACACTTTGAATATGGATACATTCAGGTATGGGTGCAACTCAAAGGATGAACCACTGTTGAAATGAAGAACATCCACACTTAGAAACTACTCACCTATGCAATATGCATAAGAAATCCCTTCCTTCCTTCCTTCTTTCCTTCCTCCCTCCCTTCTTCCTTTTCCTTCCTTCCTTTTTCCTCCCTCTCCTTCCTCCATCTTCTTCCTTCCTCTTTCTCCAATCCATCTGCTTTTATTTCTCCCTCCTCTTCCTTCTGCCTCTCTTCTTCCTTTTCCTCCCTTCTTCCCTCCCTCCCTTCTTCCTTTTTCTTCTTTCCTTCCTCCCTTCCTTCCTCTTTCTCCAATCCGTTTGCTTTCCTTTCTCCCTCCTCTTCCTCCCTCCCTCCCTCCCTTCTTCCTTTTCCTCCCTCACTTCCTCTCTTCCTTCTTCCTCCCTCCCTCCCTCTCTTCCCTGATTGTATTATTTTTATAAATAACTCAAGGTGGCAAACACACCTAATACCTCTTCCTCCTCCTATTTTCCTCACAACAACGCTGCAAGGTGAATTAAGCTGAAAGTCTTCATGCCTAAGGCAGGATTAGAACTCACACTCTCCTGGTGAAATAATAAAGACATCTACCAAACTCTCATGACAAAAACAGGACTAGAACCTTGCAAGGATGCTCAGAAAGAGAAGCATACAGATGCAGAATGCAGATGAGAAAAAGTGCAATTTTGATCTCTTTTGATTTTTCTTTTTTAAAGGCTCCAGTTTTTACTCACAGAAAACTAGCACCTCAAGGACAAATGTTCTAATCTAGCCTTCATTTAGATTTCTACATGCACATACTTTTGGAAAAAAAGTGATGTTTTCAGTCGTGTCATTTCATCTCTCCCAGCAGAATTTCATACGGAAAGGAAATTATAGGAAAAAAATAGACCTCTCTAATGCTTTATTGTATTACCTGTCCATGGTTTCAAACATAGATGCTTCTTCTAACTAGGAATCCTAAGAATTGTACATGGGCTCTTTGCCAAGGAATCCTCTGCTCTACTTGTGAGATTTCATCCCTATTGTAGTCCTAAAGACAATGGGTTTGACTAGTCTAAAGAAAAGAAGAATTAGGGGCAACATGATAGCAATATTCCAGTATTTGAGGTGCTGCCACAAAGAAGAGGGGGGTCAAATTATTCTACAAAGCACCACAGGGCAGGACAAGAAACAATGGTTGGAAACTGATCAACAGGGAGGACAATTAACCAGGGGAACAGCTTTGCCTTCAGAAGCGGTGGGTGCTCCATCACTACCGGTTCTGTGGGCGTGGTTTGGTGGACGTGGATACTGTAAAATCTCTAGTCAGAGGTGGGATTTGTTGTTCTCTGAATTACTCAAAATTTCTGCTACCAGTTCTCCAGAACTGGTCAGAACCTTCTGAATACCATTTCTGAGGAAAAGGCCTTGATTCTCTTCATTAGCCACCTGCTGGGAGCAAACATGAGTTTATATTGTGTTGACTTTGCTTATCTGTGTTCCTGGCATCTTTCCAACTCATTTTACTTCATTTTGCCTTGATTGGACTTATAGTTACAGTTTTTGTTGACCGAGTTTTGGACTTGATTCTCTGCAGTCAAAGGCTGTTCCTTGGAGAGTTTTTCTCCAGCCAAAAGGTGACCAGGACATTGGGAGCAAAATTGGAGCTAACAAAGGGACTCTTATTGATTAACTGACTGTGTTGCCTTTGTGCCACGCCCCAGGTCATCACAATTCTACTCTACTCTATTCTACTCTACTCTACTCTACTCTACTCTATTGCCAATTGACTGATCACATTATATTGGGCAAAAATATTGACCAATAGTCAGTAACATTTGAAATATTATGTACAGCTCCATACAATATTATTTACATGTTCCACCAGTTCCCATGTTTGGAAGAGAATGGAATCATGTCCCTACATTGTTTATGACATTGTATTATAATCAACTTTATTTTAGGATCTAAAAAGTTTGCTGAAAATAAAAAATAATAAATCTTGGTGGAGATGACAAAATCAAGAAAGGGTGGAGTCCTGAGAAACGTGAACTACTTCCTTGAAAAATTAGACTTGGCTTTGGTGTGAATTCAAGTCTCCTGGAAATATATTGAGTATTCAAAGACAGTAGAAATACAGGTAGTCCTCATCTTACGACCACAATTGAGGCCAACATTTCTATTGCTAAATGAGACAGAGGTGAATTTCACCCCATTTTTCGAGCTTTCTTGCCACTTCTTGTTAAGTGAATCATTGCAGTTGTTAAATTAGTAACATGGTTGTTAAGGGAATCTGGCTTCCCCCGTTGACTTTTTGCTTGTCAGAAGGTCGCAAAAGGGGATCACATGACCCCCAGAAACTGCAACCGTCATAAATATGAGTCAGTTGCCAAGTGTCTGAATTATGATCACATGACTATGGAAAGGCCACAACAGTTTAAAAAGATCCTAAGTCATTTTTTTTCAGTGCTTATTTGCACAGTCACGAATTGAACTGTTGTGTTGTAAGTCGAGGACTGCCTGTAAAAATAAGATCTGCTTCTCCAAGGATGAAGGATGTTTTTTAATTCAAAATGCATGTGCTTACTTCTTGAGAAGCAAGAGGCAAATTTAAATTGCTTAACTTATAAGTGAGTGAAGGGATGTGCTATTTAATCACAGGTAGAATATAACCCAAAGTACAGTTTATTAAGCCATATAATAACAGCTTGATACATTTGCCATTTTTGCTGCCGGACTAATCTCCTTCCCCAATCTGGATAACTGCCATTTGTGTGTCCAGTTTTCTGGACTCCTCAAGTTAACCTGAACATGGTTGAGAATTTTGGTCCACATGTCTGGAACGTGTGTGAGTTAAACCTATGTTTTCCAAGGCCAGTGTTTCTCAACTTTAGGTAACTTTAGGACCTTCTTGTCCTCTGGTGGTGGTTAGGGGGAATAGGGTCAGAGGCCTACTTCTAAGGTTAGGGCCTACTGGTTCGGAGAGCTTGCTTCGCATGTGCATGAGCAGGGCTCAAACACTGCCCTCTGCATCAATGCTGGTGAGCTGTGCAGGCATGCCTAAATGTGCCCACACCAAACATCGGGGTGGGATTCTACCAGTTTGCACCTATTTGCTAGAACTGGTTGTTAACATTCTAAACAGTTTGGAGAACTGGTTGTTAGAAGAAATTACTGGCCTAATCCTGGAAGGAAGGCAGGAAGGAAACATTCTGGTGTTGCTTACAGAAACTGCCTCTCCATTAACCCTTATTACATTCTTGGCAGGATTAAACTTCCTGTCTCAGGAACTTCTCTGGAGTTTTTTTCCCCTCCTTTGCTGGTACTTTGCTTGTATGGAGTGACCATTCAAAGTTACAATGGCACTGAAAAAAGTGACTTATGACCCTTTTTCACACTTACGACTGTTGCAGCATCCCCACAGTCAGGCCAGGCGAGGAGATGCATGCCTCGATGTGAGTGATATTGAGTTGGCACACCCAGCCAATAACATGACCACCAAGCCACATCCACCCAGTCACATGACCACCAAACCATACCCACCAACTAAGCCAGGCCCACAGAACTGGTTGTTAAAAAATTGAATCCCACCCCTGCCAAATGTGTGTTTCACAGATGTGCAAAAGGGGCTCAGAGACCACCCTATTTATCAACGAAAGTGAGCTGTGCTGTTTTTTAGCTTAGCTGTGGTGTGGCAATCCACTCTGCGAATCAGCTGAGCTAATAAACAACAGAATATAGTAGATGTGAGAGGTAAAGGAGGGGGATAGCTAGAAATGGTATTTGCCAGTTCTCTGAACCAGTGAAAATTTTCGATACTGGTACGCCAGAACTGGTCAGAACCAGATGAATACCACCTCTGGTTAGGGTTAAGGTTTTCAAATGCTGCCTTTGGGATTGTGGTTGATGTGGCTTAAAGATCAACAAACAGCCACACTGCAAACAAAGTTGTAACTCGACAGATCACAAGAAATCAGACCACATCACATGCAGCCAATCAAATCAACCTGACCATGACATACAACACCAGCACTTATATACATCTCACAGAGGATTCTTAAAACCAAGGACTATGACTCAGCAACTACATCCAGCCAATCACACAACCTGAAATCAGACCAGAACTCAGAAAGATATTTAAAGGCCAGGGCTCTCCCAGAGAAGCACAATCCAAAGTGCACTGAAGATGTCTCCTCAAACAGGGATGAAATGTTTGCAACCAAATCGCCAAGCTCAGAGCTCAAACCAACAACGTAACTACCAACCCAAGCAACTAATATCCAAAGACATTTCAATGGTATTTATTTCTTGATAACACAGAAGGTCTTGCAGTATGATCTGGACCCTTGCATGTCTAATGAAGAGGAAGAAATGTCACCGTTCTTACCCGCACAAATCCATGTTCCTTCCTGGCTACCGCTATGTCATATCCGTAGACCTGGACCATCACCAAACCAACGTAGGACACAGTCTTCACGCCTCGATTCTCATTTTTAATGGTAACATGGAAGGCCGGGAGGGTTGTGTCTGGTCCACAGGTCTTGGCTACAGTATAGGTGCAGGTCCCCATGAAGTCATATGTCCGCATGTCAAATGTACGGTAATGGGGGTCACCCTGAGCCCAGCAAGTGGCATAAGATTGAGGCACGCACACCTTCTGGCCATTTTGTATTTTGTCAGTCTCCTTCTTCCGGCACTGTATAGAAGTATTTGTGGGAACAGGCTGAGTTTCTAGGTAACAAAAGGCAGTAAGTTACTTAATGGCATAGATCCAGGCTACCTGATGAACCGTATTGTCCTGCTAAGTCTAGCCCAATCCTACTTGGGATGGTAGAGAGGGCCTATTGCAGATCCCGTTGGTCAAAGAACTCTGACTCTCGGGATCCAGAAGAGCATTCTCTGTTGCAGCACCCACCCTTTGGAACATTGTGCCCTCCAAGATAAGATCCACCCTCAACCTCTTGTCATTCCATAAAAGCCTAAAGACCGAGCTCTGCAGAATGGCCTCATAATCCAATTGAGAAGTTCAACTCGGGAGGTGGCTGCTACATTGATGGCAGATACCACCTCCTCTCACTCCTTTCTCTGCTCCCCACTCATCCATCTTGATTTTTTACTTATTATATTGATTGTTTGGCTTCTTTCTCCTTGGTCATTTTATTGTTCTATTTTTCTTTTGCTTTCTTTAACTTCCTTTTTATTTCTTCATTTTTAATGGTTGTGAACCACCTAGAGTAGTGTCATTGTCATATCCCTGTCAGAGTCTGAATACGAGGAAGAAGCCGGACAGCTGACAGGGAATGAGAGTGTGGCTCCATTGACTGTGGAGGAGGCTGGGGAAAGGCAAAGTCTGGTTGGCAGAGCAGGGGAGAGATAGAACAAGGGAGAGGGAGTTCAGAGAATGAACCAGGCCCACCCCTTCTTCATCCTAGGGCACGCAGGGAGGAATGGAAAAGAGAGCAATGTGGGTTGCATTGCTTTTTCAATCTCCAGTTGTTCCTCCAGAAGCTCAATTAATGAGATCTCTTTCTCTGCCACCTCTTTTTTTCTTCCAAAAAATTCTGCATAAAAAAGTTCTGCTTTTTCAATCGAGTCAATTCTATGTCTCTGCTCTTGCCACGTAAAAATTAGTCCTTCTGGTATCAGCCATCTGTAGTTCACTTCATTTTCCAGTAGCATTTTGGTCAAAAATCGATATTCTCTTCTCATCTCTCTCACTCTTCTAGGTATTTGTTTTAAAACTACAATCTCTTTGTTTTTATATTTCAATGCTTTTTCTCTTGCCACTTGTAATATTTGTGTTCTGATGGATTTTTTAGTAAATCTAATATGTACTTCCTTTGGTAGTTTATTTCTCATCGCATATCTTGTATAAACTCGGTATATCTCATCTACTCCGTCCATCATTTTTTCCTCAGTAATTTCCAGAAGATCTGCCAATATTTCTATCATTATCACAGCCAAGTTTTCTCCTTTTTCCTCTTCTATATTTTGAAATCTAAGATAAAATTCTGATCTTTCCATCTCCCACCTCAACATCCCATTTTTTTCTTGTTCTATCACTGTTAATCTAGTGTCAATATTTCCAATCTTCTCCTCTCTTTGTTTTCCTTCTTCCTCAATTTTTTGGAATCTCTCCTCATACTTTCCCATCATTTGTTTAAAATTTTCATCAGATTTCTCTATTTTTTTGTCCATGGTATCTATTTTTATCTTAATATCTTGAATTCCTTGCATAATCATCTGTAAATTTACTTTTTCTTGTTCCTTATCTTGCTTCAACATTGTCTGAATTGAAAGTTGTCCTTCAAGTGGTGGGGAAGCAGAGGTAGAAGCAAAGACGCTGAATGGTTTTGGCTTCCTGCTCATTTTAATATTTCCAAGTCTTCAAGCTCTCTTTGACTTTAAATCCAACTGGTATAGTAACCAAATATAGTCCAAAAAATCAAAAAGAAAAAGAAAAAAATCCAATAGTAAAAAGCCCAAAACCAAAAAAGAAAAAAGGAAAAAGGAAAAAGAAAGGTCTTCAGGTTCTTCTAGACCCTAATCCAAATTAAAATAGATGGAAGAAGCAAAGAAAGAGAAGAAAAAAGAAAAAACTCTGAGGCTTTCCCTTTAAAATAAAAAGCAAGGATGCTAGAGTTAAAATTAACCAAAAAGGCTGGCGAGTAGGAGTTTCAAAAGTATATATATATATAT
>BLBF01000072.1:1400955-1425459 GCA_015471245.1 Laticauda colubrina
ATCATCATCATCATCATCATCATCATCATCATCATCATCATCATCATCGTCATCATCTTCTATCCTGCAATGATATCAGTAACACCATCAAACACTCAGACCTGTAGAGTTTCCAGTACTCACCCTTTTGGCAGATTCCTAGTGCTCCATAGCTCCTCCTCTCAGCAATGCCCACACTTAGCAGGCTAAAGGGGCTGCCTGGATGTCCTATGAAATGGATAAATCCTTCCTTCCCAAGTCTGTACTCACTCCATGAATACTCTGTTCCTGTAATCTTTTTCCAAGAGACCCTTCCCAAGGCATGCCCATCCATGGTGAACCCACCAACCTGAGCTGTCTTAGCAAGGATGAGGGCATAATTCTCAAAACCCATCTGACTCTTAAAAGAGTAGGATGCACAGTAGCTGAGAACATCAGGGATGGTCAGAAAGAAAGGGTGAAATCTGTGACCCAAATGGGTACCACCAGGAGAGAAAAAGAAGACCTGAATGCCAACATTAGCCGTGATGTAGATGGGGTTTGATTGTGTGACTTTCAGATGAAGCAGCTGTCCAGCCTCGAGGTCATAACTTTTGTGGGTGCCACCAGAGACAAAAGTGACTGTGGTCATTTGGGAGGTTATTACATATGCAATATCGTACTGAGTTTGGAAGGAAAGAGGAAGGATAAAGAAGGAACGGCCCCAGCTCTGCACCGGTAACAGTTGCTCTATCACATGACTACATTCAGTGTTCACTTGGGCACAGCTGTGCCCACTTAACACAGCTACCGGGTGTGTTGCTCTAACAAGTGTACCAGAGAGATCTTGGTCGCTCTGAAGCTGGATGGCTTCATAGGGGAGAAGGGTAACATGCAGCTTGCTGCCTGCAGGATAAATGCGGTCTTGGAATCTCACAGTTCCCTTGAGATGGATCTCTACGCCGGTGCTTTTATGCCATGCAATGACTGAGAACTCCTTGTACATTTTGGAGTCATAGTTCAAAGGTGTGAGAACATAATATACCGTTCCTAGAGTCTGGATAGGATAGACAGGTGTGGTGTCAGCTGAATTTTTTTTTGAGCTCAAGGCCACCACAGAGATATTTTGATTGGCTGTCACCAAGACAGTGTGGTAGGATTTAGTGGTGCCAACCATCTCTACATAAGTAGGGAACTTCACTATTGCGGTATGTCCTGGGGAAAGAATGAACTTTTTCTGGAAGTTGGATTTATAGACTAAAATGTTAACAGTAGTGAAGGGAACGTGGGCAGAGATGATAAGATGAAATTCAGCCTCTGAGTAGCCTAACCAATAATTTTGCATGAAGGCAGTGATGAATTCCTGGCCGATAGGTGCTACAGCATGGAGACCTACAAGGAAGGGAAAAACAGAGAAAAATGAGAGCCAGGTAGCAAAACAAAGCAATATATATAAAGGTTTGCATAATCTGAAATGCCCTTTCATTGAATGGGGGTCATACAACATGCTTAACCATATCAGGTGAAAACCTAACTCCTCCTTTTACACAAGAGCTAAGTTTGCTTAACGTTAACAACTGTTACTTCAGGGAGGGGCAGACTGTTGTGTGAAACCATCCCATTTAGTTTGCTGATGGTTCAGGATATCATACAAACCTCCAACATGAGTTAGTTCAATAATCTGGTTGAGTTTAGTCTCTGAATACAGATTTTGCAAAATCTTAGAGAAGGGCAAAATGGCCTACTGTAGAGGTGTCCAATTTTGACAATGTTAAGACTTCTGGACTTCAACTCCCAGAATTCCTCAGCCAGCATGTGGACTTCAACTCCCAGAATTCTATGCTAGCTGAGGAATTCTGGGAATCGAAGTCCACAAATCTTAAAGTTGCCAAGGTTGGATGCCCCTGGCTTACTTATCTTCTCAACATCTGTGGTGTAAATTAGTCCCATCATCCCCAAAGCTGTCACAGATTTATAATATTGATATGACAGAAAGGAGAAATTACTAAATACATGAGGAACAATTACAGCAACTGCATCTAACTGAAATTTAATTGAGCTTTTTGTTCTTTTCATCCATTTCATCAACCAAGACATGTGTACTGTTCTGAAATGCAATCCCTAGTATGCTATTTGACATCCTCAGTCAAAACAGATTTGACATTCCTGGCTTAAGATTGGTGTTTTCAAATTGTTACATGGCCAGTAGTTCCAAAATGGGATAAATAGTCCCCAGATGGCTGTTTTTAACTAGTTCTTAACTTATTTAATGTGGGTTTCTAACAATAATAATTACATTGATATGTCACTGACTCTGGGCAGCTTACACATTTTGTAAATGTTGCTGTGCCTCATCTTTTAACCTCTTCTTTTTACTGACATGTTCAGGTGAGCAGCCTGAAGGATTTTGTGCGCAAAAGGGACACACATATCCATTTCATAAATCTCACTAAACTAAGTAATTTCAAAAAAAGAGTAATAATTTCTGTTAGACAGTGATCTTTTCACATGAACATGACAGAGAAACCGTTTAAGGTGTGTTTTCTATCAGCTCAGGAAATTGAAAACAGAATAATATGTCTAAGCTACTGAAATACAGATTTCTGTTTAATGTCTAAAGTAAAATTCCTGAGTGGTTTTACAGAGGAATTAATTACTAAGAGGATTTGATGGGTTTCTCTTTACCAGATACATTCATGCAGAAGCCAAACAGCCATCTGTTTGGGGTGCTTTAATTCCATTTTTTTGTTGCACAAAACAGGGTTGATTCAGTGACCCCACTCTTTATTTCTACAAATCAACATATTTGTACTTGACATATTTATGAGCATTCTACAATTAAAACAATTTAAACTGATTATCTCCCTAAAATATTTAGCAAACACACCGAGGAGAAGGTTCACCTGTGAATGTTTTCAATGCATAATAATTTATCTCTAGATTAAAGTATTTCACAGAATTTCTGGTTTCCGAGAGTTCATATATCTTCAAAGCATATCAGCCAGGACAGTTTAATGTCTTGGCAGACTTATCCACTTACTGCAACCCAAATCCCAGAGCTATTTTCTTTCCAGACTCTGTGATGTGAATCTACTCTGGAGTTTTACCTAAATTCAATTTGCAATTTATTCATCTGATTCATGAATCCAGGGTGTGTGTAGACTTTCGTTTTGAGATTATTTCCTGCTCACCTGTGACTAAAGCCAGCCCTATGGTTAGTGGCAGCAGCCTGCATATCCTCATGGCTATGGGAAAAAAAAGAGAATGGAAAATGGTAATTAAGGATGAGGAATTGGGTGAAGGTAGAAATTCAATAGGCATTTTATTTTTATCCCACTTTCATAATTTTTAAAATACCCCAAGGCATACCCAAGACTTTTCCCTCATGTTTTCCCCTCAACAACAACCCTGTGAGGTAGGTTGTGCTGAAAGAGAATGACTAGCCCCAGGTCCACCAGGAGGAGGAAGAAGTATTTGGCATGTTCGGCTTTTTGAGTTATTTATAAAAATAATAAAAGGGGGATAAACAATATCCAAACTATAGAAAGAAAGAAAAAAGCCATTTGTACTACAATGCCCACAAACAGGAACCACCCACCTCTCCGTGCCTATTATTCTGAAATCCTGAAATTATAAAAAGACACGATAAATTTAGAAGTTGTAAGGAACAGTGATACAAAGCAGTGTAAAATCAATATGGTATTCAAGAAGCAATTTGAAAAATTGTTCTCTCTCTCTCTCTCTCTCTCTCACACACACACACACACACACACACATACACACACATACACACTCATAATAGAATATATATACTATATTTCTGGAGGATTTTTGCAGCTTGCAAAATATCCACTTTATCCATTTGCAAATAAATCCCATTCAATTCAATGGGATGTATTTCTGATTAGAGTTAGCAAAAACCAGACTGGGTTGGACCTTAATCTCCAATTTCTTTTTCCTGCTGTACTCAATCCCTTGAAATATTTTTTTAGGGTGAGGTGGGGATTTGCAGGGGGAAGAGAAACTTTGGTTTTTCTCATTTATTTTGATGAAAAGATTGATTAAATGAAGTAACCCATTTTAACATGAGTGGAACGGCTTAAAAAACGCTCATTATTGTTTCACACCAGCTGTGGCTAATTTAAAAAATATTTCTTCTTTCTATTAGGGTGGAAACATTTTCTTCAATTCATTGGTTCATGGAGCTGCTCCAAAATCAATCAAAACCATTTTCTCTCATGCACAACTCAAAATGCTTTTTTAAAAAAAATGCCTGCCATAAAAGCATTCAATTATCTTTTTTAAAAAAAGGATGTTTTCTCTTTTTATTCAAATTCACTATTTTATTCAGAGGCAAATTGATCAAGCTGTAATTGATTAAAGCTCATATTAACATTTGAGGGGATTATATCTATTTAGAGGCCTAGAGTTATCCCTGGTGCCAGAAATCCTTGGTTGAAGTCCCTAGAGATCCCCCAAACATGCCTCTCAAATGGTAACTTTTGAGTGTTGGAAGTTAAAACCCACCCCTCTCCTAGGAAAATGAAATATTTTAGGATATCTTCAAAAGGCAGAATATTTCCCCTAAAAAGAGAAATAGAAACTCGGAAGCAGAAACTCACCTCAGAAGCAGAAGTTCACCCCCACCTTTGTTAATGGGCGGGCCATTAAGGCCTAGGCCAGATATTCTACATAACAAAGGCCTCTCTCTGCCCATCTCATCACCTTGCCTGGGAAGATTGCATCAGCCAGCACTCAGGTGGTCCAGACAAAGCCTACAAAATTAGCTAAGACCCCGCCCCTGGGAGTCTGACAGCCAATGGGATACATTTACACAGGAACAGAAAACACTAAGGTAAGGCCCAACAGAGGGTCTCTCAGCATCTCGGCTCTTTTTTTCCTTCTTTCTTCACCCAAGACATGCGGTCCTGTCCATCATTAAACCATCTTTCCAAGCAGTCGCCATGTTTCCAGTATCTTTCTTCCCCACTTGGAACTGAACCCAGAAGGATATTTCTGCCAACATGAGCTGACAGCGTAAACCGTTATGATATTTGCAATAATTGTGAGAGGGAACTTGGAGTCCTAGTGGACAATCACTTAAACTGGAGCCTGCACTGTGCTGCAGCTGCCAAAAAAAGCCAACACAGTCCAAGGTTGTATTAACAGAGAGAGAGAGAACATTGTTGAGAATGGATTCTGATATGCACATTCTTTTGAGAAAAAAAAATAATCTTAGATGATTGTCAGAATTTTCCCCAGCTTGGTACTTTCCATCTGTTATGAGATAGAAACCCCATCCATTTGGGAATTTTGGAAGATGTGTTCCCAGAAGAAGAGCCTGTGTTATATCATCTTCAGGAGACAACAGAATGACAGAGTTGAAAGGGACATTGGAGGTTTTCTAGACTAACCCCCTGATGGAGCAGGAGACCCTATACCATTCCAGACAAGTGGCTGCCCAGTCTTTTCTTAAAAGTGTTGGAGCAGTACCCACAACTTCTGAAAGCAAAAGATTCCACTGGTTATTTTTTCTAACTGTCAGAAAATTCCCCCTTAGTTCTAGATTGCTTCTCTCCTTGATCAGTTTTCCACCCATTGCTTCTTGTCCTGTTCTCAGGTTCTTGACTCCCTCTTCTTTGTGGTAGCCCCTGAGTTATTGGAACACTGCTACCATGTTTCCCCTAGTCCTTCTTTTTCATCAGACTAGAATTTTCTAGTTCCAGCAACCATTCTTTGTATGTTTTAACCTCCAGTCCTCTAATCATCATTGTTGTTCTTCTCTGCACTTTTTCTAGAATCTCAACCTCTTTTTTTATATTATGACAATCAAAACTGGAGCCAATATTCAAGTGAGCTCATACCATGAGATTATTAAGTAGTGTTAACACTTCATGGGCTCTTGAGTCTATCCCTCTATTTATGCAACCTAGGACTGTGCTGGCTTTTTTGGCATCTGCAGCAGAAAATAAGAAACAGGTAGATAGCTGTTTGATTTCCACTTTAACCAGAAAGACAGAATTCCTATTTGGTCACCACCATTCCTCCATTAAACCACCTTCCTAATACAGATAGTACTTGACTCACCACTAGAATTGAGCTCCAAAAGTGAGTTAAACCCTATCTATGACATATGTCAGTTTTCCAAGCCCCCAAATTTTGATTACAGGACCATAGGGATGCTATAATGGTAGTGAGCCTAAGTCACTTTTTTCAGTGCCGTTTTAACTTCAAACATTTCCAAAATGAATGATCGCAAGTTCAGTACTACCTGTAAGAGCCGGGGTGGTGCAGTAGTTAGAGTGCAGTACTACAGGCTACTTCTGCTGCCTGCCGGCTGCCTGCAATTTGGCAGATCAAATCTCACCAGGCTCAAGGTTGACTCAGCCTTCCATCCTTCTGAGGTGGGTAAAATGAGGACCCAGATTGTTGGGGACAATAGGCTGACTCTGCAAATCGCTTAGAGAGGGCTGTAAAGCACTATGAAGCAGCATATAAGTCCAAGCGCTATTGCTATTTAGGCAATACCTACAATGACTCCACTTTCCCATATTCATTTCACAAAGTTAGAGTATCCTACTTACCTGCTGATGAGAGGTTGTATCCCAGCACCACCTTTGCAGGCTTAATATATTGTTGGGAATCTAAAAGTTATTCAAATATAGGAGTGACCAGTTGAGTCATTATTGTTTCTGGGTGGAGGGATAATATAAACCGTGGGTCAATATAAACTCAGTTTTCCTTATCATGAAAGGATCTGGGTTATTTAAAATGGTATTCAATTCACCTATAACCCAAGAGTTGAGGTTGGACTCCTAAGTAAGTTTTCTATAGTTTTTTCCCTAGTAGAATTAAAGGAATTTGAGCATTCTCTGTTTTTGATCTCCAGCCTAAATCAACTTATTCGGAGTAATTTCCCATGTTCTTCCATAATGTTGTTCTCTGATATGTTTACAGAAAGTTAACCTTTTTGGAAAATTTCCCAGTGGAGATCTTTGACGGTATAATTGGGTAGATGTTTTAAACTGATGTAACTCTGAGATCAATAAAGTACATTCCCACATAAGTTATAGGACTGGAGTTTATATAAACACCCAAGATGGACAGAGAATATTATTTCTTACCTGGTTTGTAAATTTCCATTCAAAACTCTCTTTGTTTTGCCTTAATGTTTAAATTTTAACATTTCAAAAATCCACAACATATAAATTATTCAGTTAGTATTCTGGAATATATTTCTTTTTTCAAAAAATATTTCTATATGTACTTCCTTCACATTATAGTTGGATTCCATATGCAACATTTATTTGCAGTTTTTGTAATTTAAGCTGCAGCTTGCACTAGAAAATTCAGAGAAGAGTGACTTCACAGTTTGCATTATGACCTGCAATTCATTTGAAGCTTTTTCAAGCACTTGGAAAAAGAAAGTTTTGCTAAAGAAAGTGGAGTTTTACTTTTGGAAATACATTGCTAAGGTCTGGTGGCCTAAAGGTGGAGCTCTGACCTCATAATCAGGAGACTGTGAGCTCAATCCTAGATAGCGGCAGATATTTCTCTCTGGGTGCAATGAGAAAATACTTGTGACTGTGCTGTAACCTCATAGGTGTCAAGAAGCATAGGTGTCAAGAAGGGCACCCAGCCAAGAAATGCTCAACTCCATTTAGTCACCCCAATTGCACCCTAATGCAATGGATTAGGGTGCAATTGGGGTGCAATGGAATGTCAAACTCAATTTCACTGAGGGCCACATCAGGGCTGTGGTTGACCTTGGGGGGCTGGGCAGGCATGGCCAACTGGTTGGGTGGGGCCAACTGAATGGATGTGGCCAGCTTGACACCATTCCTCAAACTGCTGGCATGTTTCTTCTTTGCATTGGGTAGACCGTGCCAAAACAATGCAGGTAGACCAGGCTGAAGTGATGCGTGCTGGCCCCTTACATTTTTCAGGATGGCCCCACGGGCCAGATCTGACCACATTGTGAGCTGGATTCAGCCCATTAGCTTTGTACTTGATATCCCTGGATTATGGGATTGTTAAAAGGGGGAAAAAAAGGTTGCTAAGGTTTTGTTGAGTCTTATCTCCCAAACACTGGAGAAGTTGAGTTTTATATATTCCTTAATGGAAAAACTATTTCACGAAAAATCAGGAAGTTTGGGTTTCTTAGAGTCTAATGCATAGTTTTCAACTAAGCATTTATCTCATAACATAATTTAGGGTGGGAGTATTTCCGGAGAAATTTCAGAACCTTTATCATTTTCCTCTACATTAACCCTTAGGTCATTTTTCTGCTCCAAGTATTTTCATCATCTTTTTTTCTTTTTATTTAGCCTTCCTCAGAACTTTACATTTAAATGTTTGCCAACCCATCCTATCAATATTTGTTGTTTGCTTTCACAGGGAATTAAATAGGAAGGGATTTTCACCATCACGGCTCTGAAACTATGTACAGCAAAGGAATTAAATCTCATGATACTTATCTGAACTCAGCCATGACACATCACAAATACTTTTTTTTTTTTTGATAACTTCCTGAATTGGGTACCTTTTGTATATACCACTTTATAAACCTGAGCTGCAAAATTGCTAATGAAAGTATTGATGATAAAGAAAATAATAAGAACTCTTTCTCAACTTACAATGAGGGTGAGATGATGGGTTTTATTTCAGAGCAGCTGGTCTCTTCTTCTTAGATTACATTTTGTTTCAAAGATAAGGCAGTCAGGAATATCCCAGGGTGATGCAAGAAGTCTAGAAAACCCACAGCAGGATTAGTTCAAAGGAAGTATTCAGCAGCCTTTATCGTTAATTAATTAATTAATTCATCCATTCATTACTCTCTGTTTTTAAAGAGCTCAAGATGACTTACAAGAAGCCATCTTTATTTTATCCCTTCAACATCAAGCTGGTGAAAAAGATGAAGCTGTAAGGAAGTAACTAGCCCCATATCACCTATGTATGTTTCATGATCAATGGGTTTTTGAAATCTTAAGGGTTTCACTTTAGTACAATTCAATAGTCTAACCCTGATACCACATAGAGGAACACTTGCCTCCATAAAACTGAAGACGTTGAAGAGCTGTGGTGGCACATTGGTTAGAATGAATATTGCAGGCTAACTCTGCCCACAGCCAGAAGTTCGATCTTGACCGGCTCAAAGTTGACTCAGGCCTTTCATCTTTCCAAGATTGGTTAAATAAGGACTCACGTTGTTGGGGGCAATATGCTGATTTTGTAAATTCTCAGAGAGGCAGTATGAAGCGGTATATAAGTATAAGTGCTATCGCTATTGCTACCATGAAGTCTGACAGACAATGGAAACCACAGAGGCTGCATTCACACATAACATTGTCCCTAGATATTACCACATATTTTGTATCAGATATTTTTAGCTTTCTGAATGGGCATGTATGAAACTCACATGTCACTCAGAGGTCACTTGTTGACTATCAACCAATTAGCCCCTTCCTTCCTTTCCATCCATCCATCCATCCATTATTTACACACTGCTGTAATCTGTATAGACTCTTCATAGTCCCATGGGTTACATAAAAACATAACCAGTCCCTTAGTCTATTCTCTTATCCACCTATCTCCCCCACATGATGACTCTGGGTCACATACAAGGTGATTCCCCTACAAGGAGACTCTGGACCTTTCATAGTAGTTAATTCCAATGTTGAATTGCACATCATGTCAATAAAAAACATCCATTTCTCTGTCCAGATACTTTGAGGATTCAGTTTTATTATATAGGCTGACCTCTGGTTCCTACTATTTGGGGGAAGGGGAAGTAACTTCTTGTCCATTTTATCCACACCATGTATCATTTTGTAGCCCTCAATCATGTTCCTTCTTCACCTCCTTTCTAAACTAAGAAACTTCACCTTCTTAGTAAATATCTCTTTTCTAACTGCATATTGTCTTCAATTTAAATTGTGTACAAAAAAAATCAGATAAATATTTATAAGAATAAATGATACCAAGTCTGAAGAAGTATATAAGCAGCCTCGCCTCTAACATAGGCATTTTTCAAATTCAAATGCCATCAGATAAGGAGAAAGAGGGCAGTTAAAATCAGACTTAATACACGTTGAAAATTAATCCTTCCATCTCAGTTTGCATCAGGAGAAATCCAGCATTGATCTATTGATTTGTAAAAAACCAGCATGGGTTCTTTGTTGTGTCATGAAATATTTATTACAATAATCATTGTTGCTCCTTGCTTCAGTGCTGAACAATGCCTGAGGAGAATCTAAATAATATTATCAAATAGTAAATTCTGTGAAGATAATTTTTAATGAAGCAATGCCGCAAATATTTCCAGTTGTATTATCGTCTTGCTAGATGGGCTTTGTCCAGTTAAGTTAGATGGCACTTCTTCTTTCTCTATGCCTCATTAAACCATGACAAATGACACTTAGCCATGATTTATGGCTATTTCCTTGATTACCAGGAGAAAGCCATCATAGATTCTGGAAACCGAGCGCAGAGTCAGACATGTTAAACAGAGCCAGTGTAATCTTTCAGTTGTCCTAGAGTTGAAGATGCGTGGACTACAACCCCCAGAATTCCCAAAACTCCTATACTGGCTGGGGAATTCTGAGAGGTTAAGAAACATTGCTCTTACAGGGTGTTTTCACACTAAGACTCTTAAGCAATCCTTCTTCCATTGTTGCCTAGAAGAGGAATTTCAAACAAAAGTGAACTTCAGTTTTGATCAAATCCAGACAGAATTTATCTAACCTTTATTAGATGGCCAAATCAAAGCACAAGGAAACAAAAAAAAAATGTTCCTAAAGTATCTGAAATTACAACAGTGTGTAAAGAAACTTTCCCCACTAATATGTACTTCTGGGTGCACTTTTTTTTTTTTTTTTGAAGATGAAAACTGCTATGCAAATCTAAAAAAAAAAAGATCATTCAGTGTATAATTGTTTTCCAGTTCATATCGTCCTATTCTTTCCCCCATGAAGCCAATGC
The DNA here is from genome assembly GCA_015471245.1 of Laticauda colubrina. Lineage (NCBI taxonomy): Eukaryota > Metazoa > Chordata > Lepidosauria > Squamata > Elapidae > Laticauda > Laticauda colubrina. Next base: position 1,411,894 of record BLBF01000072.1, read on the forward strand.
AATAAAAACCACTGAGATATCCAAATTATTCAAATCAGAACAGAATTTTCCTTATGCTTGCTGTTTTCTGGTTTTAGCTTAACAGACCATGCCATCACACCAGAGATCCATGCTTGCATGTATATAAGCTTTAACTGTTATGATTATAGCAGGCTGATTAGTTATTTCTCTGCTGAGTTTTCTCTGTCAACCTTATCCTTAGGCAAGTAAGGAAGAGCACATCTGTAATTTGAATTAATCCTTTCTGGTCATCCCTTCATTTCTATAAGCCATCCACCACTCTGTTTCCAAGGGTGGAAAATAACTACTCTCAAACACTCTGCAGCCATTTTAGAAATTGAAATTACAAACCCCTGGAAAATACTGCTACTAATAAAGCTTAAAAAGTGGATGAAAAGCTAACAGAACTTTATAAGCTAAATCCGAAAGGGAAAACCAGAACTGCAGATAATTAACAGATGCTTGTGAGATCCACAGAGAGCCCCTCAGTAGGCTGTAATTTGTAATTTGCACTGTAGCAAATGGGGAAACGTGGTTAGATTTATGGAGAGCAGTCGTATTTGTACATCATTAATTTCATTTTAAAAATGTACTTCGAATTGATTTATTTGGCTGGCAGCCACACTTTTGTGGGATGGGACCACTGGTATGTGAGCCAGAAGCCGAGTATTGCTTTTCAACACCCCCTGTCTGATACTCAGGGAGAAGGCAGAGATGTTGGGTGAAGGATGCCCCAATGAAGTGCCTTTCTATCCAGACAAAAGTCAAATCTCCTTCAAACTGAGTTTGACTCTTGGTGTCTTAATGGACAGTCCCTATATTCCAGGACCGCGATGGAAATATTTTTACTACCGGTTCTGTGGGCGTGACTAGGTGGGCATGGCTTCTTCTTCTTTTTGTGTAGCACCTCCCCGCACTCCATCTTTTTTCCTCCTGGGCCTCAGGGAAGCCTCCTGGGTGAAGCAGTAAGACAGCGAGGGGGATCCTGGCACAGCTGATGGTCAGAACAGCTGATGGTTGGGAGGGAAAAAAAAGAAAATACCAGTTTCACTAAACTGGTATCTGTTTTTTTACTACCAGTTCAGCCGAACAGTAGAATTTTTACTACCAGTTCACCCAAACCAGGCCGAACCAGTACAATCCTACCACTGCTATATTCCCTTGAGCCTAGCATCCAAGAACTAACCAAGTTTGACCCTACTTGTCTTCTGTAGAAAGTTAGCACTCATCTCTCTCCTAGAAGAATAAAATATTCTAAGAAATGTTAAAAAGGCAAAATATTATATCTCCGTGGATGAGAAAAGGAGAAACCTGCTCTTGGAAAGCAGTTCCCACCTTTGTTAATAGCCCCAGAAAGACTGGGACATCCTCTTACAAGGCAAAAGGCCTTCAGCTCCAGGGTGATAGGATTAGCCCTCATTCAAGATCCAAAGCAAGTCAAAACCATTAAGCCATAATAGGAATTTCCCACCACCTTTTCAGAACACAACCCTCTTCATTACATCATCATCCAGCAAGATTTATAGGACATAGACAGCCTACAAGTTTAGTTGAACCCCTGCATAGCCTCCTGGGAGACTGACAACCAATAGGATACATTTCTTGCAAAGCCCAAGAGAGGGTATAAATATATATATCTCTCCATTCCATGTCTTCATCTACCCAGAATCACACATGCTTGATGGTTCTGCTTCACCATTAAATCATCCTTCCAAGCAACCTCCATGTTTCCAGTGTCTTTCTTTCCACTTGGAACTGAACCCAGGTGGACATTTCTTCCGACACTTCCAAGTCAATGGCTATGCTTTGCACTTGGTTCAACTGGAAGGAACATTGGAGTAGAATCACTAACCACCTGTGAGATCTTTGCAAAAGAGCATAGCAAGACCCACACAGTTGCAGTGCTGATCTCCAGACCTTCCTGCCTGTTTTGGAATGTACGCCAAGAGAACAGTGGACACCACAAGAGCTTTCCCAGAAAAGATGCAGTAGACTCTATCAAAGAGGGGTCCCAAGAGAGCTCAGGGAGGGAGGAAGAGGTTCAAGGTAGCCATACCCCAGAATCCCTCAGGATACACCTAGTAGATTAAAATAATGTTCTTCAACCTTGGTCAATTCAAGGTGTCTAGACTTCAACTTTCAGAATTCCTCAGCCAACTATGTTGGCTATGGAGTTCTGGGAGTTGAAATCCCCCCACTTTCAGTGCCCAAGGTTGAGAAACACGGGATTAGAAGATTATAGCTTAGATTCTGTCCAGTAGGTGTAAGCAAATAAAGGATTTGGACTCAATGGGATTTTACTGTGTTGTCTGAGGCTTGGATTTGGCACTGCCCTAACTTGCAATTTTGCACCTTTTTTCTCCCTTCCTACTTGCTCTTTTCAAGTTCAAGAACAAGAAAATGAGACAGGAAGCTCATCTGATTTGCATTTGCTTCCTGAAATCCTCCAAAAGTTGTACTTTCCCTGGACTATATAGAAAAGGTCTACTCTGGAATGATTTTTCCTTCCAGCTATAAAAGCCCAAGGACAATGCACAGCTGTGTAAGAGTTGTCCCATGTTGTTCAAGGAAATAGGGGTTTACTGATTTGGTTCTCCATACTGTCTGATGAAAATATACTGTATTTCATGTACTTGAATGTAGACTAACAAAGAAACCAGTCCCAAAGAATCAATATTTTAACTGGGATTGCATAGCTTATTTATAATTAAGAGTCTTAGTTTCCATTCTTTTGCACTTTGGCCACCTGCTGAAACCATTACTGGGAAATGTACACTGTTTGGATTAGATTAAATCTGAAATTTATCTTGTGTTAACAGAAAGTGTTATACAAATAACAAGGTTGCCTACCTGCATACATAAAGGTGAAACTGGAAAAGTTAGAATATCGTGCAAAAGTTCATTTATTTCAGTAATGCAACTTAAAAGGTTAAACTAATATATGAGATAGACTCATTATATGCAAAGCAAGATAGTTCAAGCCAGGATTTGTCATAATTGCGATGATTATGGTTTACAGCTCATGAAAACCCTAAATCCACAATCTCAGAAAATTAGAATATTACATGCAATCAATAAAACAAGGATTGTACATAGAACAATATCAGACCTCTGAAAAGTATAAGCATGCATATGTACTCAGTACTTGGTTTGGGTCCCTTTTGCAGCAATTACTGCCTCAATGTGGCATGGCATGGGAACTATCAACCTGTGGCACTGCTGAGGTGTTATGAAAGACCAGGAAGCTTCAATCATGGCCTTCAGCTCTTCTGTATTGTTCGGTCTCATGTCTCTCATCTTTCTCTTGGCAATGCCAAGAAAAAATTGGGAGTGTCCTATTAAATTCTGTACCTGTCAATATTGGTCTCCCGCAAGGCAGTGTTCTAGGACTAACTCTCTTCATACTGTACATAAATGACCTCTGTGATCATATTAAGAGCAACTGCATTCTCTTCGCTGATGATGTAAAGCTGTTCAATACCACAAGACAATACTGCCACCCTTCAAAAAGACCTTGACTATGTATGTATCAGAATGATCAAACAAATGGCAACTTCAAATCTCAACAAATAAATGCTCTGTCCTACATATTGGCAAAAAAAATCAGAAAATAAAATACAGGCTGAATAGTCAAGTTCTTGTTGATGATCCATGCTCTGTAAAAGACCTTGGAATTGTTGAAGCGCGGGAAATCAGGAGACAGGAGACCAGTGTAACTTCAGCTCTTTATTCAAGGTATAGATCTGTGTGTCTTCGCGAGCCATGGCAGCTCTTCTTATAGAGCTAGCCAGCGGCTCTCACCCAATGACAGCTTTCTGAATCTCCCGCGATCGGTTCGTCCAATCACGGGAGATTCCTTACTAACCAATCACCGTCTTGCATCTCGGCCAATCACAGTGCAGTTCGTTTCAGCCAATCAGGTTAGGGTATTACAAGTATGTTAATATGTAACACCCCTCCCCTCTTGGTATGGTCCATCCTACGTGACGTAGTCGCGTAGGGAGGCAGGGCTTTTTACCTGCCTACTTGACCTGCGCAGTTCAGTTGCTGCGTGGTCTTCAGGCAGTTCAGAAGGGATCTTCGTTGCTCCCGCTTTTCTCCATGGAACCGCCTGGAAAGGTGAGTCAGGCCTTTCGCCGCAACTCCCACCCGGTCTACTGGGTTCGGTTGAGTTGTTGGCTTCTTTGTTCCCGGCCGGTCTTTCCGGGCTGGTTGAGCTGGCTTGACTGTTCCTTCCAGGCGAGATTCCGAGAGGGTCGTCTTCCTCTGGTACCCTTCGTCTGTCTTCACTTTCCGGTGAGTATTGATGGTTTCTTCTTTTATTTAGCGGTGTTTGTATTTCTGGTTCGGTTTGTCGTTGTCTTGTAGTCGTATATTCTCTTTCTTTTTGATGATTGTTTGGGGGTTCCGCCCCCCTCTAGTTTTTTTATTAGAGTCTGTGAGTTTTGTGGGTTTTCAGTGCTGTTTAAAATTATTCTTGATCGTATTTGGTCGACATGCCGTTTCCAGTTTCTTCCATCCTCTGTTTCCAGCTGGTACGACCGGGAGGCCTGTTACTTGGCTTATTGTCGCGGGTACTCATAGTGGGTCCCCTGAAAATTTTTTAGCGTAGATTGTGTCTCCCGGATTAAATGCTCGGTACTGGCTGGAGGAGTCTGGTGGTTTTTCTGGATTGTAAGTTGGGTGAAGTCTGTCTAGATGGGATTGGAGTTTTCTTCCCATCAGGAGTTCTGCTGGGCTTTTATTGGTTTTGGCACTTGGTGTTATGTGCTGTATTGTTAATAGTTTATTTATTTTGTCGTGTATGTTACCAGTGTCCATCTTTTCTAAAGTGTCTTTGGTGTATCTGACCATTCGTTCTGCCCACCCATTCGCCACCGGATGAATGGGCGCTGTCAATGCGTGTCGGATTCCCCATTCTGCGAGGAATTGCTCGAATGCCAATGCTGTAAATTGTGGCCCGTTGTCAGATACTATCAAGTCAGGTCAGCCATGGGTGATGAAAAGTCTGTTTAGTTGTTTTGTAACTGCCTCCGTCGTGGTAGATCGCATTAGGCTTACCTCCAGCCAGTTGGAGTAAGCGTCTACTGTGATCAGGAAAGTGTGCCCTTTTGTGGGTCCCGCAAAGTCTATATGGACCCTCGACCATGGTCCCCTTGGTGTTTCCCAATGGAGGGTTGGTGCTTCGGGCGGGTTTGGTCTGGATTGCTGACAGTTGTCACATGTAGCCACCCAGGTTTCAATGGTTTTGTCTATCCCTGACCACCACACGTAGCTTCTGGCCAGGGATTTCATTTTCACAATGCCCGGGGGTCCCTCATGCAACATGTGTAATATTTTTTTTTGTAAGCTGTCTGGAACTACCACTCTATTGCCCCATAGTATACATCCCTTTTGTGAGGATAATTCAGTTTGCTGGTTTTGGAAAGGTTCAAACTGGTCACTGCTTTCTGTTTCCGGCCACCCTTTTACCACCCAGTTCAAAACTCGTGCCAGTTTGCCGTCTTTGCTCGTCTCTCTCGCAATGTCTGACGCAGTTGTTGGTAGGTTGGGCAATGTCTCTATTTGCAGGGTGGATGTGGTGGGTGCAGGGCCCTCTTCGTAATCTGTTAATGGGCAACGGCTTAGTGAGTCGGCATGCAAGATGCATTTCCCTGGGCAATGTATTAGTTGGTAGGTATAGGTGGCAAGGAACTCAGACCACCTTGTCATCTGGGGAGACAGTATGTTGGGGGTGGCCTTGTTTCCTGCCAGGATCCCCAGTAGTGGTTTATGGTTGGTGATGAGGGTGAAGTCCCTACCATATAAGTTCTCGTGAAACCGCCTCACAACTGCTGCAAGTGCCTCCTTGTCAAGCTGGCTATAATTTCTTTCTGCCTTTGATAGTGTTTTCGAGAAGTAAGCAATCGGTGCTTCTCTCCTGTCTGGCAGGGTATGGCTTAGTATAGCTCCAATGCCAAATGGTGAGGCGTCGCAGGTTACCGTTAGTGGTAGGATCTCGCTGTACTGGATGAGGACTGATTGTGATGTGAGGAAGTCTTTTATGTTCCGGAAGGCAGCCTCTTCATGCTTGCCCCAGGACCAGATGGACGTCTTGTCGAGCAACCTATGTAGAGGTTCCGCTGTTGTTGCCTTCTGTGGCAAAAAGACATTGTAGAAATTGATTAGTCCCAGAAAGGCTTGTAGTTCTGCCTTATATTGAGGTCTTGGGGCTTCCTTTATTGCTTTTGTTTTTTTGTGCATAGGGTGGATTCTATCTTTGTCCACCAGATATCCCAGGAACTCAACCTTTTTAGTGCATAACTGGAACTTTTCTTTTTTGACTTTAAGTCCTGCATTTTTAAATTTTTGTAGGACTTCTCTGAGTCGGCTTCTCAATTGTCTTTTGTCTTTGGCCACAACCAACACGTCATCAAAATATGGCACGACTCCCTTAATTCCTTAGAGTAATCGTTCCATGAGATTCTGGAACACCCCTGGTGCCACACTGACTCTGAATTGGAGCCTTTTGCACTGGAAAGCCCCCCTGCGGGTCACGATAGTTTGCACTTCCAAAGTTTCGGCATCGACGGGCAGCTGTTGATATGCTTGCGCCAAGTCGAGCTTCGCAAAGACCTTTCCTCCCCCGAGTGAGTGTAGGAGGTGCTGTACCACCGGGACTGGGTATGCACTTTGTTGCAGTGCGTTGTTAAGTGTCGCTTTATAGTCCCCACAAATTCTTATGGACCCATCTGGTTTGATTGGGGTGACTATTGGGGTCTCCCAGCATGCATGATCTATTGGTTCCAGGACCCCTTGCGCGATGAGCTTATCTAATTGTTCATCTATTTTTGGTTTGAGGGCAAATAGAACTCGTCTAGGTTTGAGCCGGATTGGGGCAATATTGGGGTTCAAGCTAAATGATATTAGCTGGTACTTGCCTAATTGTCCATCTAACACTTCTTGGAATTCCTTCATCAGCTCCTCTTCCCAGTCTGTTTCCTTGACATGGTTGATGCCCGTCACCTCGATCCCTAATGGCGCGAACCATTCCAGACCCAGCAGGCTTGGGCGGTCTCTGTTGACAATAGTGAGTGGAGGTACTTTTCCATGCCTTTTGAAGGTTACATGGAAGTGTCCAGTTCCTATTATGGGGATTCTGTTCCCCTGATAGTCTTTAATAGTGAGTCTCTGGTTCTCCAGCTGTAAGCTGGGCACTAACCTCTTAATTGTGTCCCAGGACACCATGGAGAGGTATGATCCAGAGTCCATTCTGCACGGCCTGCCTTCGATGCTGACCTGCACGTGTACTTTTCTTGCATTGGAGTTGTCTGAATGGCCAATTGTGACTGTTTGATGGGTTTCTTCCTGTCGTCTGGTCTCACTGAGCTGCTTGCTTTGGTTTTCGTGGTCCCATTGGTTCTCTGTGAATCTGTCTCGGTCTCTGAGAGGCGTGTCGTCATGTCGTCTTGGGCTGGAGTTCCGTTTATTGCGGCAGACCTTGGCGATATGCCCCCATTTTTCACAGTACCGGCAAATGGCGTCTAAAAACCGGCACTCAGAACGGGGGTGGTTGCTGCCACAACTGGCGCACTGGAAGCCTGACTTACGACTTCTCCGCTGGTCTCGCTCCACTTGCAATCGGTGGATCTCCTCTTCCTCATCGTCGGTGTTGGGTGATAGATCGACGTCCTCGTGGTGCACCGTTGTTGCTTTGTGACCAGTTTCAGTTCGTTTTTCAGGGGATGTGTTGGTCTCCAAGGTTGTTGGCCGGTCCCTTGAGTTCATGAGTCGCATCTTGGCCACTGATTTCTTTGTGGCTTCGGCTGTGGTGGCTTCAGCAATGGCTTCGGGAACTGTAACGTCTGCTCGAGCCATTAGCCTGCTCTGGAGCACGGGGTCTCTAAGACCGAGAACCATGCAGTCCCTCAGAGCCTCGTCTATGTCAGAAAAGCCACATGCACCTCCGATGTTCCTCAATGCTGCCACGAAATCCCCGATGCTTTCTCCGTCCTTTTGATCCCGACGGTAGAATTCGTGTCACCGTATCAGGTTTGGCATGGCTGGGGCATAGTTATTCCAAAGTAATCGATCTAGATCTGGCCAAGTCATATCCTTCACGTCCTCTGGCTTGGCCAACGCTTTGGCCATCTTGAATACGGCTGGTCTGCAATGGGTCAGGAACACAGCTCTCTTTCGGTGGTCATTTGCATCCTTGAGATTGTTGTTCTTGGGGAACATGAGGAATCTATTGATGTAAGATTCCCAGTCCTCGGTTGGCTGGTCGAATGGTGCGGGTGGCGAGTTGCTGCCAGCCATCTCTTCAGTTGTTCAGCTCAGTTGCCACATGCCCGACTGGTCTCTTTGTCTCAGAATCCCTCCTTCATCGCCAGTGTTGAAGCACAGGAAATCAGGAGACAGGAGACCAGCGTAACTTCAGCTCTTTATTCAAGATATAGATCTGTGTGTCTTAGCGAGCCGCGCAGCTCTTCTTATAAAGCTAGCCGGCAGCTCTCACCCAATGACAGCTTTCTGAATCTCCCACGATCGGTTCGTCCAATCACGGGAGATTCCTTACTAACCAATCACCGTCTTGCATCTCGGCCAATCACAGTGCAGCTCGTTTCAGCCAATCAGGTTAGGGTATTACAAGTATGTTAATATGTAACAGAATACTCATCTCTAATGATCTAAGTGCTAGAGCCCACTGTAACTACAGAGCCAAAAAGGCGTTAAGAATTATTAACCTAATCCTACGTAGCTTTTTCTCTGGTAATATTACACTAATAACTAGAGCATACAAAACATTTGCTAGACCAATACTCGAATACAGCTCATCAGTCTGGAACCCACATTACGTATCTGATATTAGCACAGTTGACAAAGTCCAGAAATATTCCGCAAGAAGAGTTCTCCACTCCTTTACTCATTGCAGAATAGCTTATGCCACCAGACTTGAAATTCTAGACCTCAAAAACCTAGAACTACGCTGCCTTCGGTCCGATCTAAGTATAGTACATAAAATTATATATTTCAATGTCCTACCTGTCAGTGAATACTTCAGCTTCAACCATGACAATATAAGAGCACACAATAGATACAAACTCAAGGTAAACCACACCAAACCTGATTGCAGGAAATACGACTTCAGCAACAGAGTGGTCAATGTCTGGAATACTCTACCTGGCTCTATGGTTTCTTCCCCAAACCCCAAAAACTTTAACCTTAGACTGTCTACTATTGACCTCACTCCTTTCCTAAGAGGTCTGTAGGGGGCGTGCATAAGCGCAACTACGTGCCTACTGTCCCTGTTCTATTGTTTCTTTATTTTTCTTATATGTACCCATCTCATGTATTCATAACTATGTATACACTTATATCTATTATCTTGTAAGCAGTTGACAAATCAAATCAAATAAATAAATAAATAAATAGATTCTCTATGGGGTTCAGCGAGTTGGCTGGCCAATCAAGCACAGTAATCCCATAGTCATTGAACCAGGTTTTGGTGCTTTTGGCAGTGTGGGCAGGTGCCAAGTCCTGCTGGAAAATGAAGTCAGCATCCCTATAAAGCTTGTCTGGAGGCATGAAGTGCTCCAAAATCTCCTGGTAGATGGATGCATTGACCCTGGACTTAATGAAGCACAGTGGACAAACACCAGCAGATGACATGGCTCCACAAATCAACACAGACTGTGGAAACTTCACACTGAACTTCAAGCATCTTGCAGTGTGTGCCTCTCCATTCTTCCTCCAGACTCTGGGTCCTTTGTTGCCAAATGAGATGCAAAAGTTGCTCTCATCAGAAAAGAGGACTTTGGACCACTGAGCAACAGACCAGGTCTGTGTTTCTTTAGCCTAGGAAAGACGCTTCTGACGTTGTTTGTTGTTCAGGAGAGGCTTGACAAGAGGAATGCGACATTTGAAGCCCATGTTTAGGATCCATCTGTGTGTGGTGGCTCTTGATGCACTGACTCCAGCCTGAGTCCACTCCTTGTGAAAGTCCCCAACACTTTTGAATGGCCTTTTCCTGACAATCCTCTCCAGGCTGCAGTCATCCCTGCTGCTTGTGCACCTTTTTCTTCCACACTTTTCCCTTCCACATAACTTTCTATTAATGTGCTTTGATACAGCACTTTGGGAACATCCAACTTCTTTTGCAATTACCTTTTGAGGCTTTCCTTCTTTATGGAGGGTGTCAATGATGGTTTTCTGCACAACTGTCAGGTCAGCAGTCTTTCCCATGATTGTGCTTCCTACTGAACCAGACTGAGAGACCATTTAAAGGCTCAGGAACCCTTTGTAGGTGTTATGGCTTAATTAGCTGATAACAGTGGGACACTTTCAGCCTAGAATACTGAACTTTTTCACAACATTCTAATTTTCTGAGATTGTGGATTTGGGGTTTTCATGAGCTGTGAGCCATAATCATCTCAATTATGACACATCACAGCTTGAACTGTCTTGCTCTGCATGTAACAAGTCTATCTCATATATTAGTTTAACCTTTTAAGTTGCATTACTGAAATAAATGAACTTTTGTATGATATTTGAATTTTTCGAGTTTCACCTGCATGTCAAGCTTCCCATGGGGCTTGGAATTATATATCTCCAATCACCCAGATCAGGCACATTTCTCAACAAGCCAAAACTCATTCCATTAATTCCAGTGCTGCCTGGGGAATTTTGCAAGTTGAAGTCCAAACATCTTAAAAGTTGCCAAGATTGAGGAGATTGGTTTAAGGTCTCACCTTCATTGCTCAGGAACCACTTTGGACTTCTTTCTCTGCAGAGTTGCCAGTTCTTTTGCTGGCTCTGTTTTTTTTGTGCCTTTAGCAAAGAGATAAATCAAGGTCATATTTAATTGCAACTGTTTCAGTGTAAGGTGTAGCCCATCCAAGATTAAATTTTGAGCCCTGCAGTACTAAACAATCTTAGGCCAATCATTCTCCTTTCACAATTTCCTATTACTAGGCTTATGAAGACTGAAAGAAGGAAGACCCTTAAAAGTCCTTGGAAAGAAAATAGTGGGATGCTGAGATGGGGAGGGAGGGAGAAGGGAGAGGAGGGGAGCAGAAGGGAGATGTAATAACACTGAAAAGTAAAGGAAAGCAGAAATGTCAGGCATGCCAAAAGGCTCTTCCATATTTATCAGCCACAACTGCTACTCAGTTATGAAGCTGCAGTTAATTCATATTCTCCAAATGATTCCTGCAATGAGGACATTTCACTGCAGTGTTTAAAAAAAAAAATAAACCAAGAAATCTAATTGCTCCTTATTGCATTCTGCAGTTCAAGAAAGGCACTTTCTTGATAGTAGACAAACAGTGCTCTCTGCTGGGCTGATTCTGCTGCAGCGCTCTTAGCCCTCTCGTCCTCCCCCTCCCCCAGCCAAATCACTGCCCATGGTGTGAGCCATCATCAACAAAACCACAGGAACCACTCCTTTGCTGAATTCTAGAAATGCGTGCACACTTTCAGGAGCAGGGATCAGAGGTAGTATTCAGCTGGTTCAGACTGATTCTGACATGCCGGTAGTGGAAATACCGAAGCACACTCTCCAAACTGGTAGGAAAAAAATTTGGAAACCCACCACTGGCAGGGATGGAAGAAGCATGGCCTGGTAACCATAGACACACTTCCAACATCCATTCTGTAGCCCCAAACTACTTGATTCCAGAGCTTCCAAAGTAGGTGAGCATATAAAGTTGACTTTGTGTTGCATTTAAGTGTTGGAAGGTTATGGTCAAAACCTTAAGCCTTCTATTGCATATGCTTAAGGTACCCAGTTCACATCCTAAAGCTTCTGAACCCCTCTTCAAAAATGTATCCCTGCCTAGTTTTGGAGTAAGATCACTTAATTGTGGTGACTGCAGTCCCAGCTCCTTCCATTTTAAGGAAGTCCTGCTGAATGAAGGAACTTTCTCTGCATAGGAGGATGACAAACACCTTCTCAGAAACATGGGGAAATTATATCTGAAACACCTGAGAGCATCATTTCTACACCTGAGCAACATGGACAGTGGATTTAGAACACAACTGATAGCATCTTTCTATAGTTTCCATTCAGGGATGAAAGAAATTGTGTCTTTTGGGGAATCCTGGGGATCTTCCCCTGAACCAGAGGTTACAAAGAAGGCCAAATATTTTTGTTCCATTCCTTCTAATCATAGCAGAGATGATCTGCAGGTGTCAGCTGAGGAACAAATCAAGTGTCACCTAAAGCAGGGATGATCATTTTTTTGATGGCTCAAGGATCATACTCCACGTTTTTGGAACAAGAAAATAGGAGCCAAACCACACACATTGTAGGTTTGGGGATAAAGAGTTGAAGGCTTTCTTCTTCTTTTAACAATTATGTGCCTATTTAGGGAGTCTGCACTACGTTTTTCTTGCTCCTTACTCCAACATTGTGGGAAACTGGTCCTTCAGTTTTCATAAGTCCTGAAAGAGAGGGCTTCAGTGAATGCAGGATTTTTATTTCAAAGGCAAGAGAACCCTTTGAATATCCAGTGGACACTCAGTAAACAACGATACATGACTGGTAGAGGGATAAAGAGGAAGGATGCAGCCACGTTAATCTTGACCTTCCACCTTGGAGCATCCTTGACCTACATGGATATTTCTAAAGTAAGCAATCAAGCTGCCCTCTCACCCGCCCAAAACAAACCAAGGGAGAATCAGAAGAAGAAGCAAATCCCTGCCTTTTCTTGAGGAAGCATTTTAACAATTACAGGATTGGGGGGAGGGGAGAAAAGAGGTGACCCTCAACCAATTCCCAAGATATTTTTTCCTTTCATTTTTACTTTATTCTCTCTTTTATTTGTTTGGAGTTTTCTCTAAAATAATAATTTAAAAAATCAAAATGGTACATGAGTTGTGCTCAAGCAATAGAAAAGACATCCTGAGTTAACCAAGATGTGAGCAACTCTGTTCCACCTGCTCAATTTTATTTTCTATCTCGGACTTTTCCAGCAGAAATAAACTATTCAGTTATCGTAGATGTTGCTGCTGACATTTTAAATACCCTGCTCATTTATGTCTGAAAGGAAATAAAACCAGTGTGGTGTATTTTATTTTTTCTTTATGTATATTGAGAACATATGCACCAGAGACAAATTTCTTGTGTGTCCAATCATACTTGGTCAATAAAAAATTCTATTTTATTTTTTTTTACTATGTTTTTATTGAGTTTCTAATTTTCAACATAAAACATCATAGTTTCAACAACATTCTTGACATCGATTTAACTTCTTATCTTAAATATCTTAACACATTGTATTTATATTTATCTAATATCAATTAATAATGTTTACTATAATCATCATTCCTATATTCTTATATAATTTACAAATTTACATTTTATATTCTTAAGGCTTCTTACAGTTAAGTTTCTTGTCTTATTTTTTTTGTTCTGTTTGCTAACCAATCATACCATTTATTCCAGATTAGGAAGTATTCAGTCATCTCTTTCTTTCAATTTCAATGTTAACTTATTCATTTCAGCACTTTCTGTTACTTTTTGTAATATCAGTTCTTCTTTAGGAATATTCTATTCTATTCTATTCTATTCTATTCTATTCTATT
>BLBF01000072.1:1425469-1485755 GCA_015471245.1 Laticauda colubrina
TATTCTATTCTATTCTATTCTATTCTATTCTATTCTATTTATTCTATTCTATTCTATTCTATTCTATTCTATTCTATTCTATTTATTCTATTCCATTCCATTCCATTCCATTGCATATTTTCTGTTCTGTTCTGTTCTGTTCTGTTCTATTCTATTCTATTCTATTCTATTCTATTCTATTCTATTCTATTCTATTCTATTCCATTCCATTCCATTCCATTCCATATTTTCTGTTCTGTTCTGTTCTGTTCTGTTCTGTTCTGTTCTATTCTATTCTATTCTATTCTATTCTATTCTATTCTATTCTATTCCATTCCATTCCATTCCATTCCATTCCATTCCATATTTTCTATTCCATTCCATATTTTATATTCTATTCTATCCTATTCTATTCTATTCTATTCTATTTATTCTATTCCATTCCATTCCATATTTTCTATTCTATTCTATTCTATTCTATTCTATTCTATTCTATTCTATTCTATTCTATTCTATTCTATTCTATTCTATTCTATTCTACTCTATTCTACTCTACTCTATTCTACTCTACTCTATATTCTAATCCTTTTGGATGTCTTCAGCAAAAATCTAATCTTTTTTCCCCCAAAGAAAAAAATAAAGCTTTCTGTCTCTACCTTTGGGATAACAATACAGCTGCACTGTTCTTCCTATGGGAACAAGCAAAAGAGTCATTGAGAAAAGGCACCTGGTGGCCAATTGCCTGTTCCTTCTTTAACTGGTGGGACTCTCTCATCTTTGAATGGACAACACAAATGACCAGAAGGTCCAGCTCACCCATTGTTCTACATTCATGCCTTGCAAAGATTGTCTAAAAACACATTGATCCTGACCAGGTCAAGGTGGCCCCTTCCACACTGCAATTAAAGCATGGCTCCCATTGTGATCAGATGCCTGGCTGGGTAGCACACACCCTACCTCTGACTCCAGTTGAGGTTCCTCATGCTCCTCTGCCCACAGTAATTGCACCCTGAAAGAACCGCCATCCTGATCACAAAGCTTTTGTTCCTGATGCAATAGGTAACTCATAAGTACTTGCCACCTTTTGAAAAGAACACACACACACACACAATCTTATCCCAGTGAAGTCTGAAGAAGTCTTATCAATTATCTGCTTTACTGTGATTGGAAAGCATCCCTGAAACTTCTTCTAGAGTTTGCTCAGTGTAGTAAGCAGGAAATAGGCAACTTCTAACTTGCTCACTTAGGAGATGCATTTTTATAATCATTGTTATTAGCAATAGTACCTAGACTTATATACTGCTTTATAGTGCTTTACAGCCCTCTCTAAGTGGTTTACAGAGTCAGCCAATTGCCCCCAACAATCTGGGTCCTCATTTTACCCACCTTGGAAGGATAGAAGGATGGATCAAGCTTGAACCTGCTGAGATTCTGCCAAATAGCAGGCAGTCAGCAGTGAACAGAAGTAGCCTGCAGTACCATATTCTAACCACCTCACCACAGTGGCTCATATTATTATCCGAATAACTATCATAGGATTCCAACAAGTTGAGTCCTAACCTAAAAGTCATGGAAGTATTGCTGTAAAATGTATGCTGTGCTTTTAGATAATCACATTCCAATAAGTTTTACATTTCTAAATATTTGATTTTTCTTTCCAGGGTATTGCACCAAAGACTGTAATCAGTATGTGGGTTTTTGCCCTCTATAATCTCAATTTGTAAATTGTGATATTTGGCTATTTTCTCTAGTTTTTATCAACTTGACTCCCTTTAGATATTACCATGTCAATGAACCCCACCTTCTTCTTTTTGATAACAGTAATGCTTATGTAAACATTATTGTTATTGGTTTTTATTCATCAAGAAATAACATAGTGCAAAGAACAAACAAAAAAGAACCATATCTTTGGTGTTGTTTATTTAATACTTCTTTCCTCTCTTCTGGCACCTTGCAGAGTTCTGAAAATTGCAACACATTTGGAGAAGGTTCTTCTAAAGAATTAACACATTCTTTCATAAGCAAAAAAAAAAAAAAAAAGAGGAGTTGATTCAAAGAAAGAAAACGAAATATGGAAGAAACCAACGTGGAAACTTTCCCTAGGACTCCAAGGATGGAAGCTTTATCAGAATAGTCAAAAAATCCCTGCTTGATCAAAGTGCAAATCATCAAGCATTTTGTGTCCTACATAGCAGATTAAAAAAGGAGGTTCACGAATACAGAAGGACATTGATTGATGGACTAGATTGAATGATAAATCACCTGTCAACAACTGGATGTTAATTCTTAATAACCATAGGCAACTTTAGGATGATCTATCTATCCCAACCTGGCTTTCAGGTCTTCCATCACTGCTCTAATCAAGTCCATCCATGTTGCTACTAATTATCAACTTTCTTTCTTTCCATCCATTTATCCAGTTTTGTGGATTTCTCAAGGGAGCTGGATCTTGCATGATGAGTCCAAAAACAGGATCATTTGAGCCTGGTCATTTATGCCTCTCAAGTGAACATTCTGATTGATTCCCTCTATTACCTCCTCCAACACAGCATTCAAAAGCTTCAATAATACTTTTCTTAACCTGCTTCTTTAGGATCCAAGCGGAAGGTCCTGCCATCCTCAGGTGCTTCCAAGCTACTCTGATTTAAGGGTGGTTCTATTTTCTTCAGAGGGCAGGAAAATCAGAGATGACCGGAAAAGGGAAGGAAGTCATTTCAGGGAGAGAGAGAAACTGAGATAGTTTAATCAGGAAAATCTGAGCTTTGAGCAGACCACTCTACAAATTAGCAGATGGTCTTTCATTGGAGGAATTTAAGTGATTGGATGGTCATCTGCCAGAGTTGCTGAAAGATCATCTGCACAGTTGCAGGATTTCTGCACAGCGGCTGAAGGTAGATTAATGGGTTGGGGTATTTTACTTGTGAAGCTGACCGGAGTGACCTAGAAACTAATTAAATAATAAATAAGTAGATCAATAAAGGTCCCTGAGACATGTGGGTTTTTTTAAAAAAAAATTATGATTTGATATAATTGAAAAGAAAATGTCTTGCATGCAGAGGGTAATTTTTTTTCTTTGTTCCTGTGCCCAAGATGGATGATGTGGAAGGGCTAATCTGCCAACAGAGGCATGGATCAACCTTAGAGTTGGGTCTCTCTGTCTCCAGGCTGGGAGACACTCTAGCCATAAATCTACGGGTAGCGATTCTACCCTCACTGTGTCTATGCTTTTGATTTACTCAGCAATTAAAGGGAAGAAAAGGCATAATTGGGTGGTGACATGATCCTGCTTTTGACCCACAGCAGAATGACACAATGGGGCTAATGAATCTGATCAGAGAAAGACAAATAAATCAAGTCAGCCTCCAACTGGTGGGGAGAATAAAATTATTACCTCTAGCCCGGAGACAGCCAAGCTCTTCATCCCTGGGGGATATTAGTTCACAATAAAAATCAAGTGAGGAAGGCATGTTTGCAATGGCCAAAGCTGAAGCTGTAAGTGGGTAATGCTGGTATTTACTTTCCTTCTTATTCAAATTCCTGTGGAGGGAACATCTCACCATTAACAAAAAAAATCTGAATGATTAACTTGTAAAGACTTGATGAAATTAAGCCAAGGATCAAGAATGTGAGACCCCTACTCCTCTCTTAGTGCTTTTCGTGAAAAAAACAACAACTGAGTAACTTTGCATGATTTCAGGGAAAGATCTTCTCCATCCATAACCTGATAACTTTCAGATATAGTGGACAGAAGGTCCCATCATTTTCCAGCTGGTGGCTAATAGCTTCTTGTCTCTGAGAGCAGGAGGCATGCCAGGACAGGGAAAAATGTCTGAATATGTTGAGCAATTGCTCTTGAGGAATCTACTTAAAGTATGTGATGGTCTTCTGTTCTTGCAAATGCAACACTGGCTGGGAAAGAGAGAAGGAGAAGGGGAATGGGTGAAGGGAGGATGGCGAAAGTTGAAGGAGAAGAAAGTGACAGAGGTGGTAGTTCAGTAATAACTGGAGGGCTGCAAGTTTTGCATCCCTGTCTCAACGGTCCTCACTTTCAGCCTTTCATAAACATTTCTCAAAACAGAGAAGTCCAAATTTGCAGTTTCAAAAACAGGAAAAGTCATGTATTACGCATTCTCCCTCCTCTTCTTGAAGTTTTCCATACAGAAAAACTATATATGTGGCTTATATGGTGCCTTTCATTCAGGAGCTCAAGGTGGCATGTGTAGCTTTCCCTCCTCCTGTGTTCTCCCACAACACTCCTCACTGGCAAGCTGAGCCAAGAGACAATCCCTACCCTAAAATTGCCTAGTTAAGCTAATGTGGCTGAAGGTAGAGTTCCTAACACAACACCCTAACCACTGGCTCACACAGACTCCAGAAAATCCAAGGGTTTTTATAGAGATGAAGCCCCACATGGATTGACTTTTAGGGCTGCCCCCATGAGGCAATCTATCTCTATTACTAGATTGATGTCACCATCAACGCCCTCTTTCTTTGCTCTGGAGCAACCAATCAGAAATAAATTCTGGCTCCTGTGCATCCCATTTAGATTATTATAATCAGCCTGCAGCCTTTCTGAAGTCTAGGAGTGTCCCTTATCTCATTGGCTGGGCTCTGGTCCTGAAACCTAGAAAACTGAGGTGTTGAGTCCCAAGTTCTCATCTAGGAGCCAGGAATGAGGTGGATCAAGATCAAGACTCAGAAGATCAAGTCAACCAAGGTAGGAGGGAATACATATTATATGCAGGAGAATGAGGCCAACTCCGCCCAGGAAAGTAGGTTCCCCCAACCGACATCCAACATGGAAGGTCATGGTCCAAAGGTTGCATTCTTCTGCTCCAGGCTTTACAATGTATTTAATTGAGAGAAGTTCTTGGAGTTGTAAGCTGATAAAAATACTGATGAGTGTCCTGTAAAAGTGATTGAAGCATTTTTTCCAGCATCAGGGCTAGAATCATTGGGCATATGCATATTTCTCTAAGCATGCCAGGTTCTAATCTTCAAAATGTCTTAATCTAAATTTCAGATCCTTGTTTCTCCTATTTGTTCATTCTCAGTCTGTGGTTTGTTGTGTACTAAGTCTGGTAGAAAAGGGCAGTCGAGAAAGCTAGAAGGACATGGACAAGGAAAAAATATGTAATTTTGTCAAAATGTTAAGAGAGTTACTATTCAACTCAACCGGGAGAATCAAGGCTGGCTATACTAAATGCAGAGCTAATGGAACCAACCATAATTGACAAGCAAGCCATCATTGTCCTTGTCATAATCTATTATGTTTCCAATGTTCCTTTTTCATTAGGATGTTATTTTTTTTAATGAAAGGTGACCTAACAATGAGTTGGAATTTACCAATTATTCAAGTAAAATCATTTTACTCTTCCTTCACTAGTTTAAAGAACTGTTCCTATTGGGAAGTCATTGGTAGATATTTTAATGAACTGCATCAGTTCTTCACTAATCAGTTGTAAAAAAAAAGGAAAGAGGCACTCAAATAGTATCAATTGAGAAGGGGCACTGAAGAATTCATAACTGATTGTAAAATCCACGGCCTTTTGTTCTCTCTTGTATGTTGGTCAAAACTCTGCAGGATCCTACTTAAGTCATCACATAGATGGTACGCTGGGAGCATTTTAAAACACTTTTAATGTAAAAAAACTGTTGTTGTTTTTTTAACACAGGAAAGGATGTATGCAAATTCACGTACCTTTAAGAGAATCCTGGTAGCCTTTCAAATATTCATTGAGGGGCTCTACAATAGATCATTTTGTAAAGATATTAGATAAAATGTACTCTCGTTCTACAAGTTCAAAGGTTCCTTCCTTCCTACCACAAAATTGGAGAGATCAGAAGCTGCACTTAGTCAAGGAAAGTAGGGAACGGCTGGGTGATAGTTTTCTTTACGCCCACTTTTTTTTTTAATGTTTGCATGAATTTAGCTAACAATCTTTGTGCAGGATTAATGCAACTGTAAAGAAAAGAGCGAAATCATTCCTATTATTGTATGGAAATGAATATCAATTGGGCTGATGTTTTTTTTTCCCGACTTACCAACTGTAAATTATCAACCTACTATTTATGCAGAAAAATGCACAACAAATATTTACATGCGTTGCTGTGCCCACATTTCAAATATAAGAGTTTTTGTATTCTATTTTCATAGTGTGCCATTTGGGACAAGGAACTGTGTTTTTTTTTTCCTCTGCAGGAAAAAAAAAAAAAAAGCTTATATCTTTGGGTCTGCAATTTTTGAAAACTTGTAGCCTTTTGCTTAATAATGACTAGGATGGGGTCCTTGCAAGGTCATGCAACCAAACCATAAGTTAATCCAGCTGCCTTATTAAGGGGACTATTGTTTTTGCTGAAATAAATTAACTTAGCAAAAAAAAATTGGGTGTGCAGATCTAGCAAATGCATTCAGTTTTGGTCCCCACAATATTGAGACTCTAGAAAGAGAGCAGAGAAGAACAACAAAGATTATTAAGGGAGAGAAGAGAGAAGAGAAGAAGAACTTTATTGTCATTGTACAAGTACAATGAAACTGTGGATGTACCCCAGCAACTGTTCGCAATACAATAAAACCAAAGCACTTAAAAATGAAGATAAGAAAAACAGAGTACCCACTTCTCCATTTGCAATTAGAGAATACAATATTTACGAATATACACAAAATATACTTGACTTGAGGCATATGAAGAGCAGCTGAAGGAATTGGGTATATCTAGTTTAATGGAAAGAAGGGCTAGGGTGAAAGGATAGCACTGTTCGAATATTTGAGGGGCTGCCCCAAAGAAGAGGGAGTCAAGCTATTCTCCAAAGCACTGAGGGCAGGCAGGACAAGAAGCAATGGGTGGAAACTAATCAAGGAGAGAAGCAACCTAGAACTAAGGAGAAGTTTCCTTGACGGTGATAACAATTAATCAGTACGAATTGCCTCAGAAGTTATGGGTGCTTCATCACTGTAAGTTTTTAAGAAGAGATTGGACAGCCACTTGTCTGGAATGGTATATGGTTTCCTGCTTGAGCAGGGGGTTGGATTAGATGACCTCCAAGGTCCCTTTCCAACTCTGTCATTCTGTTCAATGTGAACCAAAAGTGTGCTTTTGCAACTTATCTCCCGAAATGTTTAAAAAACAATGTCATTCTGGTGCATTTGTATTCTGTATGTATTTTGGCAGGTTTGAAATTGGTATGTTGTTCTAAAATTTCCCGATAAACCAGATTTCTTATCCTGCGCTAACCTGTATTGCAACCAAAGATGGATTCTGTTTATATCTTTCAGGCTCTTATTTCCAACGGATATGACTTTAGCTTATAATCTTAAGCACGGAGGGATTTTATTTATCGAATGAAACAGCTAGTGGAAAGCAATCTTAAGTACATTTATTCAAAAGAAATCCCACTACGTTGTGTGAAAGCTGAATTTTTTTTTAGCCCTGCCGTTTGCTAGAAACTGGTCATTTCTTCCTTGTTTAAAACAATCAGAGGGGAAGGCAACCATGCTTTTTTTCCCCATCAGAGATTTCTAATGCATTTTATTCTTGCTTGACTTTCCAGATTGCAAGATGTCCCGAATGTGGCTTCTAGAAACATTGGTTGTCATGCTCTGTAAGTACAGTCTTCCAGGATTTTAAATATTTTTGAGCAATAGCAATAGCAACAGCATTTAGATTTATATACCGCTTCACAGTGCTTTACAACCCTCTCTAAGCGGTTTACAGAGTCAGCCTATTTCCCCCAACAATCTTGGTCCTCATTTTACTGACCTTGGAAGGATGGAAGGCTGAGTCAAGCTGGAGCTGGTGAGAATCAAACTGCCAAATTTCAGGCAGCCAGCAGTCAGCAGAAGTCTAACCAGTGTGCTACCACAGTTTATAAGTAATAAGTATATAAGTGAGCTAGTTCCTCAAAACCATAGATGATTTACATCTATAGAGATTCTCAGTCTTCCAGGTCATGGTTGTCCCAAAGGGTCTTTTTCAAGAGGGAACTGGACTTTTTTTGCTTTTCTTTGAAGACGTTTCGCTTCTTATCCAAGAAGCTTCTTCAGCTCTGAAGAAGCTTCTTGAATGAGAAGCAAAACGTCTTCAAAGAAAAACCGGAAAGTCCAGTTGCCCCTTGAAAAACAAAAAAAAGTGCTTTTGGGGCACGGATGATTTATTTCAGTTTATCCAAATTTAATGACCACTTGTTCAGCCATCGTTCAAACTTGCAACGGTGGTGTACAAGTGATACTTCCAATCTGTTTTTAGAGTTCAAACTGTCACAACATTCCCATGATCATGTAGTCATCCTTTGCTGGAAATCCATGTTAAGTCAGCAGGATGTCACAAAAAGGCAACCATGTAACATGCTCACTTAATGACAGCAGTGGGATTTATGTGATGGCAGCAACTGAGAGTGTCAGAATTGTGGTTTGTAAGCAGTGTGGTTATCTAAGATCATGATTTTTGACCATGCCTCCTAGCAATAGAAATTCCAGCTCCAATTGTTGTTATTACCTAAGAAATACCTGTAGGAATTCATGGAAGGCAGGCAAAATGTATGGGTTGTACATCTTGCTAACAATGGACCATGGGTAAGCACACCATTATGTATTATGGGCCACAGGCAAATCTTCCAGTATGAAAAATATTGAAAATTAAACAGAAAGAGGATGTAGAATATTATCAAACATGGAATTTATTTTACCAGTGGTTGGAAAAAAGAGCTGGAGATTAAGAATGTAAATTTGTATTGTTTAGCAAATTAAATACCCAGACAACATGATTTTTATTAAGCATTAAGAAATGCATTTAATAAAATCAATCAAATAAAAAAACAAATATAAATAACTGATAACAGATAATCAGAGTTGGAAGGGACCTTATAGGTCATCTAGTCCAACCCCCCGCCCAAGCAGGAGACCCTACACCATTTCTGACAGATGGCAGTGCAATCTCTTCTTGAAGGTCTCAAGTGATGGCGCTCCCACAACTTCTGAGGGCAAGCTGTTCCATTGGTTGATTGTTAACAATAAATTTTAATGTCAAATATTTCAGTATTGGATCCAGCTATTCCTCAACTCACAACCATTCATTTAATGACTGTTCAAAGTTACAACAGCCCTGAAAAAAGTGACTTATGACCATTTTTCACCCTTACAACCATTGCAGTATCCCCCATGGTCACATGATCGAAATTCAGACATTTGGAAACTTGTATGTACTTGTGACAGTTGCAGTGTCTCGGGATCATGTGATCACCTGTCGACAAGCAGAAATGGGGGAAGCCTGATTCACTTAATGACCATGTTACTAATCTAAGAACTGAAGGGATTCAGTCAACAACTCTGGCAAGCACGGTTGTAACATTGAGGTAAAAGCCAATTCATATCTTGCTTAGCAATGGAAACATTTTTACTTTTATTTATTTATTTTATTTTGTCAAAAGCTTACAATACAACAGAAACAAGAACAAACATAAGTTTAAATGCAAGAAACAGGAACTAATAATTGGGGACAATAGGACGGGGACGGTAGGCACGATTGTGCGCTTATGCACTCCCCTTACAGACTTCTTAGGAATGAGGTGGGGTCAATAGTGGATAGTTTGAGGTTAGTGGAGTGGGGGTTAGAGAATGTAACAACAGAGACAGGTAGTGAGTTCCAGACATTGAACTTTGCTGAAATCATCCTTCCAGCAATTGAGTTTGGAGTGGTTTACATTTAGTTTAAATCTGTTGTGTGCTCTTGCGTTGTTGCAGTTAAAGCTTAAATATTCATTAGCTGGTAAGACATTGAAATATATGATTTTATGTACTGTGCTTAAGTCCAATCTTAGTCGGCGTAGTTCAAGGTTGTCTAAGCTTAGAATCCCAAGTCTGGTGTTGTAGGGTATTCTGCTGCACACAGAGGAATGTAGTACTCTTCTGGTGAAATACCTCTGGACTCTCTTAATTGTATCTATGTCAGATATACAGATATACATTGGGGTCGATTGCCATCGTAAGCCGAGGACTACCTGTAAACTGCCCCAGATTGCATCCCACAATCGCAAACGATCACTTGGTTCCTAGTGTTATGCATTTATACATCTCCCTGGATGATCAAGTGCAGGACATCACATCAATTTGGGATGAGATCAGTGGTGGGATTAAAAAAAATTTTTATTACCAGTTCTGTGGACGTGGCTTGGTGGGCGTGGCAGGGGAAGGATACTGCAAAATTCCCGTTCCCTTCCCACCCCACTAACCTGCTTTCCAGCTCCGTTCTCCTGTGCAGGGCAACAAAAGGAGACCCAGCCAATCAGCTGGGAGGCAGAGAAAAGATGGGGGTGGGGCCAGTCAGAGGTGGGATTTGTCAGCTCTCCGAACTACTCAAAATGTCCACTACTGGTTGGTTCTCCAGAACTGGTCAGAACCTGCTGAATCCCACCTCTGGATGAGATACACCAATAATACTCACCTGTATAGTGCCAGAACGGGCTGGATCAGGAATGCTGCTGAATTACAGCGCACGGAGGCTGTGAGGCTGTAGATCAGGGGTATCTAACCTTGGCAACTTTAAGACCTGTGAACTTCAATTCCCAGAATTCCCTAGCTGGGGAATTCTGGGAGCTGAAGTCCACAGGTCTTAAAGTTACCAAGGTTGGACATCCCTGCTACAGTTGCTATACTGATTATTAATCAACTTCTGCATCCCATTCAAAGTGCTAATTATTTTTGTTTATAACAAAGCTCGGTTCCTGGAATTTTCAATCTGCACTATGTATTTATTTAGGGAGGATCTTCAGATGTAATGAAATAAAGGGACATATGTTCAAAGACTTTTGTGTGTGCGCGTCTGCTCCACCATCTGAATATCTTGGGTGCCCTTAGCTTTTAGGTCTTGAAGAAATCTTTAAGACTTATAGATTTCACAGGGCAGTTGGATTCCAGTGGTGGCTAGCTTGCTTCAATTAACATTTTGTAACTGGATGTTTCTGTAGGATGTTTTTGTAACTGGATGTTTCCACATAGTGAGACCATCCAGGAGTAACCAGACCTTGTACATGAAGTCAGCGAACAGAAATTGCAATGTGAGATTTTGACAGCCAACTTTAGCAATGCTGCTTCAGGCCTTCCATGTTTGGTAAATTGTGGCCTTCCACACCTTGCTAACAGGATTCCTAGACTACCCTTACTAGCATCTTAGGCTGATATAGCGAAGGATGAGATATACCACACATCATAAATCCACAAATCCTGCAAGGTCACATGTTTCTACATCATAGTCTCTGTTGCAGCAAGAGCTAACCAGCTCTTCTGTCTGTCTTTCCAGTGGTGAGATTCAAATAATTTAACAACTGGTTGCCTGCCTTAATGAGTTCTTCCAACAACCAGTTCGCCAAACTGCTCAGAAAGTTAACAACAGGTTCTCCCAAAGTGGTGCGAACTGGTTGAATCCCACCACTGCTGCTTCCCACCAACAGCAGTAGCATGAGGTAGCCTTCAGACCACTGGAGCAGGATTTTCCAACCTTGACCATTTCCACATAAATGGACTTCAGCTCCCAAAATTCCACAGCCAGCATAGCCATTTCTGAGAATTCTGGGAGTTTAAGTCCACTCACCTTCCATTGGGCAAGGTTGGGAAACCCTGCTGCACGGTATGAGGCGGAAGGAGGGAAAATGAGGATTTTTAAAGCCTTATAATATTAAGGCACGCAGCAACCAGAGGCTTAGTTTTACCAAGTCCCTGTAAATAGCATAAAAGCACCAAATATTTGTTCCTTAATGTATTCCAGCAATTCAGTAAATCAAAAATTGCAGCTCTATCCAGTATGCAAATACGTTTTGTCCTGGTGATGAATGTTGCTTTTTTTTCCCCTTATAACATTTGCCTGCTCTGCCACCTGGTAGAGAAATTCTTTTCTTCCCCAGCTCTGTATAATGGAGGGCCGTCTAAGGGGAATGAAATAAAATGTTAATTCAGAATTATTTAATTCAGAATCATTTTAATTTGCTTTTCAGTCTGAATTAGATATAAATAGGGTTCACTCTCCTTCCCAGCACCCTTTTTACATTACACAAATTACATCTGTACTGATTTCTGTGGAGGGCATTAGCATTTTAATCAGCCGTGCCATACTGTATCTGGCAGTCCAACTTAAAACTCCAAGGTGTATTGATCTTTTTTTAAAAAAATCACATTCTCCCTGAACATAAACAATTAATGTGGGGGGGTGGGAATTGCACTTCTATCTAGCAACCCAATGGCATCTGCTTGATGCTTTGAAACTTCCAGAGTATTTCTATTCTTTTTTTCCCCCCATATATCATCTGTAATTTGTTTCTTTTCTAGCACTGCTGCCTCTGATAAGCTCTCATCCGGATCCATGCCATGAAATCAATTGTGGGAAAGGATATGTTTGCCAAGCTGTTCACAACCAGGCAGAGTGTTTCCCAGAACCTCAATCCTGCAATTCTGTCCAATGCCAAGAAGGAACGCTCTGCGCGATAGTCGATGGCTTGCCCAGATGTGTCCCTTACCCATCCTCTTGTCATCAGGTCCAGTGTAAAGAAGGGACAATTTGTAGCCTGACAGATGATTTCCCCAAATGCATGCCTGTGCCACAATCCTGTGCTGCCGTTCAGTGCAAGGAAGGCACCATCTGTGCTATTATTAACAGTTGGCCTCAGTGCATTTCAAGGCCCAAGTCTTGCCAAGACATGCCGTGCAACCCAGGAATGGTGTGTGAACTCATTAATGGCTGGCCACAGTGTGTGCCTCACGTGCCTTCCTGTCGCAGCGTCCACTGCAAAGAAGGAACCGAATGTCAGATCATTCACGGCCAACCCCAGTGCGTTCCAGCATCTGCCTCCTGCAGTGAGATCCTGTGTGAGAGAGGAACCATGTGCGAGATGGTTGACGGCCAAGCCAGGTGTGTCCCATTGCCACCCTCCTGCCTCCATATTGAATGCAAGCAAGGGAGCATGTGTGATATGGTGGACGGGTGGCCAAAATGCGTCCCAAATCCAACTTGCAAAGATTTAAATTGCGAAGCTGGTTCCGAATGCAAGATGATGAATCACTTGCCCAGATGCTTGCCTATCCCAAGCTCCTGTGGCCAAATTCACTGCAGGCCTGGGTCCATATGTGAGCTGGCAGATGGTCAACCCTTATGTGTGCCCATCCTACCCTCTTGCAACAAGATCCATTGTGAAGAAGGAAGGCTCTGTGAGATCCTGGATGGTGTCCCCAGATGTGTGCCTGCCATCACCTCCTGTAACAACATCCAGTGCCCGATGGGAACCATCTGTGAAGTGGTCAACAATTGGCCCACGTGTAGACCTCACCCACACTCCTGTGAGAGCATTGTGTGCAAGAATGGAACAGTCTGTGACATCGTCAATGGCTGGCCGACTTGTATTCCGGTTGTGCCAACAACTTGTGCATCCATTGTTTGCAGAGAGCAAGCTGTGTGTGAAATGGTGAATGGTGTACCAACCTGCACACCCATCCCACTCTCTTGTGATAGATATAAGTGCAGAGAGGGAACAATTTGTGAAGTTGTCCACGGATGGCCCACATGCATACCTTTGGCTTCCTCATGTCAGAAAATGGAGTGTGCCCAGGGCTCGGTTTGTAACATAATTGATGGCTGGCCTAAATGTGTCCCAGCCCCACCTACTTGTGACCAGCTTCAATGTAAAAGAGGAACCATCTGCGAAAAAGTAAATGGCCAGCCTGCATGTGTTCCACTCCCTCATTCTTGTGAGCACATCTATTGCCAACAGGGGACCATTTGTGAAATCATGGAAGGATGGCCCAGGTGTGTTCCAATCCCTGCATCTTGTGACAAAATCCATTGCAGGCCAGGGACCACCTGCAAAATAATCGATCACTGGCCTCAGTGTGTTCCCATCCCACCTACCTGTGACAAACTGCGCTGCAAAGATGGCAGCATTTGTGAAATTATTGATGATTGGCCCATGTGCATGCCTACTCCTGCTTCCTGTGATAAAATCGAATGCAAGGAAGGAACTGTTTGTGAAATGGTTGATGACTGGCCCAGATGTAGCCGAATGTTGAACTCTTGTGAAAAAGTCCACTGCCAGGAAGGGACCAAATGTGAAATACATGATGGGCTTCCAAAATGCATTTCCATATCCCTGTCCTGCAACAATTACCGTTGTAAAGAAGGGTTTCTTTGTCAGATCGATGAGGGTTGGCCAAAGTGCTTTCCTGACCGTTCTCCTTGTGAAAAACTCAACTGCAGTGCAGGAATGGTATGTGAGACACTTCAAGGGCAGCCCAGATGTGTCCCCATCACCACCTCCTGTACTAATGTCATCTGCAAGGAAGGAACCATCTGTGAAATCAACCATAGTTGGGCCAGATGTGTTCCCATCTCAACCTCTTGCGTGAACTTCAGATGCAGTGAAGGGACTGTGTGTGAGATATATGATGGACGTCCGAAATGTCTCCCCATCTCACCTTCTTGTAACCATTTTCAGTGCAGCTCTGGAACCATTTGTGTAATCAGCCATGGTTGGCCCAAATGTGTCCCTATCGCACTCTCTTGTGAGAACTTCAGATGCAGTGAAGGAACTGTGTGCGAGATAAATGAAGGGCAGCCAAAATGCCTTCCTAGATCTTCCTCATGTCACCAATTCCATTGTAAGAGTGGAACAGTTTGTCAAATAAACAATGGCTGGCCACAGTGTGTTCCAATTCCCCTTTCTTGTGGAAATGCCAGTTGCAGCGTTGGGACCACATGCCAAATGGTCTCTGGCTTGCCCCAGTGTATTCCTACATCACTGTCATGTGATCAATTCACCTGCCATGATGGAAGTGTTTGTAAAATGGTTGATAACTGGCCAAGATGCTTTCCTATCCTGTCCTCATGTGATAGGTCAAACTGCCAGGAAGGTACCGTTTGTGAAATTGTTAATGGATTGCCAATTTGTGTCCCAATTCCATCTTCCTGTGAGAAAACCATCTGTAAGGAAGGGATGATATGCCAGATGGTGAACGGTTGGCCAACCTGTGTTCCAGCATCCTCAATGTTGTGCGCTTCTATGCATTGTCACGTGGGAACTGTGTGTCAACTTGTTGGTGGAAGCCCACAATGTGTGCCCAACACACCTTCCTGTAGCCAGTTTCAGTGTCCTGCTGGGACTATCTGTGACATGGCCAGTGGATGGCCTAAATGTGTTCCTATGCCAACATCCTGTGAAAATGCCCATTGTCAAAGTGGGACTATTTGTCAAGTTATAAATGGTTGGCCCCAATGTGTGACTTCTACCCATTCATGCCAGACAATTCAATGCTGGGAAGGGACCATTTGTAGAATGGTGGATGGTTCACCTAGATGTTTTCCTTCTGTATCTCCCCAAGCGATGTGTTGGGCCTCTGGTCAGCCCCATTATCACACATTTGATGGACGCAGCTTTGATTTCCAAGGAACTTGCACTTATACAGTGGCTAAGATTTGCAGCACCAGCTCCAACCTGCCATTCTTCCACCTCTTTACCAAGAGTCAGAAGAGTTTCCCTTTCTCTTTCATCAATCAAGTCACCATCACCATCTACAACTCCAGCATCACTATGGTCAAGCACGAGTATGGCCTTGTCAGAGTAAGAACACTCTTTGTACTGTTTCATTATTTATTTTTTACATATTTACATTTTACATTTCTTAACTGCCTATCTCCCTCAGTTAACGTTGTTAAGTGCTGACACCAGACAGTGCTGGTGGCTTAAGTTCAGCTGCCCCCAGTGAAAAAAATTCTGCTCGTGAGAGACAAATGAAAGCAGGTAAAACACATTTCTTTTGGTGGATCAGTGTTGAAAGTTGATAATCTAATAGTTATAGAACGTTTGAAACCTTCCTTTGTGCCAGAACAGACAATAGGACATTACTCTAACCCAGGGGTCTCAAACTCAATTTCATTGAGGGCTGCATCAGGGCTGTGGTTGACCTTGGGAGGGCTGGGGGGGGGCATGGGCAGGGGATGTGGCCAACTCGATGTCATTCTTGTTGGGGGCACCTGTGGCGGCCCAAGCGCTCTTCCAGGCTCTCAAGCTCCATTTTCAGTGGCAACTGCCTCTTGCAACCCTCTGCCAGTTATCCAGCCTCCGGGCCTTGAGTTTGACACCACTGCTCTAAGCCATTAAAAAGTGCATGACTTAGAAGAAGGATGTCCAATCTAAAGTTGTCCTTGGGAAATTCTTCAGCCAGCCATTCTGGAAATTGAAGTCCACAGGTCTTAAAGTTGCCAAGGTTGGAGACGTCTGGCTTAGAACCAAGTAGTTGTGGGCTGGATGTATGGTTTTCTGTTTTAGTGTCTAGGCAATTGTGTCATCTTATATTGGCTTTCTGTCCTATATGTAAGATCCCTTGCTGAACATATTCGGCCACCTTGTAACACAGAATGAATGCTAGATTATATGGCTCTTTAGCTATTCTTAATGTTCTTAAATTATAGCTAACACAAATGGGAAAACATTCACATACTGGCTCAGCAGAGTAGGTTTTGACCAGTTCTAGCCCTCCAGGATCTCAGCCATCAATTAGTAACTTGACCTCCCTTTTAACCTAAATATATTAAATATTGGGAAAATGTTCTGCATCCATAGCACAGCAGACTTTACTACCAGTGTAAGTAATCTGCTTTCGTACAACCAGAAGGAATGTGATTACAAATAAATCTACCTTATTAATTAAAAATTGGGTTTTATTATTACTGAATAATAAATTACATATTAATAAATTACATATTACTGAAGATGTTCTTCCATGATACCTATAGGCATTGGTTCTCTATGGGAACAAGAAATTAGAAAAGAAGGAACATTTTGAAGTTTAACTCTCAAAGTGTCCATCTGCTCTTCCATTTTAGCATTTCTATTAAGGCTCCATTATCTTTTTTTTTTTTAATGCTTCTGAAAATGAAATTACAGTTCACAAGCTGCTTTGGTGATTTGTTGCAACCCCATTCACCTGTCGAATATGTAATCTCAAAAACAAACAATGATCACCAGCCTCTGTCTCTTCTAGATCAACCAGGTGCGCTCTCGTCTGCCGGTAAGTCTACACAATGGGATGGTCTCCTTATACCATCGAGGAAACCAACTGGTGATCGAAACCCAGTTTGGCCTGAAGGTTTACTATGACTGGAACTATTACCTAGTGGTGAAGGTCACTGCAGCTTTTCAAAGTCAAATTTGTGGCCTTTGTGGCAACTACAATGGAGATCCCAATGACGACTTTACTACCCCTTCGGGAAGCTTGGCCGCCAACGCTGTGGAATTGGGCAAGAGCTGGAAAGTAGAAGATGGAGATGAAGCTTGCAGGCACGGCTGCCATGACAGATGCCTGCGGTGTTCTGCAGAGTTAGCAGCCAGATACAATACAGAAAGTTCGTGTGGCATGATCATTCAACACAGGAGCGGTCCTTTCCATCGCTGCCATTCCTTGATTGATCCCAAGCCATATTTGAATGACTGCGTAATTGATTTGTGTGCCTTTGAGGGTTACAAGCAGATTTTGTGTCGGGCCCTGAAGACATATGCTGATGCTTGTCAGAGAGAAGGGATGGCAATATCTGCCTGGAGGAAACACGTCGGCTGCCGTGAGTAGAACCTGGGATTTATGGAGATGGGGCTCCCACTAGTTTACAGTGACAGGAGGCATTCATGGGAGGGGACTGTCATTCCGGATTTCAATGGGTGTGATAAATCAGTGTTGCATATATGTATAGCCAGACAGATGTTGCAGGTAAATGGAATAGAGACTGACTGCAACATTTCATTTAAAAGGAAATGGTTCTCGGAAGGGATTAGTTGATGGGCTGCTGAAAAATAATCAGAAAATAAGAAGACTGATTATGTTAAGATGGATGGAGAAGGGTGACAATGAAAAGAGAACCAGGCAATCTATATAAGAATGGGTGACTTGGGATCTGGACCCAAGGCCAGCAAAAAGCCATTTCATTGGAGGCTTAGCAAGTGTTTGTAAACAGATAGAGGCATGGTATGGTACTCCACAATGGCCTTACCTGCAAAATAGCCACTGTATTCTGCACCAAATGTAATTTCTGAATGTTCTAGTGTAGCTCCATGTAGAGGACAGAACTCATACAAGGTGAGTGAGTAAGAAAAAGAATTTTTGGTTCGGAAAGGATGGATTTGGGGCAACAAATAACTTTGTGTAAAAGCTTTGGTGGTCACAGCTGCCACTTGCTCTTAGCACAGGGGTTGGGAGCCCAGGAGGACCCCAAGTTGCATAGCAGTTCCATTTGAGGAAGCGCCACACCATTCAAAACCAAATATGGAGAATCTCCAGTAGTGGAAGAACCATGCACTTAATTCAGTGTGGTCAGGCTTCAGTTTAAAGGAGGAATGTCCAACCATGGCAACTTTAAGACCTTGGGACTTCAATTCCCAGAATTCCTTAACCAGGATGGCTAGATGGGGAATTCTGGGAGTTGAAATGCACAGAGCTAAAGTTTGCCAAGGTTGGGCACTCCTGCTTTAGAACCTGTTCCTCCCCATCTAGACACTAACAGTTCCAGATGTTAGATCAACACTTCACTATAATTACTTAGTCAAGTGAGGGCCTAAATATACAGCTAAGTATCACCAGCATACTGATAATATTTGACCTCATGTTGATGGATGACCTTAACTTAGATATTAAACAAAAGGGTATTATATATTATATTAAACCAGGATGGTTAGGGGTCTGGAGACTAAAACATATGAAGAAGAGTTACAGGAACTGGGCATGGCAAGTCTAGTGAAGAGAAGGACCAGAGGAGACATGATAGCAGCTTTCCAATATTTGAGAGGCAGCTATTTTCCAAAGCACCCAAAGGCCAGACAAGGAATAATGGATAGAAACTGAGCAAGGAGAGATTCAACCTGGAAATAAGGAGAAATTTTCTGACAGTGAGATCAATCAACCCCTGGAACAGAAGTTGCCCTCTGAAGTTGTGGGAGCTTCATCACTTGAGACTTTCAAGAAACGACTGGACTGCCATTTGCCAGGAATGTGACATGGGTCTCCTTCTTGATGACCTACAAAGTCCCTTCCATCTATGTTAACCTGTTAACAGAGGGTGGAGCATCAGTTTCCTGACGCACTCCACAAACTAGGAATCTTCTCTGTTTCATTGCCTTTTACTATGCAGCAAAGATGAGATCTTGTACAAGAACATCGAGCACTAACCCTGTTTGTTCTTCCTTCTACTACAGCCTTGATCTGCCCAGACCACAGCCAACACATGGCCTGTGGCACAGCCTGTCCTGCCACTTGCAACAACCCTGATGCGCCAAAGAAATGCCACCTGCCCTGCATGGAAACCTGCCAGTGCAAGCCGGGCTACGTGCTCAATGGTGGTAAATGCATTCCCAAAGAGCAATGTGGCTGCGTCTATCACGGTCAGATCTATGCTCCCAATGAGCAGTTCTGGGGCGATCGGCAGTGCCACCTGCAGTGCGTATGCAACCCACGAGACAGGAAAGTGGCCTGCCACAGATCCACTTGCAAGGAAGGAGAGGGGTGCCATGTGATTAATGGCGTAAGAAAGTGCCATCCAACTGTCTATGGGACCTGCACTACCCTGGGCCAGCTGCATTATATCACATTCGACGGACTGCACTTTGACTTCTCTGGAAGTTGCGTTTATCGGTTGGCTGAGCTCTGCTACAAGATAGCAAACCTCACTCAGTTCCAAGTCCTGGTTCAGCACCAAGGGCTGGGGTCTGAGAGCTCAGCGGCTGCCAAAGTACTTGAGGTCCATGTTTACGGCATGGCAATCCTTATCAGCCATAGCAGAGTTTTGGTGAGTACAGTACAGGTAGTTCTCAACCACAATTGAGCAAGGTGGTGGTTAAGTGAGTTTTGCCCCATGTTATGACCTTTCTAGGGACACGGTGGCTCAGTGGCTAAGACGCTGAGCTTGTCGATCAGAAAGATCAGCAGTTCAGCGGTTCGAATCCCTAGCGCCGTGTAAGCTCCCAGCTTCTGCCAACCGAGCAGTTAGAAAGCATGCAAAAATGCAGAAAAATAGGGAGCCCTTTGGTAGGAAGGTGACAGCATTCTGTGCGCTTTTAGTCATGCCAGCCACATGACCACAGAGACATCTTCCGACAGCGCTGGTTCTTTGGCTTAGTAACGGAGATGAGCACCACCCCCTAGAGTCAAAAGCACACACGTGCGAGGGGAACCTTGACTTTTATCTTTATGACCTTTCTTGCCACAGGTGTTAAGTTGTGCAGTTAAGTTTGTAACCCAGGTGTTATCTGGTTTCCCTGTTGACTTTGCTTGTCAGAGGGTTGATCACATGACCACCAGGATGATTCAATGGTCATAAATGTGAAAAACAGTCATAAGTCATTTTTTCAGTGCCATTGTAACTTCAAGAAGGCAAATTGTTGTAAGTCAAGGACTACCTAATATCTTCTACCCTTCTCTATTTATACTTGTGAGATTCTTTCAAGTGATATCTCATTTTTATTTCTGGATGGTTTATTATCCTGTCAGAAGAGAATGAGCAATCAAAATAGGATGATTGGGAAATTGTTAATTATTGATCGGAAATTATAAACCTCATCTATTTCCATATTACTCTTTCAGGGCAAATGACCTGTTATTCTCCAGGTGTTACCTAACTATCCTCTCCAACATGCCTCATTTTTGGCTGTGATTCCCAGGGATGTTGGGAAGTACAGCTTATCCACAGCTGCAATACCATAGGTGTCCTATTTCTCTTCTAAAGAAAATCTACCATCCACATTTGAGCACCAGTAGAGATAACAAATGCCTGCCCCCACTGATCAAATTAAAAAAGAAAATTGAGGGAACCCCTGCCTCCAATTAAGGAACTCTTTCCCCAGAAAAGAACAGCTGGCCCCTGTGCAATCTTGTTTTAAACAATAATTGAAGACATGCTTGTTCACTCAGGCATATTTAAGATAATTGGCTCATGCAAGAAGGTTTTGATTTATTTCAATGAGGCACTTTATGCTATAAAAGCAACTTGAGTGGCCTTATCAGGGTGAAGAGGCAATATGATTTAACTCAATGAGCTGCTTCTCATCCCATGGCATTCCCCCTCTTAGCTTCCTCGAGCTGTTGCAAAATCCAGCAGAGAGGTTTGCAAAGGTACTCAGTGTGCCCAGAAGCCTTTTTTTTGCTATGCAACTGTGTGGCTGTTCCCAAGGCAGGGAAGGTGCTAAAAAAGGCAGACAGCTCTTGCAAAACCACTCAACCCTGTTGACTTACAAAGCAGCTTCAAGGGCTTATTTTTGCTCCATCATCAAAGTGGAACCCCCTTTGGGAAGTTCTGTGTGGTTCTTGAGCAAGGGTGGGCAATTATGGCCCCTTTTTGACCAATGGACTCCAAATCCCACAATTCCATGGTTGGCTCAGGAATTCTGGGATTTGAAGTCTACACTTTGTCAAGTGACAGTAGTCGCTCACTCCTCTGCCTTAGAGAATAATTGTAACTCTGAGAGTCTTTCCTTTTTAAAGAGTCACATTTGTTGTACTTAAATTGTTAACTTTAAGCCATTCCATTTTGCTGTCATTTGCCTTTCCCCATGGGGCTCTAGGAAAGTACTATTGCAATAGAGGCAACTTTCTGTCATACTTATTCACAGAGCCAGAAATAAGCTTTTTAGCAGAGTTGCGATGGCCAAATTCTAGCAATCCACATTTTGTGTCAAGGTGCAAGAGATGAGGCCGTACCAGTTTGCCCCAGTTGAGAGACGGATTAATTTCAACAAGCAGAGAATTGCTCAAGGTTGAACTGTTGGGTTCTTAAAGGCAGGGGTGGGCTTCAAAAATTTTACCAACCAGTTCTCTGCCCGGTTGCTGGGTAGGCATGGCCATGGTAGGTGTGGCCTAGTCAGCCTCCTGCACCATGGTTGTGGGACATTTTCCTTGAGCCTCCAGGAGAGCGAAAATTGCCTCCGCAGGGCTCTGGAGGTCCTCTGGAGGCCAGAAACTCCCTTCTGGAGTTTCCAGGAGGCCTGTTTTTTGCCCTCCCTGAGCCTCTGCATATGCCCTGCAGTTACCTGGGATCCAAAATGGGCTGCGTTGAGATTCCTGGAAAGGGAGGGGAGAGTGAGTGGGGCCCGTCAGGGGTGGGATTTGCCAATTTGCTGAAATGGCCATAAAATTATCTCTCGGTTGGCTAAGGGTTTGCATAAAATTATCTATCAGTTGGCTAAGGGTTTGCATAAAATTAGCTAACACTTGGCTCAGGGTGGGCTGCTACCTGTGTACTGGTAGCAGCCCACTCCTGCTTAAAGGCTTGAGAGTTGAATTTATGTTCTGCTGACAAAGAAAAAAGGGAGACTAATATAGATCTATGTCAAGTTATTTAGCTCTCATCAGCTAGCCATACCCTTCTGGGATTCAAACCCAGGCCACTTGCATATTAGGTAGATGCATTAACCTCTAACGGAAGCAGTATGCTCCATCCCATAATTGGGTAGACCAGGTTGCCCTGACAAAAAACACTTACAGGCTTGAGAGTTTGTTTCTCTTGCTGCAGATGTTTCATTGCCAAGTTAGGTATCATCTTTGGTACATGAGGGAATGACACTTGCTGGCTGCTTATATATATAACAGTAGTAGCTTCTCCTTCTAGCCTGGTTTCCTTCATCTATTTTTCTTTTTTGCTTTCTGTTTATCTAGTGCTAATCCTGTTCTCTGAGTCCTGGTTAATGGATCAAGGAATTCACCCTGGCAGATATAAGATATGCATCTTCAAAGTAAAACTGACCCCAAAGTTATTTTAGCTAGAAACCTGCATTTTTAATACCAAGCCTTCTGCACTCTACAGCCAAGCAGAGATGATGCTAAGAAGCTTTGAGTTTGCTAGAATTTGATTACACAGAGCTTTTAAGTTTCTCCTGCCAATGGTTAATCTTTTACCTTCTGGTTCTCCAGCTTTTTCAACCTGCATTTTCAATGCTGGGTAGCCTTGTCTCCTGATCAGAATATAAGTGGAAGTTCTGGGGCTTGATTCTGGTATACATCTACAAAATTGGATAGCAGTAAAGAATATTTGTTGTGGGGATGCAGTGGCTCAGTGGCTAAGACGCTGAGCTTGTCGATCAGAAAGGTTGGCAGTTTGATGGTTCAAATCCCTAGCACTGCGTCACAGAGTAAGTTCCCATTACTTGTCCCAGTTTCTGCCAACCTAGCAGTTCAAAAGCATGTACAAAATACAAGGAGAAAAATAAGGACCACTTTGGTGAGAAGGTAACAGCATTCTGTGCACCTATGGCATTTAGTCATGCCGGCCACATGACCAAGGAGATATATATCTTTGGACAGCACTGGCTTTTCGGCTTTGTAACGGAGATGAGCACCGCTCCCTAGAGTTGGAAATGACTAGCATGTATGTGCAAGGGGAACATTTACCTTTACCTTAAAGAATATTTGTAGCTAAGGGTTGAAGTAAGGGGTCCCTTGATGCTCTCTGAGCTTGGTTATTTTCTTGCAGATATTCCATGAACCAAACTAGGTAACTGCCAAACAAGTTAACAGAAACCGGACCAACCAGAGAACTTCCAAGATTACTCCCACCAAGACTGAAGATGAAACCAGTAGAATATAAACTGAGAGCAAAGCCCACTCCTTTCTAACCTTGATGATATTACCTAGTTTGGACAATGAAACATCTCAACCAAGCTCAGAGGGCACCAAGGACCCCACAATCCTCTTCTTCTTCCCTTCTCCTCCTCCTCCTCCACTCCACAATCCCCTTTCCCTTTTAGCACTGATGATGTTACCTAATTTGGGTGATGAAACGTCTGCAAGTAAACAACCAAGGACACCAAGGAAAATTGAATATATCAACTATCTTCCTGTAAGAAAGATAACACATCTGGCTGATCCCTGCTCACCTCTCTATTTCCTACTGGGGAAATTGTCTTAATGGAAAATGCCCCCCCCCCCAAAAAAAAGAGGTTTCAAGCAAAAGAGGAACCTGAAAGGGCCTGATGTATTTTCAAGGTGGATATCTTTATGCTCTACCAGGTTCCAAGATCTGAATTGCTCCTTCCCTAAAAGACTTGTTTAACATATATATTGCAAAAAAAAAAAAAATTCCCCTTTCTCTCTCTTTTTCCCCTGCTTTCCAGCTGAACGGCCTACTGATCAACCTGCCCTACAATGTTGATTACAACAAAATTTCCCTCTACCACCTGGGATGGGATATTGTGATCATGACTGATTTTGGTTTAATGGTCACCTTTGACATGAAGAACAATATTCGTGTCACAATATCTGGAAGCTACAGGGGACAAACCTGTGGTCTCTGTGGCAATTTCAATGGGAAAGTAGAAGATGACATGATGCAACAAAACGGAATGCCAACAACAAATCCAGGAGAACTGGGCAGAAGCTGGAAGATCCGGGATATCCCAGGATGCCTTGAGAAGGAAGAAGAGTCCTGTGTGGACATGGTGCATTTGGAGTACATGCAGAGAACGAGTAAGGAGTGTGG
This sequence comes from Laticauda colubrina, assembly GCA_015471245.1. Lineage (NCBI taxonomy): Eukaryota > Metazoa > Chordata > Lepidosauria > Squamata > Elapidae > Laticauda > Laticauda colubrina. Next base: position 1,449,934 of record BLBF01000072.1, read on the forward strand.
GCTCCTACTAGACGTCCACGGCCCTTTCAAGAGCTGCCATAGCAAGGTGCCACCTGAGTCATACTTCAAAAACTGTGTCTTTGATTACTGTTCCAATAAGGGCAACAAGAATATCATCTGTCACGTTATCTCCTCTTACGCTGCAGCTTGCCAAACATTAGGGATCCAGATTTCCAAGTGGAGGTCCTTCCACTTTTGCAGTAAGTAAGCACAGGCTAACATATATATTGCTTTCGACAGGTAGCTCCTGACTTATGAGCACAGTTGCAACCCAAATATCCATTGCTATGCAATGGCGGTTTTTAAGTGGGAGTCATGCCTGATTTCACAACCTTTTTGCCATGGTTATTGAGTGAATCACTGCAATGTTACGTGAATCACATGGTCATTAAGTGAATCCAGCTTTCCCCCCCTCCTTTGAGGGTTGTGGCTGGGGAGGTTGCAAATGGTGATCAAATGACCCCGGGACCTGGGGTGGGTTTCAAAAATTTTAGCAAAGAGTTCTCTGCCCGGTTACTGGGTGGATGTGGCCATGGTGGCTGTGGCCTAATCAGCCTCCTGCACCATGGTGAGGGTGGCGTTTTTGCCCTCCCCAGGCTCTGGAGGCTTTCCTTGAGCCTCTGGGAGGGCGAAAACTGCCTCCCTGGACTCCGGAGGCTCTCTGGAAGCTGGAAACAGGCCTATTTCTGGCCTTCCTGAACTTCTGGGAGGCCTGCTTTTCGCCCTCCCCAAGCCTCCATGCACACTGTGCACTTACCTGCATCCAAAATGGGCCACATGGGGACTCCTCGGAGGGGAGGGGAGGAATGGGCGAGGCCAGCCAGGAGTGGGATTTGGAGGTTCTCCAAACTGCACAGAATCTTAGCTAGGGGCCCTCCTGAACCCTTGCAAGCCCCTAACAGCCCATCCCTGCCTGGGACCCTACAACTCTTGTTAATACACGCTGGTTGCCAAGCGCCCAATTTTTCATTACGGGGATGCTGCCAATGGTCATAAGTGAGAGGGATGATTGTAAGTCGCCTTTCCCAGTGCTATTGTAATTTGGAATGGTCACTAAATGGATGGTTGTAAGTTGAGGTTGTAAGTTGCCTGTATAAGGTTAATAGTTTGTGCAAATCTATACCCACCCATTTCTGTAACCGTTTGACAAAAATGTTTTCATGCAAACAAAACAGTTTTATACAAATTTGGCCAATTTATAGGTTGGGGGGGAAAAAAATCACTCTGCATCAAGATCTAGATTAGATTAATGTCCATGATTTTATGTACTGGAGAACAGCATCACATGAGGTAAGGAAAGGATATATGCTTCAGTCTTACGGAAACAGATCAGAAAAACAAATTAGGTTAGTTCCTACTGAAATTTGTGATGAATGAATTATGTTCACATCCATAGCAGACTATTTCTGGATAAAAAGCTTGTGGAAATTTCCCACCAAGAATGATGAGCAAAGCAACAAGCAAGGCACTTCTTTTTCTGAGTGAAAAAGATATGAATTATTCATTTTAATGAGAAAGTGGCTAGGGAGATAATATTCTTGCTCACCTAGTCTAGAAGCTGGGTCAGCCAAAAAAACCACTGTGCTTAATCATGATGAAAAACAGAACGTTAAACCAGATCAAGGTAAGGAACGCACAGTCATCCAGATATTCCTAACTACAGTTCCTAGAAGCCTCCGCTTTGCTTTTATATCCAATGGCAAAGGTTTGGGGGAATAGCAATTCTGGATGGGCAATCCTTGGGTTGGCTTCTAGCAATAGCACTTAGACTTATATACCGCTTTATAGTGCTTTACAGTTCTCTCTAAGCTGTTTACAGAGTCAGCCTGTTGCTCCCAACAATCTTGGTCTTCATTTTACCCACCTCGGAAGGATGGAAGGCTGAGTCAACCTTGAGCCTGGTGGGATTTGAACTGCCAAACTGTCGTTAGCTGGCAGTCATGAGAAGTAGCCTGCAGTACTGCACTCTTAACTACTGCACCACAGAGTCTCCTTTTGTTCTAATAAGCAGGAAAAAGATATTTTCATATCTTTGTTCCTAGCTTCAGATCCGAAGTATATTTTGATGATCTTCCTGGTCATCCAGCTAAAAACAGACTGGCTTAATATGTTACCATCAGATGTCCTTGATTTTAACTTTCCTAAATCAGATATTGAAAAGGGCATCTTCACATCTAGAAGGTACCTGAAAAGCAATGTATTGAAACCATGTCTAAGTGGTTTGCAACATTTCCAGAGGTGGCATTCAGCAGGTTCTGACCAGTTCTGGAGAACCGGTAGCGGAATTTTTGAGTCGTTCAGAGAACCGGCAAATATCACCTCTGACTTGCCTCACCCCCATCTATTCTCTGCCTTCCAAGTCCCAGCTGATTGGCTGGGTCTTCTTTGGTTGCCCTGCACAGGAGAATGGAACTGAAAAGCAGGTTTGTGGGTTGGGGAGGGAATGGAGATTTTACAGTATCCTTCCCCTGCCACGCCTACCACGCTACGCCCAGGGAACTGGTAGTAAAAATTTTTGAATCCCACCACTGAACCTTATGATATGTGGACTTCAACTCCCATGGCTGGCTGGGGGATTCTGGGAGTTGACATCCACACATCGTAAAGTTGTCAAGGTTGAAAAACAATGGTCTTAAAAAGTCAGAACCTAACATATCTTCTTTCTTTGATGATCAAACAAGTAAGAGATTAAGAAAATTGAACCTATAGCTTCAATAAACAACCTGGGAATCTTTCAATAATCTAAACTACCAATCCTCAATCTTTCTTCACCAGCTATACCATCAGCTATACCATATACCAACTTATTTCAGTTGTGAAGCCAAATCCTTGGGGGAGGGAGGGGGGGGCAATAGTTTCCAATCAAGATTCAAAGGGAGATTAGGTATATGATGGAAATTAGTTTGATGTAAGAATAGAGTATTAAAGTAAAAGTAATGAATATGTATAAACTGTAATGGTTATTGCACAAGATACGTATACTCAGATGACACACTGTTCAAATGAAAGATGGAATGTTTGTATAAATAAAATAAAATAATTAAATTAAAAAAAAGATTCAAAGGGTGATTTAAGAAAATGTGATACAACAAGACTGTCTTCTGCAAAATACATCAATGTCTTCTTGTGTTCCCCAGAACCTGACTGCCCCCCAAATAGCCATTATGAAGTCTGTGCCAGCCATTGCCCAGTGACCTGTCACAGCCTCTTTAATCCAGTCCTCTGCACTTCTAACTGTCGAGAGGGATGTGAATGCAACCAAGGTTTTGTCTTGAGCAGTGACCAATGTGTCCCCATCTCACAATGTGGCTGTGTCCATCAAGGTCTGTACTACAAGGCGGGTGAGTCTTACTTTGTCAATGGGTTTTGCAAGGAGCGGTGCACTTGCCATGTCGGTGGTATTATGGAGTGCCACCGATCCTCCTGTGGACCCCACGAGGAGTGCCGTGTGGTGGAAGGCATCCAGAAGTGCCATTCAGATGCTCCCAAGAAGATTGGGATCTGTCACGTCGCTGGAGACCCTCACTACATCACCTTTGATGGTGCCACCTTTGACCTTCAGAGCAACTGCACTTACACGCTGGCGAGGAGCTGTATACGTCAACATTCCCTTCCGCCTTTCTCAGTCAATGTACAAAATGAAAGGCGGTCCAGGGGCAAAATCTCCGTGACAAAAGTTGTGTCTATCACAGCCTACCAAAACACCATTTCTCTCTTGCGGGAAAAGAGAGGCATTATCCTGGTAAGGAGAGATAAATTGAAATATTATGAGTAGAGATGGGTGGGTTGCTTTTGGTTGGGAGCTTCAATAGCAGGTAAGTTAAAGTGTCAACTCATTAAAATATTTATTTGGACTTTTAGAGTTGCCAACAGAAAGGGAGCGGGGAATAGTGTAGCAGCTTGCAAAACTGAAATTGCATTCCATAGATGTTTTCATAGATAGTTTCCAGGCGACTGAAGTTTCTGCCATGCAAAATTCTAACTGGAGAGTATGAATGATGACTCTTGGCTATGGATGAGTCCCACTGGAGAATATGAATTATGATCCATCCAGGGGGTGGGGGAAAACCAGGATCAAGGGTGACAATGAATGATGTGCCTCAGAGTCGGCTACACCCAGGCAGCACTGGCATGTCTTCTTTGAGCTTTGAAAATCCAGCTAGAGATTCATGATTTAAATGGAGGTAACTACCAGAGCCCTGACATAAAGAAACAAATGGTTGTAGCAGCTACAAGGCAATTAAAATATTGAGGATGTACATGTTGAGATGTCCATATGAATATAATAGAATGTGAGTGGAGAATGACTCTAGCTATACCAGACACTAAAAGCTTAGAGGGAAGGTAGGGCATGTTATGGGTTCCATCGATTAGGGATGTACACTTGGGGGATCATGAAAATGGCCCTTCTCAATGCTGCCCTCTTCTCTATGGAATATCATTCCCGTCCCAAGATATGGTTGGTCCCTACCCTGTTCCTTTTCCAAAAGGCCCTAAAAATTTTGGTTTTCCCAGAGGGCCTGTGGACCATGAATGGAGATAAAACTGATCAGGAGGTTATTTGATTGTATTGCTGCTTCCATGTGTGTGGTTGGGTATGTATGTGTGGAGAAGGTAATGTTTTTTTTTTTAATCTGGTGGAAGTTTAAGTGTTGTAACCCTCCCAGAGTTACCTTTGTGTGAGTTGGGCAGCTGTATAAATCTTTATAATAAATGGACAAAAGTGACATGTTCTTTTAGACCAGGGGTCCCCAAACTTGGCAACTTTAAGACTTGTGGACTTCAACTCCCAGAATTCTCCAGCCAGCTGGAGTATTCTGGGAGTTGAAGTCCATTCATCTTAAAGTTGCCAAGTTTGGAGACCTCTGTTTTAGACAAATCAGGAGTAACTGATCTTTCTTCTTCCAATTATCTTCTTGCTTCGGTCTCATTCCTTACCAATGCTACAGGTGAACGGTGCCATGACCTACTTACCTTTCCGTCTTGAAAGTGACAGTATGTGGGTCTTCTATCATGGAGACAACATTGTGCTTCAGACAGACTTCGGCCTGTTTGTGTCTTTCGATCAACTCTACCACCTGATTGTCCAGGTGCCAGAAGCTTACCAGAGCCAGATGTGTGGTTTATGTGGCAATTATAATGGGCATCCCCTCGATGACATCTCTCTGCCCACTGGCCAGCCAGCCCTTAGCGTGCAAACCTTTTCAGCTGCTTGGAAAGTCACTGCTCCATCTGCCACCTGCACCGAAGATTGTGCCTCCATAGTGTGTGGTGCATGTCAAGAAAGCCGGAAATCCAGCTACATACACAGCACCCAGTGTGGCATTTTGCAGTCCCCTTATGGACCTTTCAGTGCTTGCTATTCTACCATCAACCCTACAGACTTCTACAACAATTGCGTGCATGACCTTTGCAAGGCAAGGGGGAACCCAGTTATTCTCTGCCGAGCTGTCCATAGCTATGTTGCGGCTTGTCAAGCAACTGGCATCCAGATCAAACCCTGGAGGACAGCAAACTTCTGCCGTAAGTCTTCTCCCAGGAAGACAGTCTCTGCAAAGAATGGGAGTATCTCCTGAGACAGAGTAGGGAGAATGTGTTCTGACCAAGGCTTCCGAGACCATAAGTACACGCTCAGTTAAAATAATTCCTGTTTTATTTCAATGCTGGGAATTATGTTCATTCCCAGCCAGTAATGAGTCTCAAACAGTCCCTCGAGATAAGCACCCACCTTTCTTTCCTGTGAAGTGCTGCCAACAACAGAGGTGCCAAATGAACTATATAAAAAAAAACAAAAAACCAACCAAACCACAAAGTCCACACAGAGCTTCAAGGTTTAGTCCAAGCAGAGTGAACATCTATGCTTCCTGCAAAGGTTTCTCAACCTTTGCACTTCCTTTATACCTTATGGGAGGGGCAATCACCTCCAACCTTTACTCCCGAGTTGCCCCTTTTGTCTTAGTGTTCTCGCCATCTAGCAGCTTTGCGCACATGCACACTGGGAACAGGCTCCCCTTGTTCCTCTGCCTTGCTGCTGACAGACTCTGGAGGCTCCAGAGGCAGCCCCCCACTCCCAGATGGTCCTGGCCCCATTTCTTTATCGGACACAGGACCCTCATCCAAGTCCTCCCCAGACTCCTGGACTGGTCCCTGTTCTTCCCCACTGTCCAATTCTGCTGCCATCTGCACAGGCTACCAGTGAACCACAACAGAATGGGAGATTTGCAGTAGTGGCAAATATCTGTAGCTCAGGTGTAGGATGAGAGTGAAGTCTCATTCTCTGAACTTGTGGGTTGATTTCTGAACATTTCGTGACCAAACTAGGTAACGTCTTCAGCGGAGTTTGGGAAATGTCAGTATCCATGTTCTTCTGTTTATAAGGGCTTCAGCTGTGGGTGTGTCAAGTGAGGGTCTTGTGATCAGTCAAGTGTGAGTCATCAGTGAGACTCTTGTGATGGGTCTCATAATAAGGAGATTACGGGGCATAAATCAGGCAAAGCCATACTAGGCACATCGATTGTCCATTTCGGAGTTGGAAGATGTTTCTTTGATAGCAATTCAGCTTTAGGTGTCCATGTTTCTTCCCCCAATCACCCAACATCTGTCCTCCCTTTATTGTTATTATAATTGTTGGTTGTACTCAGCCAGATGTTTAGACTGGATTTGGCTTTTTTTTTCATCCAGTTATCCAATGCTTCCCCAGGAGTTGAGATAGGCAGATGTCATCTGATGGTATTAAAGAATATTTTTCAATCACCCATTTGTGAAGCCCTGATTTTAAACATATTAGTTGACCTCATTCTAACATCCACAAGAGAAAAACTCACTCTGGCAGTAATGTTTTTCTTCTTGCAGGAGGAAATCCATTGCACATTATTTGAAGAAAAACTGTAGATCGAATGGGGAAAAGTACATGGCTTTGCCTGCAGGAGATGATTAGTTCAAGCCCAAGCAGTGTCAGATGAGGTTTCATTTTGGCTATCAAGCTAGTCAATAAGGAACTTGAGCAATCTCTGTTCGAAAATACAGCTTCTCAGATTGCTCTGTGGCTGCTGCCTATAGTACATTCCCTTTTCAAATAACCTCGTCTTGTTTCTTTTTTGCAGCTATGAAATGCCCAGTCAACAGCCACTATGAACTCTGCACCCGGGCTTGTCCCGTCAGATGCAAAGAGGCAACTGGCATCACGAAGTGCCCCAACCACTGTGCTGAAGGCTGCCAGTGCAAAAATGGCTTTTTTATGGCTGGGTACCACTGTGCCCCCATCAGTCAATGTCGCTGCTTCCATAAAGGCATGTGGTTTAAGGCAAGTGAAAGCAGAAATTTTTTCGATTACAAAGTTTAATTTTATTTATTTAGCTTTTCCTTTCCTTTTCTTTTTCAGAGGGGTGGTCCAGGTAGCTCTCGAATTTTGAACACTTTCTTGACTGAAGTTACAACCAATCCCCTAGAGATCCTTAGGATCCAGTTCCAAAGTTCCAATGCTCCCCATGTGGCTGCATTTTGGACACTTTGCTCCCAGCCCGCATTTGCAGCATCCAACAATCACGTGGCCATGTTTTATCATTTTTGTGTGTGTACTGAAAACAGGTTTTGGGGAAAACAGGCCCAGAGTTAACAATAATGGCTGCTGGAACAAAAAGTCATAAAATTGGGTTTGTCACATGGGTGACACTACTTTACAACTGTCATGACTTACAACTGTAATGAGCAGGCTCCATTATAGCAGTAGCACTTAACCTGATATGCAACTTCACAGTACTTTATAGCCTCTGCTCTCTAAGCAGTTTACAGAGACAGCATATTGCCCACAACAATCTGAGTCCTCATTTTATCAAGCAACTATGGAAGGCTGAGTCAATCTTGAGCTGGTCAGGATCGAACTCCAGACAGTGGCAGACACAGTCTGTAATACTGCACTCTAACCACTATGCCACCACAGCTCCTGATGGCTAGGTTAGAACAAGAGGATAGGAAGGTGCAGCTAAATAATTTTTTCCTCATTTTGCATGAACAGGATGTAATGAGTAGTGGAGGGAGACTCCTGGGTGACTAGACAATGGTTAGTGGGGGGTAGAAAAATTGCCTCTCATGTCGCCTGATCCCTTGAGTCTGGTTCTGCCTAACATCATTGCAGCCATTTCCAGCTAGGCAAAGCCCTTCCCCAGAGCCCCCATTTTGTGAGAATGGTGTAGCATGTGCTGAAAATCCTCAAAGTGCCCACTTAATGTTATTTATTCATTCAATGTCTATAGCTGCCAACTAAGTGAGCCTGGGTGACTTAACCTCAGAAGAATGGAAGGCTGAGTTACCTTGAGCTGGTTAGGATCGAACTCCTGGCAGTGGAATGCAGAGTTAGCCTACAATACTGTGTTCTAACCACTGTGCCACCAGGGGTCTTAATTATGGTTGTTAAGTCAAGGACTACCTGTAGCATAACTTTCTGTCTTCTCCCAGTTTTCCTCATAACAGTCTATGAAATAAGCTGAGCTGAAAGGAAATGACTGATTGACTCAGTAAAAGAATTGAGCAGGAGACATCTAGTTACAACTTGATTTTGGCTTTCTGCCTTTCCCGTTTCAGTGATGCACGTTGAATGCTTCTGCAGGGTTGATGATTTAAGAAGCTGAATAGCATCTGCATAGTAGAAAATGATTCTCCAAAGTAGAAGAACTATACTTGTACAAAAGGGGTCATATGGATGGATCGGTGTTGCCAGCAAACAGAAACACGTTGGCATTCTCCCTGCTGCACCCCGAACAGAAGGATAGAATCAAGTTCACCTGAAGTGTTAGGACTGCTTTATGATACTTAAGATCACACTTGGTATACTACATCAATGTTTGGTCACCACAATATAAAAAATGATGTTGAGACTCTGGAAAGAGTTAAGAGAAGAGCATCGAAGATGATTGGGGGGGGGGGGGGCTAAAACATATGAAGAAAGGTTGCAAGAATTGGGTATGTCTAGTCTTGTGAAAAGAAGGATTGGAGATCACATAGTAGCAGGGTTACAATATTTGAGAGGTTGCCACAAAGAAGAGGGGATCATCCTGTTTTCCACTGGAAGGCAAACAAGAAGCAATGGGTGGAACTCAATAATCAAGGAATGAAACAACCTGGAACTAAGAAGAAATTTCCTGACAATGAGAACAATTAATGACTGGAATGAGTTAGCTTCAGAATTTGTGGGTGCTCCATCACTTGAGGTTTTTAAGAAGAGAATGGACAACCGCTTGTTGAAATAGTGTAGAATTTCCTGCTCAAGCAGGGGGCTGGACTAGAAGACCTCTAAGGTCCCTTCCAATTCTCTTAGTCCGTATTCTATTCTGAATGGAAAGAAGAATGAAAAGGAAAATGGGAATAATGATGATGCCAAGAGAGACAGTGGGAAATCAGGATGATCCAGATGAATAGAAATTAAGGACTCCACGTATCAATTCCAATAGAAGTGGAGGGTTGATAATTAGATATCAGACGGTCTTTCATATACGCAATTATGCCACAGTAATTGTGATCATCATCTTGTTAATGTAAAATATAAATACACCCTGCCATGGATGTTGGTCATTTCTTAGCTGTCACCCCTAAACCTGCTGTACTTTTTTCGTAAGTAAATTTTTATTAATCATATTTCCACTCATTACAACATTCCGGAATCGGTATTCACTCATGTTGACATAGTTTCTAATTATATAGGTTACTATTCTATTTATTGTATAATTATTTTTACATTTAACTTGTAACAGTATTTGCAGATGTATATACAGTATTTCCCCATTTTGCTATAGCTCATGTAACAACTTTACGTCTGTTTCTAGCCACTTATACCATATATTCCAGATCTTACAGTATTCCGTTTCTTCTCTGTCTTTTAATTCCATCGTTAATCTGTCCATCTCTGCATATTTTTATTGCAGCCTGGAACTCCAATGATCACATCCAATTGCATGGAGAGATGTACTTGTGAACGTCAAGGTCATCTGACATGCACTCCATTCCCGTGTGCAGCTGGAGAAACTTGTGCACTGAAAAATAACAAGTGGGACTGTGTCCGGAAGGAGGGACACTGCACTATTGCCCATGAACACATCTTCACCTCTTTTGATGGAGTATCTGGAAAGCTTCCAAGTGAGGGATCCTTTGAGATCACAGCCCTTGTCAACGCGAAGTCAAAATCCTGGTTCCGAGTGGTGGTGCAGGTGAAGAAATGTCCCCAGTGTGCAACACCCAGTGTGGTTTCTGTCACTGTCTACTTCCACAAACTGATTGTGCTGGTGAATAAGGATAGCTCAGTCTCGGTAAGAAACCACTACTGGCAGATGATAGCACTCATGTTTTATTCACCTACCGTACTCTACTTATAGTCCTATCTATCTCTTTCTTTCTTCCTTCTTCTCCTTCTACATACAAAATGTATGGGATTTCTAATCACCTAATTGCCTTTCCTTCTCCCTTTCCTTTTCACCTAGTTGTCTCTGTCTGACCCAGACTGCCACAGCTAATGAACAAATCAATGAGGTGTAAATTTTATAATGAAAGGTACCCCTAGCAACTGAGATCCAGCTGCCGTGAAGTTACAGTCTACATACTCTTACAAAGACTAGGATGTAAGACAGAGATCAAATGAATGAAGACAAATCTATGTGTCCCAGGATAATATTGCAGGGTCCGATCTGGGTCAGTCACTAGGACCCTGAGCTTTTGGACTTATTCTGGAGCCCATCTTCAAGGAATTTCTCTCAAGCAGAATGTGCACTTTCGGCTATTCTGGGTGTGGTATTTATATGCTGCCTGTTGTGTGGCCTTTTTTGTTGTTGATTGGGGTGTTGATGTCTTGCTATTAAGTTGTTGGCTGTTGTTTCCTTGTGCTGTTAAGGCCCCACCTCCTAAACTGGCACTTGAGTAATGAGGGGCCCATTTCCCAGGTGTCAACCACTTCCGCGACTGTTTTTATACCTGCTCAGTCAACAATCTTAGTAGCCACAAGATTGAATGTATACATCAGATATTTAAATGTCTAGGAGTTAGCATGGCAATTCAAGATGGAAGAACTTGGTGCAGGTTAATAAACCAAGGGGATGAAGCTGGTGAGAATTAGGAAGAAAAGTCTGGAAGAATGTGAATCAGAAACAAGAAGAGAGAGAAGTGGATTGACAGGTAGATAAATCTGAGGGCAGAGGCAGCAGACTTCAGGGGAGAAAAAAGCCAAAGATTTGTAGGTTTATAATTAACTCTTGAAATTCTAGTGGAAGGCTCAACTGCATTTTACCACCCAATTCATCCATTTGATCTACGGCAGAGGTCACCACACCTTTTGGACCTCAGGGACCACCAAACTCATAATTTTAAATCCTTTGGACCACTAATATGAATGTTGACTGATGGTGGCTTGCTGATGTTGGTGGGAAAGTCGGTCCCATATTCCAGAGCTGCAGTAGCCACAGGACTGCTTTGGTCATCCCAGAGCAGCTGCTCCTCCACCTGGGTACACCAGCCTGCCATGGACTGGAGGAGCTGCTCTGGGATGACCAAGGGGCCAGTCCTGTGACTACTGCAGCTCTGGAATATGGGACCGACTTTCCCATCAACATCAGCAAGCCACCCTGGGGCGGATTTCCCTCCCCTGCCATTGGTCTTACCTTCCAGTTCCAGCTCATGTGGCTCTAGTCAAGGTAAGGTTTGCGCTTGGCTGAAGGGTGGGGGCTAGCAGGTGGGTGGGCCAGATAGGTGGCGCATCCTTGAGTTCCCACACAGCCTGGATTAATTGTATTGGGGGGAGTGCTTGTTGGGGGGACATTTTTCTGCGGACCACCAAAATTTTCTCATGGCCCATCAGTTAGCAATCATTGATCTATGGGATCTCTTGCAAGGCTCTTATTAATCCCTCTCCCCTGAAGGCTCTGTGCCCTGAGTTTTATATGAAGAGGATCCAACAGGAGTAACATTCTACTTGAAATATCCTGTCTCTTTCTTCTAAACATAAAAATCTGGAAGTTAATTTGGATGTGGTGTTAACTAGTATGTGAGACTTTTTAGGCTGCACAGCAGGCTTAACTGTTACAAACAGGGGTCTTAAGCTTGGTTAGAGTAAACTTAATTAGTCGTGGCCTAGACTTTTGAATGAAACCAGATTATTTGGTTAATTTATGATTTCACATATTAGGCAAACTTAGAAAATGGGCTAATTCAGTAACCAGATTTTTCTGTGCAACACTAGACGAGAAGTGAAAAGATTCTGATAGCACCTTTTGACAAAATTGCATAATGTGAAATAGCAGAAAATGGAACGAGCCAATGCAACTCTTGGCATTAGAGTGTTGAGTTTTAAAAGAGAAATGTAACAGAAATGAAGAGACTGAGGACTACTATGTGTTGACCCAAAGGGAACTGTAAATTTAGCCAACATGGCATTCTCTGGCTGTGGTAAATACTGATTTTCTAAGGGAAATTGCCACTTTCTAGTATTCTTATTCACCTCTGGTTTCCTCACATATCTTCCACAATTCAGTACACAATGTCTCCAGGAAATCTGTGGATTTGCATTTTCTAGGTGAATGGGCATCCTGTACACCTCCCAGCTCAGCCTTCCAAGGAGGTATCCATAACCCTGGTCCATGATACGGTGAAAGTGGCACATGAATCAGGTGTACGGGTTCTCTATAGCTCTGGAGGTGACTTAACAGTGACAATCAGCGCAACCCTGGCCAACAAAGTGTTCAGATCCTGTGGGAACTTCAACGGTAATGGTGCTGATGACCTGAGGCTTCCACATGGGAAGAAGGCCCACACCATTACTGAAGTCCTGAACTACTGGATTGTCAGAACAGGAATACAACAAGGTACGTTAAGGATAGAAACGTCTTTCTTTTTTTTTCTTAACATTTTTTTCTAATTTTCCTCTCTTAATTTAATCCCATCTTTAGACAACCAGGTAGAAACCAATCCAGCACAGAACCAATCTAGAACTAAGGAGAAATTCTTCCTGACAGAAGAATTAATCTGTGGAATGACTTATCTTCAGAAGTTGTGGGTGCTCTAACACTGGAAGTTTTTTTAAAAAGAGATTGGACAATCATTTGTCTGAAATGGTCTAGGGCAGTGATGGCAAACCTTTTTGTTGTGGTGTGCCAAAAGTGTGTGAGCGCCAGCACCACCACCATCACCACCACCCATACGCATGCGTACACAACTCTCCTGCCCCCTTACCTGCACTGTACTGCATGCACGCATCCCAGCTGATTTTTGACCCATTTGAGGCCAATTGCCCTCCTGGGGGCTCAAGGGAAGCCTCTGCAGCCTTTGGAGGCCGAAATACAGGTCCATTTCAGCACTTCCGGTTTCGGCACTTCCAGTATTTTTGGAAGGCCTGTTTTTCGGCCTCCAAAGGCTGCAGAGGTTTTTCTCAAGCCCCTGGGAAGGCAAAAAAGACCTCAAATGGGCCAAAACTCAGCTGGGAGGCACACATGCGCAGTGCAAGTAAGTTTGGCTGGGGTTCGCATGCCCACACAAATGGCTCTCCATGCCACCTGTGGCACGCATGCCATAGGTTGGCCAACATGGGTCTAGGGCAGGGGTCTCCATGCTTTCCAGCTTTGCAGTGGAGGAGGGAGAGGACATGGTTCCATACAAGCAGCGGGTTTGCACACTCCCATGCGTAGATTCATTTGCATAAGCGGTAGGTCGATGCACCCACTGCTCACACAAATTGAGTTTTATGAAAGACAGCACCTGCCACTTGTGCAAATGGAGCTTCATGTGCAAGCATGAGTGCCCACTGCTCATCCAAATGGAGCTGCATGCACAAGTACAAGTGGCCGACACTACTGCAGCCCGGTTCTGAATGTAACACAGTCCAATGTCAGGCCTCAGCCTGGGGTTTTGGGGACTCCTGGTACATGGTTTCATGCTTGAGCTGGGGGTTGGACTAGAAGACCTCCAAGGTCCTTCCTACTCTGTTAGGAAGTTAGTGCCTACTGGTGCAAACATCTAACAGATAACTGATAATCACAGTTAGAAGGGACCTTGTAGGTCATCTAGTCCAACCCACTGCCCAAGCAGGAGACCCTCTACCATTTCTGAAAAATGGCAGTCTAATCTCTTATTGAAAGTCTCAAGTGATGATGCTCCCAAAACTTCCAAAGGCAACTTCTGTTCCATGGGTTGATTGTTTTCACTGTCAGAAAGTTTTTACTTATTTCCAGGTTGAATCTCCCCTTGTTCAGTTTCCATCCATTATTCCTTGTCTGGCCTTCGGGTGCTTTAGAAAACAGCTTGACCCCCCTCCTCTCTGTGGCAGCCCCTCAAATATTGGAAGACTGCTATCCTGTCTCCCCTGTTCCTTCTCTTCACTAGACTAGCCAGGCCCAGTTCCTGTATCTAGGTGTACCATAGCCTTCCTAACCCTAACCTTTCATGCTTAAGAAAACATGTTGGTCTGCTTAATGTTTGCCCTTGTTAATGTTAACATCTTTTCAAGCTCCATATGAAAATGCTAAACAGACATGTATTGCCCTTAGGGGCGGGGTGGCATACGGTTGTTTGAAATTCAAAATACCAAACACTTTTTTTCTTCCTTTTTTAAAAGCTTATTTGAAAACTCACTCCTATACGGCACCTTAATTCAAGAGCAGTTTTCATAACACCAACATTCCCAGGAATGCAGCCTGGACTGTATCATGGATAGATGGAAGAGAAAATTATATTCTTTATGCAAACTCATTCAAGTGTGAAAATCTGCATTTGACCACATTGGGCAGTGGTGTTTATAACTAAAATAGTAAAATGATGTATATTAAAAATCCCCAGATGCATAAGTATTTGGAGAAAAGAATCCACAATTGCATTCAGGGAAATGGATGAGACAGAGATTCTCCAATGTGTGCAAATTTCGTGTGAATTTTCATGTATTTTTTTAAAAAATGTATATTGAATACTGAATGCTGGGAAATTCGACAAATTTGATAGATTCACCTTTTTCTACAAGCAGGAATATCTTCTAGTTTCCCAACCTTAGTAACTTTAAGCCAGCATGACTGATTGGGGAATTCTGGGAGTTGAAGTCCATGTGTCTTAAATTTGGCAAGGTTGGGAAACTCAGTTCTAGAATCCCAGACCACAAGTGAGCCATTGGTCTTGTAAGCACAACATAGCATCTTTTGTTCTACTGCCAACAGCTACCTCCCACCAATTGGATTTACATATTCTACAAACCTACTTATTAACTGAGATCACCAGCATAAGCTCTGGTTTGTTTTTAACACTGAGCAAAGCCTACATCAAACAAGCAAACTACTGTACTAATGTAATACTGATGTGTGAATCCAGCCACTGATTCAGAAATGAATGAAGCCCCAACAGTTGAGATTATTGTACTTAACTCCCTAGGATCTGCTTTTAAAAAAAAAAAAAAAATCTACTTTGATGTTTTATATTAGTTTACCTACAAAACACCAATACGATCTGCTGAATTAATGCGGTTACCATATTTGAGGTGCAAAAGTTCAGTTGACCACAAGGTATCACCAGAGATCCTCCCTCACAGTGGTCTTGTGGTTAGTCAGATACTTGCAATCTAGATATGGTAACTCTAAATATATATAGTAGCTGTTCATTGCAACATAAGTTTTAGATATATATCTTTTATTTTATTTTTATTTTCTGGGTGAGGGAGGTTGAATGTTTTTAATCATTTTGAACTAACACTGTTGAAACTGTTAGGATCAATTAAAGCTTTTGATAAAAGACTTTGCAGTTTTCCATGCTGTTTACATTAAACCTGTTGCAGCTTTAACAGAAACATTTACCCTGTGTTCATACAGTTTTATATATAAGCCGTTCCAAGAAGGAAGAATTTAGTAGGCTCTGTACAATAGTGAGAATAGGGGAGGGTAGAATTTAATTGGTTGCAATGTTTTAATCTTTCTCATACTCACAGAGGCAACCAAATGCAGGTTCACATGAACAAATCCACCTACAACTTTGCGAAAGGCTGTAGCTGGTTCATTGATTCAGCCCCAAAGATAAGTCAGAGGAATTCCATAAGCATGTTCTCCCATTCAAATCTCATATCCATCACCTGTCTTCTATTCAGAGAACCCACTAGCCCATTTTAATAAACAATGATCCCTCGTCACAATCATAGTCTCATGCTAGAAGCAAGAGGAGGAGGCTAAACCAAGATCTAGCTGCCATGGGGGGGAAAAATAGCAATCCAAACAATGAAGATTTGAAGCAAGATTCTTTATTAAAATACCCTACAACAGTGATTTCTGGGCTGCCAGCCAAACTGACTGAGATATAGTGAGAAAGACAATAGATTGAGAAAAGATTTCATAGGAGACAGAAAAGGTATATTGGCAATCAATTTTAAGCACACCGACAGAAGAAGCACCCAAATCTATATGGGCAATGAGGTAGTTAGATTTGGCCTTGAGAACAGCACCCCAGTTTCCCTATTCCTCCCTTATTTTGCATTCCTTTTGTTTCGATGATCAGATGAGCCTTTTTCACCTTTCTCCACAAAATACAAGCCTTCTCTCTTCGTGCTCCCTTCCAAAGGATCACTCTAAACTAAATTATTATGGAAAAGGATCGTCATAGAACAAATCAATTTATAATTAAGAGAATCTACTTTTGCAGAGTTTTAAATTCCACATCGTTTCGCTTCACCGGAGCAATTCCCGCGGAACTCAGACCTCCAAAAAGTTCTGTTTTCCACATCAACTTCCTTTGATGGTGAGGCTTGCTGAAGACTTTCTTTGTGGTTTCAATCCACTATCCAATTAGCATCATTAGATCAGCCTGTTCAATCTTATCCCTAGGCACACTAAGGAGAAAAATAAGATAAAGTATAAGAGGAAGGAAAAATGGCAAAGGACACAAACAAAGAGAAGTTTTTAGAGAGCGACACTGTGAGCCCAAGAGAAATTAGGGTCCTAATTCCCCATCAAACCAATCTTACTGCTGAGATCTTGTTCTTCTGTTTGATGAGTGTCCCTGGCTGGGTTAGCTTCACTGTCTCATCTTCAGCTGTTCCTATATATTATGTGGGTTCTCCTTTATCTATGTGTTGATGGTTGGGTGTGTGATAAAGAAGTGTCTGAGCCAAGTAGATCAATGAGAAGGAGGAACACAAACTATAAAATAGGGTCAAGGGCAGCCATGCATAAGAAGTCCTCACTACCTTGTGCCAAAGCTCTGATGATGATGATGCCTAGTTCGGTGATATACTGTTCACAAGAAGAAACAACAAACACCAAATTCCCAACATTTCAACATTGAGCTAAACATTTTTTTTGCAGAACTACCACTAGAAGAGCATTTGCACAAATCAGAAGGTGGGTGTGCCTTGCCCTGGATCAAAAGGTCCTGTTCAGTGTCATTGATACTCTTTAGTCACCTCCAAACTGGATTACTGTAATACACTCTACATGGACTCCCCTTGAAAATCACTCAGGAATTACAATTGATCCAAAATACATTAGCACAAGTATTTGAAGGTGTGTTTAGGTATGCCCAGGTAACACCATTCATTCCCAAACTACTAATGGCTTCCTAAAGATTCCAGGTGCAATTCAAGGTCCTTGATGTTCTCTGAGCTTGTTTATCACTAGTACTGATGATGTTATCTAGTTATCTACAACCAAGTTTCCCGCAACGAAGTTACCTACAATCAAGTGAAAACATTTCATTACCCAACTAGATAACATCATCAGTGCAAGTAATGTGGGGTTTTCTCTCTGTTCATGTACAGTAGCTTGCCCTGCCACTGTGGAGGATGTGTGGTTTCTTCCTTAGAGAATACCAAGGATGCCTCATTTCAACCCTGAGCTACAAATATTCTCCATTATTGGTAATTCAAGGTCTGTTTGCCACCTATAAAGCCCTACATTGCACAAGTTATTTTCAGATATCCCTATTGATACATACTCATCCCCTACCAAAAGAATGGGCATGTTCCTTCCTTGACATGATGCCTTGACCTGCTTTCTGGAATGATCTGCAAAGTCCCATGAATGCCACCCAAAGCTTTACTGCATGCAGATTTTTTTTAAATCATTCATGTCTACAGAAAGAGAAGCCTCAGGAACCCTGGTGCTTCCTCTAAAATGGATGGAGCGGCTGGGAGAAGTAAGGTACACACCAGAGCATTTTCACTGCAAGGGAATGTGTATAAATCTGATCTCTGTTAAATATGTCCAGGAGGTCAGAATTCAGTATTTTCAGCCATTCGCTCTGGTACATTTACAGTTTCATGATTTACAACAGAATAAAATGTTGTTATCTATCTCAGAGGGGAAGCATTCTGGTGAGTGACAAATAGCCCCCAGATGCAAGCATATCCTTCTCTTGCATGGAGGGCAGCAGAAGCTCTTGGCTCCGTCTGTCAAACTTTAACGGCCCCTCATTCTCCTCTTCCAAACACCACCAGGTAATGGTGCTAGATCAAAGCAGTTTCACAGAGCAATTGGGGATGAACCAATGGCAGTGATAGCTAAAAACCAGAGAAAGGCATCTAAAATGTTCAATGGAAAAACGTAAGAAGCCACTGAAATGGCTTCATTCATAAGAAGCCACTGAAATGTCAATGAATGTTCTTCTCTCTCAAACACACACCCTCAGCTCTGCTGTCCTACAGTGATTTCAGGTCAATGCCCCAAAGGTGCTTTTTTCAAGAGTCAACTGAACTTTCTTGGTTTTTCTTTGAAGATGTAGCCTCCTGAAAAAGCACCTTTGGGACAACCAGGACCTGGATGACTGAGAATCTCCATAGACTGTCAAGTCAATGGTTCTTTGAGAAAGTTGATGGCTCAGCTTGCCATTTTAACTCAAGCAAAGGAAAAGGAAGGTAAAGGTTTCCCCCTATCCTGTCTTGTCTGGCTATGGGGGGCAGAGCTCATCTAGGGAGCCAGGATTGTCCGAAGAAGCTTTTGTGGTCATGTGAATGATATGTACATAGAACGCTGTTACTGTCCTACCAAAGTGGTACCTATTTATCTACACACATTTGCATATTTTCCAACTTAGAGTGGGCAGAAACTGGGGTAAGGACAGGAACTCATCCCATCTCAAGCCAATTGGGTCTCGAACCTAGACTGTCAGCTTTCCATCTAACTAGCTCAGCATCCTTAACCATTGAGCCATTGTGCCTCTCCCCAACCCTTAATTCAAGTAAAGCCTTATTATCAGTAGACTAGCCTGGGTAACAGGACAGGAAGAATCTGGAGGGACGAATAATCAAAAACTCATTTACCAGAGGAGCGAAATCTCTGGCCATCCAAGACAACAAAAGCTCTGGAACACTGCTGACATCCATTCCGCCTGGTCCCTTCAAGTCATCTGCCGGGGTGTAGTTGAAGTTTCCACACGCTCCGCACACCTTCCCTGCCAAAGCTGGGCTGACAGACACGGATATTCTATGATTTGGGCCAAATGTTACTTGAACCTGAGGTGTCTGAAGGACAATCACATCGCCAGTCAAGTCAAACTTCACTACGTTTGTGATCTCAAGTGGGATTCTCACTGGTAGCCCGTTCACCTGAAACGCACAAAGAGAGACCCAACAAAGTTAGATGGGGATGCAAGGAAAATAGCCAGTTGTGTTGTCCCCGGGGTGGGGTGGGTGGGAGGGAGGTTATTATATTATTTTATTAGTTTATGATATGGTTCTCTCTTTTATTCATTTTATTGTTTTTTTATTTGAGGTTTTTATATGAGCCTCGGTGGTGCAGTGGTTAGAGTGTAGTACTGCAGGCTACTTCTGCTGATTGCTGGCTGACTGTAATTTGCCAGTTCAAATCTCACCAGGCTCAAGGCTGACTCAGCCTTCCATCTTTCTGAGGTGGGTAAAATGAGGACCCAAATTGTTGGGGACAATAGGCTGACTCTGTAAAATCGCTTAGAGAGGGCTGTAAAGCACTATAAAGCAGTATATAAGTACTATTGCTATATTCTTGTAAGCTACCTGGAGCCACCATGTGTGAATAGGTGGAAATATAAATTTCCGAAATAAATAAATTCTTCTCCAAATGCTTCAATGAGCTAGGCCATCACTTGCTTTTTATTTTTCTTGATTTATGTCTCTGCTATCTTGTATGGATTTCCAGGTTGGTGGCATGCAGCACATTATAGGTGCTCCAACACTGGAGGTTTTGAAGAAGAGATTGGGCAGCTGTTTGTCTGGGATGCTACAAGGTTTCTTGCTAGACTAGAAGACCTCCAAGGTCCCTTCCAACTCAGTTATTCTGCTATGCTAAGTTAAGAACAGAAAGTGTATCAGCTTGAGGTGATTTTATCTGCAGAGCAGGAGCAGACTACCTTGTACTTTGTGGGTGGTTTGGGGATTATAATTGCTATAATTCTCTATCAACTGCAGTACGTGAAGCTAACTAAACATCTCCTTAAACCCTGGTACTGGTCGAGGAAACAGTGAAAAACAAAAGCTAGCCCTGAGATCCAATTGTTCAGAGCCTTAGATCCAAGTTTGTCAATCTTTGGAGATTAAGTCACCCAGGCTCACTGAGTTGAGTTGGCAGCTATAGAAATTGAATGAATAAATAAAATTAAGTGGGCACTTTGGGGATTTTCAGCACATGCTACACCATTCTCACAAAACAGGGGCTCTGGGGAAGAGCCTTGCCTAGCTGGAAATGGCTGCAATAATGTTCTGCAGAACCAGACCCAAGGGAGACAAGAGAGCCAATTTGCCCCCCCCACACACACACACACTAACCATTGTCTAGTCACCCAGTAGCCTTCTTCTACTACTCACTATATTCTGACCAGGCAAAAGGGAGAACAAGGTGCTTAGCTGCACCTCTTATCCTAGCCCATCCACCAGGAGCTGTGGTGGTGCAGTGGTTTTAATGCAGTATTGCAGGCTAATTCTGCTGAGTGCCAGCAGTTTGATCCTAATCGGCTCAAGGTTGACTCAGCCTTCCATCCTTCCTAGGTCAGTAAAAGGAGGACCTAGATTGTTGAGGGGAAATAGGTTGACTCTGTAAACCATCCAGAGAGTGCTGTAAAGTAGCATGGGGCAGTATTCAAGTCTTAAGTGATGCTGTTGCTATGTTTTGAACCTCATAAACAAATGTAGGCTCATGTTACCTGACCTCAAGGCTGTTATGTTTCCTGTGCTGGCAAACTATCTTCTCTCCTTCTCCACAATGCAATGTGGGTCTGAGTTGCACAGTAGAGAACAACTCAATTAGATTCCCATTGAAGACAAACCTGTGACAATGTCTTAGATTACACCAAGGGGTCTTCAAACTTGGCAGCTTAAAGACTTGTGGACTTCAACTCCCAGAATTCCTCCTCCAATCATGTTAGATCAGGAATTCTGGGAGTTGAAGTCCACAAGTCTTAAACTTGCCAAGTTTGAAGACCCTTGGATTACACAATGAGCCTTGCAGGAGTTCCCATGAAAGGCTGAAAGAAAGAAGTACAACGAATCTTCTACTTACAACAATGGCACTGATAAAAGTCACATGACTCTTTTTCATACGTATGACCGTTGTAGCATCCCCATGGTCACATGATCAATATTCAGACACTTAGCAACTGACTCATATTTATGAAGATTGCAGTGTCCTAGGGCCATGTGATCACATTTTGCATCCTTCTGCCAACCAGAGTCAACAGGCAAGCCAGCTTCACTTAACAACTGCATTACTAACTTAACAACTGCAGGGATTCACTTAACAATGGTGACAAGAAAAGTTGTACAAGGAGCAAAACTCACTTGTCTTGCTCAGCAACATACATTTTGGGCTCAGTTCAGTGGTGGTATGCTATCGGTTCCAAGGATCAGCTGAGAGGAGAAAGAAAAGTACAGGATCGGCCCTCCCACCCACTTTTCTCTTCTTTATCCTCTCAGCTGATTGGAGCTACAGGCCTCAGTTGGTATGTAGAAAGCTGCACGTGCGTGTTAGGTGCGCGCCCAATCACCGATCCGGTAGTAGAACAGGTAGGATCCCATTGCTGGTTCAGTTGTGGTTCTAAGTTGAAGACGACCTGCAATAGGTGATTTTTAATAGGTCATAAAGAGAGCTCTTTCCTTGATTTGGTTTCCACTTACCCAAACTTCTTTCTGGTCATTCACTGTAATCATTGAATTTTTTAAGAAGAGGTACAAGGTGACAGTGGTCGTTTGGAGAGGCTGACACAATGTGACCCTAGCTATCAGGTGGAACCAATCGTCGGAGAGGGTGTCGCAAAGGGAGACCAGCTGGTAGGCTCCAGGAGCAACTGCATCTCCAGAAAGGCCATCAAAGGAAGAGAAATGTTGGCCTGGTATCATTATGCAGCGGCCTTCAGTGGGGAAGCAACCACGTAGCCCATCTCTCACGCCACAAGCTTCACCAGTTCCACAGCCATAGAGGAGGCAGTACACTTCGCCAGGGCTTTTGCATGTACATTTCATCTTACAGTCTGGAGAGATGTAGCTTTCCCCTTGCTGGAGAAATAGAAGAAGATACCCCATGAAAACAATATCCCACAATTACAAACTGAAGTTTCATCTTCTCTAGCTTGGAGAATATTAAGGAGATTTCTATCACGTGGTTTGTGCTATTTTTGTTTTATTATCTTTTATTTTTTATTTAAAAACAAACAAACCAAAAGAAGGATCAGTTTTGTTTTCCAAAATTCAAGAAAGAACAACGCCACAAGAATAATAAGATTATGAACACAATAAATGGAGGGAGGGAAGTTCAAGATGTTACCAAATCACATGGTTGACATCAACAGGAAAACAATTGCAAACATCAAGCATATTCTGCAATATGTAATTTAATAAAAGTGAGAGAAAGTTCGAGGCATTTGGGGGTAGCGCTATTATTTTGCGCATTACTCAAAATTATGAGTTCAGCCAATTTGGAAAGAGGCTGAAAGAAGAAAGAAAAGATGAAGATATAACGGCAATGCAGAAAAATAATCTGTGTTGGATATGCAGATGGCTGCAAAGACTCCAAAATTTGGGGTTGAATATTCCCATCCAGGGAACAGGAATTTTCCATGACATGTTAAGCAAGCTATACATGTGTGTGCACGTGTGTACTCGTGCACGCCTCTATTCACACATTTGTAGCTTTTATTCTGCACACGAAGGATAAAAATGTGTTTAGGATTGAAAGGCAGCCCTTGAAATCAGAGCAAAAGACTGAATTCCATTTATGGAGTCCATCTACTTTGGCTGCTGTACAGCATGAACACCGCCATCATTCATAAGAGTCATTTGTGGCTCAGTTCTTTTATTGCTCTGCTATGAAACTGTTCCAAGGGCAATATAACCAGCAGAGTGTGGTATCCTTCCCTAAAATAGCAAATTCAGGTGGTGAGTTACGAGAGGAATCAAGCCAAAACTGTGGTTGTTACATGCATGGAGAAATACAGAGTTGAAAAAACCTAGAGTGGAATAAACCCCCTTGGCTCTACCTCCAACCTCCCCCCCCATCAAAACAAATAAATAAATAAATCTGAATTAGCTCAAGCATGCTTAAGAGGAGTGAAGAAGGCTGATGGCCCATCAATCAGTAAGCCAAGATAGAAAGAGGACTCATTAAATACAGTTTCCTGCCTTAACACCAGCACGAAAATCTTTTAAATTGCTCTGTGTTTTAACTCAGGGAATGCCTTTAAATAAGTCAAGTTGGGTCTTATATATTTTTAAAAATAGGTAGACCTTTGATCATACCATGATGGTTGGATGGTTTTATTTTTTTTTAAACTATACCTCCCAGACACCCCTTGCCAGGATTGGGGGAGAGTATATGGGCAAAAGTGTTCAGATAAGGCCACCACTTATGTGTTCCAATGCATTTACATTTCCAATATCTAAGGGCTGCTTGTCACAAAGAATAAGGAATCAAGCTATTCTCCAAAGGACCTGAAGGCAGGATAAGAAGCAACAGGTGGAAACTAATCAAGGAGAGAAGCAACCTAGAACTAAGGAGAGATTTCCTGACAATGAAACAATGAACCAGAGGAACAACCTGCTTCTAGAAGTTGTGGATGCTCCAACGCTGGAAGTTTTTAAGAGGAGATTGGACAACCATTTGTCTGAAATAGTATATACAGTTTCCTGCTTAAGCATGGGATGGGCTAGAAGACCTCCAAGGTCCCTTTCAACTATGTTATTCTGTTATCTATTGCACATTTAAAAAAAAACAGAGAAAGCTTCCACCAACCCATCATAGTTAACATCTTAATTTTTTCCCATTATATCCATTTAAGGAAAATAGTTGATTTATGGAAAAGAGGGTAATTCAAAATAAAAAATAAAAAAAAACCTTCTCACCAGAGTGAGCCTCCCTTCATACCAGCATCCACACTGTTCTGGAATCACACAGGCTAATCCATTTGCCCATGTTCCCCCGTTGCACACGCAGCCTTCGACGCATGGATCCACACACACAAGATCTCTTGCACAGGTGCCCTTGCAGTTCCGAACACAAGGCTCATAATGGGTTCCAGGCAGGCAATTCAGGGGAGCTGTGGAGCAGAGTTCAATTATATGAGTAAGCGATTAATTCCACTTCTATGAGGAAGCTACTAGAAGAGGTTTGAAGCCTCCTTTTCTAGGGAGGGTACATGGGTCAGATCAGAAACCAAAAATGGGAAGGAATGAGTTTTTCCAGCTAACTTCTCCTAATTTGTGGTGACATAAAATCATCATCATCATCCCACTGTATAGATTTCTTGGTTCTTATCTTCTTCAGGAATCCGTGAGGAGTTATCACTTAGGCTATCACTTAGCCTGTGCATTTTGGACAGCTCCATAATTAATGCCTGCTTAGTGCAAATCAACATTTCCCAACCTTGACAACTTGAAGATGCGTGGACTTCAATTACCATGATTTCCCAGGCAGCATAGCTGGCTGGAGAATCCTGGGAGTTGAAGTCCATGCATGCTCAAGTTGCCACGGTTGAGAAACACTGATCTAAATGTTGACACCATTCATGCAGAAAAAGCTGTTTGATCATTTCCTTCTAATCCCCCTCTGTCCCCCACTCCCACATCAATCAACTCAGAGTCTGTAGAAATTCTCAGTCATCCAGGTCCTTGTCGTCCCAAAGGGGCTTTTTTCAGGAGGCAACTGGACTTTTTTGGTTTTTCTTTTGAAAACATTTCACTTTTCATCCAAGAAGCTTCTTCAGCTCTGATTGGATGGCGGGGAAATGGAAGGATTTTTATTCCTTGCAGACAGCTGGTCGTTTGCATTCTTTTAGATAGTCATTGAGGCCACCTGGAGGTTTATCTGTGTCCTCAGGGTCACTTGAGTAGTGCTCCCTGGTTCCTGTAGTCTGCAATTTATAATGGGGAATGAAAGGATTTATATTTCTTGCAGACAGACCCTGAGGACACAGATAAACAGGGGTGGGATTCAAATTTTTAACAACCAATTCTATGGGCACGGCTTAGGTGATGGGTGTGGCTTAGTGGTCATGTTATTGGCTGGGTGTGGCCAACTCAATATCACTCACATCGAGGCACGCATCTCTTTGCCTGGCCTCTCATAACTGTGGGGATGCAGCAACAGTCATAAGTGTGTAAAATGGTCATAAGTCACTTTTTTCAGTGCCATTGTAACTTTGAATGGTCACTCCACACAAACAAAGTACCAGCAAAGGAGGGGGAAAAAACTCCATTCCTGAGACAGGAAGTCTAGTCCTGCGAAGAATGTAATAAGGGTTAATGGAGAGGCAGTTTCTGTAAGCAACACCAGAATGTTTCCTTCCTGCCTTCCTTACAGGATTAGGCCAGTAATTTCTTCTAACCGGTTCTCCAAACTGCTTAGAATGTTAACAACCAGTTCTAGGTGTGAACTGGTAGAATCCCACCCCTGCAGATAAACCTCCACCTGCTTCGACAATCCTCTAAAAGGATGTAAATGACCAGCTGTCTTCAAGGAACATAAATCCTTCCATTCCCCACTATCCTGTCAGAGCTGAAGAAGCTTCTTGGATGAGGAGCAGAACATCTTCAAAAGAAAAAGAAAAACAAAGAAGTCCAGTTGCCTCCTGAAAAAGCACCTTTGGGACATTCAACTCAGAAATCTGCATTTAGGTGGAGTTCACCATGCCATAGCTCACTTTAGTTTGTTGAATAAGTCATACAAGCATGCATAAACCATTACTAACATGCTACCATGGCTGAATTCACCACCAGCCCTGGTAGAAGGGTTCCCATGGCAGGTAAAACCAGTCTGAACATGATCCAAAAAAGAAAGCATCCTTTGTTATGGATGTGCAGTCCTAAAGCAGCAACTTGGATGGTGAACTATATTTTCCAAGAACTTTAAAGAGCGGGCATCCATGTACCTGAGTGTCCGAGCTTAGGGCTGTGGCGTACAAAGTTGTCTCTTTATGCTTGGATGAATAGGATCATTAAATCCCCCAAGGAAATTAGCTTGAGAAAAGGGCTCTCTTTGATATGAACGGAAGCTGCCCTTTGGAAGCTATTAGCAAAACGCTTCTGGAGAGCCATTTCCAACATTGCAAGTTCTGCTTTTTTTTTTTTTTTAACACTTTTCCCATAATCTCACAGCTAGTTATAGAGAGCCAGTTCGGTGCAGTAGTTACTGCTTAAGGCTACAAAGCAGGAGACCAGGGGTTTTCAGTCCTACCTTCGGCACAAACCCAGCTGGGTGACCTTGGCCCAGTCCAGAGGTGGTATTCAGCAGGTTCTGACCAGTTCTGGAGAACCGGTAGCAGAAATTTTGAATAGTTTGGAGAATCGGCAAATCCCACCTCTGACTGGTCCCACCAACCCCACTATTCTCTGCCTCCCATTGAGTCCCAGCTGCTCGGCTGGGTCTTCTTTGGTTGCCCTGCACAGGAGAAAGGAGCTGGAAAGCAGGTCAGTGGGGTGGGGAGGGAATGGAGATTTTGCAGTATCCTTCCTCTGCCACACCTACCAATCCACACCCACCAGATCACATCCACAGAATCAGTAGTAAAAAAATTTGAATCCCACCACTGATATACTGGAATAAGAATGGACAAGTGATGAAACACACATCCTGGTGTAAACAGAGGTGGTATTCAGCAGGTTCTGACCAGTTCTGGAGGACTAGTAGTGGAAATTTTGAGTAGTTTGGAGAACCGGCAAATCCTACCTCTGACTGGCCCCACCCATCTATTCTCTGCCTCCCAAGTCCCAGCTGATTGTCTGGGTCTTCTTTGGTTGCCCTGCACAGGAGAATGGAGCTGGAAAGCAGGTTAGTGGGGTGGGGAGGGAACGGAGATTATGCAGTAACCTTCCCCTGGAGTGGGAAGGGGATGGGATTTTGCAATAACTTTCCCCAAGAGTGGGGAGGGAATGGAGATTTCACAGTATTCTTCCCCTGCCACACCCACCAAGCTACGCCCACAGACCCAGTGGTAAAATTTTTTGAATCCCATCACTAGGCCAGTCACTCTCTCTCTTTCTCAGCCCTAGGAAGTAGACAATGGCAAACCAGTTCTGAATTACCCTGCCAAGAAAATGGCTGTTAGGCAGTCTCCTGAAGTCAGCCTTGATTTGAAGGCACACATACAAACACATGCATGTTGGTTTGCTTCTTCTTGTATTCTATGGCCATTTTTCATGATTTCCCCATGATTCACAGATTGCGCTCAAATCCCCTTTTTCATTATCCCCACCCCACTCTCTCAATCCACATGGTCAAATTTCAGAGATAAACTACCAGGAAACTGACTTTAAAAAGTCCTCTCTTTACAGCAAAAGAAAAATAACAGTATTAGCCAGGTATACAAAGCTTCTCTAATCCCCATAACCCCTGGAACCATAAGTCTCATCTATCCAATAACATGACCATGTTCTAAAAGAGGGAACCAGCTCTCTGCCTCCATCTAGAAATAGTTCAGAGAAGAGCAACTAGGATGATTAGGGGACAGGAGACTAAAGCATATAAAGAACAGTTACAGGAACTGGCCTTGGCTAGTCTAGTGAAGAGAAGGACCAGGAGAGACATGACAGTAGTCTTCCACTATTTGAGGGGATGCCACAGAGAGGAGGGAGTGGGTCAAATTATTTTCTAAAGCACCTGAAGGCCAGACAAGGAATAATGGATGGAAACTAAACAAGGGACATTCAACCTAAAAATAAGGAGAAATTTTCTGACAATGAGAACAATCCACCAAAGGAACAGAAGTTGCCTTTGGAAGTTGTGGGAGCTTCATTCCTGGAGGCTTTCAAGAAGAGACTGGACTGCCATCTGTCAGAAATGGTGTAGGGTCTCCTGCTTGGGCAGGGGGTTGGACTAGATGACCTACAAGTTCCCTTCCAATTCTGTAACTCTGCAAATTTACAGCTCTCCAAGGCTATATTCAACTGGTTACTGAATGGACTCATTTACTGGATTTATGGCAAATAATATCATAAATAAATCAATGGGCAGGGTTCATACAGCATTCTAAGCCTTGAAAATAAATCCGACTAAGTTGGAAAGTATCCAGATTATCATGCTGGGCAAAGTTGCCTCTTGGGTCATTAGCAGATTGGATGAAACATTAGGGGTAAATACTGCATGAAGACCCTCCATCTTGACTTACCACAAGGGGTGAATGGTCTCCATGCATCAATGGTGGCACCAGCCAGTTGACAAGCCGTTGCATAGGCCTGAAGGCTTTGGCAGAGAGATTCTGTCGTTCCATAACTGGAACACAACCTGGCCACGCAGTACTTGAAGTAGTGATCTGGGTTAACGGTGGCGTGACATCTACTGAATGGACCTGGGACAGCTTGGATCAACCCACAGAACTCTTTGCTTTGGAATTTTGCTTCCATAGTGTTGTCACACTCAGAGCATTTCTCCTTGCAGATTTCCAAGCATCTGCCTCCTTCAATTTTCCAAAAGTTTCCAAATTCAGTCAAATCTTGGACTGGCTTCCCTCCAGGCAAGAAGAATTCGTCATTCTTGTCCTTGTTGAAGTTGCCACAAAGCCCCTTCAAGAGGCCCTGGTAGGAACCAGATACAGATACTGCCACCCAATCGCTGTGGTCATAAAAAACCCGCAGGCCAAAATTGTTACGAACTAGCACAACTTTCCCCTCTTGTCTCACCGAGACATCTCCAAAGTCAGCTGGCAAGGGAAGACGCTCTCCATTAACCTATGCAACGAGATGCAAGAAACAAGATTGAATCTGATGTATTTCTTTGCATTTTTGTCTGTTAATGAATATCAGAGGAATGAATACAGAGGTTTTTTTTACTTTTTACAACCCTGTAGTCTCCATTTGGGGTTGACTGGATAGAGCTATGAGTTTACTGGCCAGATGCCCTTCCTGACGCCTAAGTGGAGTTCACAGCAGATTTTTTTTCTTTGTGTCCAAGGAAGGAAACATCTGCCTCTACCTAGGATTGAACTCCCAACCTTCCAAGAGGTGGAAGGTGAACAACTTCACCACTAGGCCACCACACCACTCAAATGAATGAACTACAGATAGTCCTTGACTAATGACAATAATTGAGTCCACAATTTATGTTGCTAAGTGAGAAATTTGTTAAGTGAATTTTGCCCTATTTTATGACCTTGGGGGATCAAGACAGGATGGGTAAAACAAATCTCTGTTTATAATAGGGATGTGCTAGCTTCTGAAACATGTGTGGAGAGCTTTGCTTGAAAGAAAGCTTGCACAAAGCACCCATTTAGGACGTTTGGTGATACAGTGTGCTATTCTCCCCTCCCTCCCACACACATGTGTCTAAAAGGGGAGGTGCTTTGGCATGTCACTTCGCTCCAGATTGTTTCAAGGACTCATCCAGCATGCCAGGAGCCAGAAGAAGTCCAGAAACACAAGACACTCAAGAGAGATGTGGTCTCCCGGGGAGGAGAAGGCCTTGATAGGCTGCAGTTGTGACAACTTGTTGATGTGGTCTCCTGGGGAGGAGAAGGCCTTCATGGGCTGCAGCTGTGACAACTGGATAAGAAGATGGACATGAGTATGGTCAAGTGCTGGCAACAAAGCTTGGAAATATCTCTATTGTCCCTCTCTGAGTTTGGCGTCCTTTCTAGTGTGTGTTCTGATATCTGTGGACATCTTCCAGCCCTTATCTTGCCTGGTTTGTATTGTTTTTTATGCTTTATAATTTAAACAGCATTTCCTCTTCTTGTAACTGCTTGTGTGGGAATTTTTTGTCTCCAGGCAAGGATATTTGGAGCTTGGAAGCAAAGTGAAGGAATGAATGGGGCTTCACTTGTTTTTTGTGACTGTGTTTATTTTGTATCCCACCCTGGGTTATCACAACACCCCTGGGTCATCACAACACTAGCACTAAGTGCTACTGCTGTTGCTATTGGGCGCGGAAAAGACTCACCAAAATTTCCCCGGCCTTGCCTCTTTGAAAAACGACATTGTATTCAGAAACCTGAATCTTGACTTCCTCGATGCCAGTGAATCCAGCTGAGAGGACAACGGAGAACTTGTGCCTCTCGTCACTTTGGGTGAGGACGTAGGAGCAAAGAACTGGCAGCGAATATTGCACACCATCAAAGGTGACATAATTCCAACCGTCCAGCGCATAGCAGGTGCCTGGTTCCCTGGGGAAACAAACTGAGACGTCATTCATCACTTTGCAGGCATCCTCATCGGAGCAGAAGTTGTGACACTGAACTGTTCCATCTTCCATGCATCGGCAGTGTTTCTGGCAGAAAATGTTGGAGAAGAATTCCTCTCCTTTCTTGTAATATATGCCCTCAAATTCACAGACGCATTCCCGGAGTGGTATGCACAGGTTCCCATTCAAGATGAAGCCCGGTCTACAGATGCAACCTTCACCACAAGGCGCTCTGCACATAAGGGGAAGTTGTGGGTTTTCACAGGTAGCAGCACAACGGGTCCCACAGAGTTCGTATTGAGAGTTCGCTGGGCAATATTGAGCTGTTTAAGGAAAAATAAAGAGAGGATTAAAAACAGTTCCAGAAAGGTTGAGCTATCATGGTGTCTACAGCAGAACAGCAAGCTACTCTACAGATAGTCCTCAACTTACAACCACAATTGAAGCCAAAATTCCTGCTGCAAAGCAAAAAAGTGAATTTTGCTCCATTGTACGATCTTTCTTACTACCAGGCTTGTTGTGGGAAAGATGCTCATGTTGAAAAATGCTTAGAGAGGGATATCAAGCACTGCAAAGTGGTATATAAGTCTAAGTCAGGGGTGTCAAACTTGATTTCATTATGGACCATATAAGGGTTGTGTCTGACCACGGAGGTTTGGCCAGAGTGGGCATGGCCAGCATGATGTCACTCATGTCAGGGGGCACCTGTGGGGCCCTGGGCACTCTGCCAGCAAAAACAGGCTCTCGAGCTCCATTAGCAGCAACTGTGAGAGGGATCTTGGAGTCTTAGTGGACAACCAGCTAAATAGGAGCCAGCAGTGTGCAGCAGCAGCAGCCAAAAAAGCTAATGCAATCCTAAATTGTATTAACAGAGGTATACAATCAAGATCAAGGGAGGTACTAATACCTCTCTTAGTAAGACCACACCAAGAGTTCTGCATCCAGTTTTGGTCACCATATTATAAAAAAGATGCTGAGGCTCGAGAAAAAGTAAAGAGAAGAGCAACCAGGGTGATGAGGGGACTAGAGACTAAAACCTACCAAGAATGGTTACAGGAACTGGGCTTGGCTAGTCTAGTGAAGAGAAGGACCAGGGGATACATGATAGAGGTCTTCCAATATTTGAGGGGCTGCCACAGAGAGGAAGGGATCAAGCTACTTTCTAAAGCACCCAAAGGCCAGACAAGGAATAATGGATGGAAACTGAACAAGGAGAAATTTAACCTGGAAATAAGGAAAAGCTTTCTGATAGTGAGAACAATCAACCAATGGAACAGAAGTTGCCCTTGGAAGTTATGGGAGCACCATCACTTGAGACTTTCAAGAAGAGATTGGACTGCCATTTGTCAGAAATGGTGGAGGGTCCCTTCCAACTCTGAATATCTGTTATCAGTCATTTAAGCAAATTACTGCGCTTGTTAAATTGGTTACCATGATTGTTAAGTGATATGGGCTTCCCTATTGACGCTGCTTGTGAGATTACAAAAGCAGATAAGATGAACCTGGGACACTGCAACCGTCATAAATATGAGTTGGTCACCAAGCATCCAAATTTTGATCACGTGACCATGGGGGGAGGGGTGACTGCAACAGTCATAAGTGGGAAAAACAGTCTGTTTTTTCAGTGCCGTTGTAACTTTGACCGGTCACTAAATGAGCTGTTACAAGTTGAGGATTACCTGTAATCATGGTTTAGATCCTTCTGATGTTGTTCTAGTTTTGGTTCAGTTTCAAACAAGGCCATGTGTTGTCGGGGACTACCTGATTAGGTGAACCTCGGTTCTTCCAAGCGATGTTAACAGCAAAATTATAAATGGATTATCTTCAGCAGATGCAGAGAAATGAGGTAGAAAGAAATATTCTTCATTTTGTGACAGTGAATTAAATGTGAAGTCTAGAAGCTACAGCCATAGGCAGCTCCTGGATCAACATTTAATCCAGCATAGATGAGGTGGTTAGATTGGAAAGAGAGAAGACTCTTCCATCAAGCATTGTAGGAGGGATTAATGTTGGCAGAAGATTAATTAATCATATTCATTGCCACTATGAGATAGTTTTGTATTATAAGTCTCATAAATATGTTGAAAGAACAGGAAGATCACCTGCAGCTTTAGCCACTCCGCCTGAGGTTCACTGATGAACAGAAATATCACAAAAATAATCTTTGGCACAACTGTAGATATCATAACTGCTAGGTCACGTGATCAGGATAGATAGCAGCTACAAGCCAATTCAGCTGAAATGCACCAGCTGCATTAACTATTGAATTTTCTCAAGGCACTTTAAGTCAATAGAGATAACTCTGAGAGGGATCTTGGAGTCCTAGTGGACAATTACTTAAATATGAGCCAGCAGTGTGCTCTGGGATAGATCGCACAAACGTTTAGTACCACCTTATAATGATGTGATAAGATCATGCTTTGAATATTGCATCTACTTTTGGTCACCGTGATATAAAAAAAAGATGTTGAGACTCTAGAAAAAGTGCAGAGAAGAGCAACAAAGATGAAAAGGAACTGGAGGCCAAAACATATGAAGAAAAGTTGCAGGAATTGGGTATGTCTAGTTCGATGAAATGAAGGACTGGGGATGACATAATAGCAGTGTTCCAATATCTCAGTGGCTGCCACAAAGATGAGGGGGGTCAACCCAGTGGTGGTATTCTACCGGTTCAGCCAGGGGTGGGATTCAAATCTTTAACAACTGGTTCTGTGGGCGTGGCTTAGGTGGTGGACATGGCTTGGTGGTCATATTATTGGCTGGGTGTGGCCAACTCAATATCACTCACATGGAGGCACGCATCTCTGGTTTGGCTGAACCGGTATTTCTTTCTTTTTTCCCCTCCCGACGATCAGCTGTTCCAATGATCAGCTGTGCCAAGATCCCCCTCGCTGTCTTACTGCTTTGCCCAGGAAGCTTCCCTGAGGCCCAGGGGGCAAAAAGGGGCTGGGGGGGTACTATATGGGCCTCTTGTGCTCCGTTTTTTGCCTCCTGGGCCTCAGGGAAGCCTCCTGGGAACCTGTTTTTGTTCCCAGGAGGCTTCCCTGAGGCCCAGGAGGAAAAAAAACAGAGCGCAGAGGCGAGGTGCTGCACCCCCCAAAAAAAGAGAAGCCACACTCACCCAGTCACAGGGCCACACCCACCTAGCTACACCCACAGAACTGGTAGTAAAAATATTTGCATCCCACCCCCGGGTCAACCTATTCTCCAAAGCACTTGAGGGCAGGACAAGAAGCAATGGGTGGAAACTAATCAAGGAGAGAAGCAACCTGGAATTTAAGGAGAAATTGGGTATATCTAGTTTCATGAAAAGAAAGACTAGGGGGTGACAGCATAGCACTGTTCCAATATTTAAGGGGCTGCCACAAAGAAGAGGAAGTCAAGCTATTCTCCAAAGCACCTGAAGGCAGGACAAGAAGCAATGGGGGGAAACTAATCAAGGACAGAAGCAACCTAGAACTAAGGAGAAGTTTCCTTGACAGTGAGAACAATTAATCAGTGGAACAACTCACCTCCAGAAGTTGTGGGTGCTCTAACGTTTTTAAGAAGAGATTGGACAGCCACTTGTTTGAAATGGTATAAAGTCTCCTGCTTAAGCATGGGCTGGACGAGAAGACCTCCAAGGCGCCTTCCAACTCTATTGTTCTGTTATTCAAGTGCTCTCTTTTTGACTCACCCCCTCTACCCCCAATCCTTCAATGTAGTAGCAATTGAGATCCTGTAGACGGTGCATGCAGCATTCTGCTGTGCCTAATACCTATATGGGCCTCTTTGCAGGATCTCACTCCCTGTTTCGAGTTGGTAAGTCCCATACCCAGTACAGTGATCTCACCTTACTAACATCACCACTATTCTTAAGATTGGGAGGGGATTTACCTGTCCTGATGCTGTATCTATGTTGCTTTTTGCTACTTGTAGAAAACTATATAAAACGGAATAAACACTACATGAGTAGTCAGACATCTTGGCACCCTGCACAATGACTGGTCTTTGAAATCCATCACTTCAAGTTCAAACTTACGGCAGAAGCTATCGGTCCTCCAGTTCTGTAAAGGGATACTTCTGGCCTGACAGGCTGCTACGTAAGTGGCAATAACATCACACCAAACATTCTTCTGTCCCCGAACTTCACAGGTCTTTTTGATACACTCATCAAAGAAAGGTGCAACTGGAATGATCCCATGGCAGGAAATGAAGGGACCATTTGGCCGGTTCAACAACCCACAGAATAAATCTTGTTGATAGCTTTCTAGTTCAGTGGATGAGCAGGGAGGGCACTTTGGGGAACAGCTTGGAGAGCAGCCTACAAACCAGTTTTCCCCATATTCTTGCATCGTCTCATCAGCCAAGTTTCCATTGGCGTTTCCACACAGTCCACACAGATGTCCTGCAAAGCTTGAGGGCACGGTTGTTTCAATGTTGAGATTTTCCTTGAAGAGTTTGACCATCAGGCCAAATTGTGTGTCAATGACAAATTGGTGCTCGTCAGAATGAACCTTAATTTTCTCCTCGTAATTGAATGGCAGATTTACTGGGTCGCCATCCACCTGAATAAAAGAGATAATTTAGTTTTGTTTCTTTTCCAATTAAACTTAACCAAACCCCCCAAATTCCCAGCTCTTTTTAGTGCTAGGGAAAAGAAATGTTTGGAAATAGAATCTAAACAAAGGTAGGTATTTTGGGAAGCAGGAGAAACAGGGTATTTGAAAGCTGACCTTTTAAGATTTTCTGCTTTCCCCATAATGAATGTACTTTAACTAATCAATGTAGTTCAGTAACAAATTCACAATACATTATACAAGTTGAAAAAAACAGCCTTTCTTGCTGCAGAACCAGAACACTTTTAAACTTAAGATTGCATATATTTCTAAACAACACTAAAACGCCCTCTGCCATTAAATATGGGTAGATACGTAATTGCCTAAAGACCATATGTGCCTCTGCAGATTAAGTATTGTAGTCCCCAGTGGGCCCATTTGGATCATATTGCTGAAATTCAATACTGTAAAATAGTAATATTCAGCAGCATAATATGTGACCCATTTTTAAAGAATGAAAACCCCAAATAAGCATGTTAATATTCTGGCTGGATCAATAAACCACTTTTCTGTTATTAAAAAAAAAACAACTACACTCAAACCACTGTAAAAAAAAAAATCAGCTGTGCCTATTTGGTGAACTCATATCATAACCATGCAATCCAGAACCAATATAGATAGATAGATAGATAGATAGATAGATAGATAGATAGATAGATAGATA
>BLBF01000072.1:1485765-1504728 GCA_015471245.1 Laticauda colubrina
ATAGATAGATAGATAGATAGATAGATAGATAGATAGATAGATAGATATAAAATAATGGTACTACTACAACTACTACTACTATTATTATTATTATTGTTGTTATTATTATTATTGGAGTACTACTACTGCAAAATTTGTAAAAACCATACAAGGGCAATAAATGTTCTGTTTAATTATTATTTAAATTTTTACCCTGGCATTGTTTGGTATCGAAGGTCTACTGAATTAATCATTTTTCCTAGATCTACACCGGGGGTGTCAAACTCAAGGCCTGTGGGACAGATCCAGCCTGTGGATTGCTTAGATCTGATCCACAGAGCCACCCTGGAAACAGTGCAAGCTCTGTTTTCACTGCAACAGCCTCCTGAAACTCTCTGCCAGTGAAAACAGAGCTTGTGAGGGCCACGTTTGGCCCTCCCGAGCTCCATTTTTGGCTGCAACAGCCTCCTGCAACTCTCTGCCAGAGAAAACAGAGCTTGTGAGGGCCACGTTTGGCCCTCCCGAGCTCCATTTTTGGCTGCAACAGCCTCCTGCAACTCTCTGCCAGAGAAAACAGAGCTCAGGAAGGCCTCCCAATTTCCATTTTTTCAGGAAGAGTGCTTGAGCTACTACAGGCACCCCCAACACAAGTGACATTGAGCTGGCCATGCCCACCCACTCCCCTGAGGTCAAACACAACCCTGTTGTGACCCTCAATGAAATCAAGTTTGACACCCCTGATCTACACCATGTGTTGATCTGGAAATTAATCTGATGGTCTGGTTTAACAGAAAACAGGAAAAGAAACACTATCCCAGGTTAAAACAAACCTATATTAGCATACCATGCAAATGCAACAGTTAGATCTTAAACTGACTTGTTTCAACCTATTGAGTAAAGAGAGCTTACCTGCACCTGGTCGGTACGGACAATAATGCTCTTTCCGTACACTTTTAATATAACTGCACGGCCTTCAGGAGCTACGTTGTTCTGAGTCGAGAGGTCAAACGGTATGAGATCAGGCCTGGGAAGACAGACTTTAGACAGTTGGTAAATGCAGCGGCCCTCAAACCTATAGCCATAACCATCAAAGGTGATGTATTGGTAGTTTCCTGCAGAGATGCAGGTGGAGGCGCTAGAATAGCAGCCTTGGACTCCGTTGACCAGCTTGCACTGCTCCCCAGTTTGACAAGCAGCTGGGGAACACACCACGGCCCCAAACCTGGAATCACATTTGCAGCGCAATGTGCAGTCCTTGTTCCAGAATTCCTCTTCAGGTTTATAGTAGACGCCATTGTGCGTGCAACCACAGCTTTCAATGGGCACACATTTGTCGGCGCTAAGGATGTAGCCGTTGTTACACTGGCA
Source organism: Laticauda colubrina (assembly GCA_015471245.1). NCBI lineage: Eukaryota > Metazoa > Chordata > Lepidosauria > Squamata > Elapidae > Laticauda > Laticauda colubrina. The sequence goes on from BLBF01000072.1 coordinate 1,487,113, forward strand.
GGTTTCCACACATTCCAATGTGCAAGGCAAGGGCGTGTTGCGGGAGGAACATGTGGCTGGACATCTACTTCCACACTGCACATAGTGGCTATTTTCAGGACAAGGGAGAGCTGTGAAAGGAAATAACTATGAAGTAGCTATAGCAATAAATATATATATACTTTATATACCACTTCACAGTGCTTTACAGCCCTCTCAAAGCAGTTTACAGGATCAGCCTATTGCCCCCAACAATTTGGGTCCTCATTTTACCCACCTGGGCAGGACGAAAGGCTGAGTCAACCTTGAGTCTGGTGAAATTTGAACTGCCAAATTGCAGGCAGCCGGCAGTCAGCAACAGTAGCCTGCAGTACTGAACTCTAGCCACTGGGCCACCACAGTTCATAGTAACTATGATTTCCCCATTCTCTAAACTCCATGTAAGCAACATTCTATACATTTTCCATACTTTGGGGCAGTTATTTTCATGAGCCTCTATGCTCTTCTACATTGATCCATACCCATCTATGTCCCTAAAATCTAGGATTTCCTACTTTCTAACAATTGCTCTCAGCCCTGTTAATATCTCTTATTTAAGAAAATGCAGGTAGTCCTTGACTTACAACAGATCATTTAGTGACCGTTCAAAGTTACAGTGGCACTGGGGAAAAAAGTGACTTATGACTGTTTTTTCACATGACCATTGCAGCATCCATATGATCAAAATTCAGACACTTTGCAACTGACTCAGACTTATGAAGGTTGCTGTGTCCTGGGGTCATGCAACCTTCTGACAAGCAAAATCAAGGCAGAAGTCAGATTCACTTAACAATTGCAGTGATTCGCTTAACAACTGGGGCAAAATGGGGCAAAACTCACCTAACAAATGTCTCACTTAACAACAGGGCTCAATTGTGATCGTAAGTCAAGGACTACCCATATTCCTTCTACAAGTAGAACAAAATTTGCTTAACTATGTTGCCCATCATTTGTCTGGAATGGTATAGGGTTTCCTGCTTGAGGAAGGGTTGGACTAGAAGACCTGCAAGGTCCCTACCAAGCAGAGGTGGTATTTAGCAGGTTCTGACCAGGTCTGGAGAACCGGTAGCGGACATTTTGAGTAGTTCGGAGAACTGGCAAATCCCACCTCTGACTGGCCCTGCCCCCATCTATTCTCTGCCTCCCATTGAGTCCCAGCTGATTGGCTGGGTCTCCTTTGGTTGCCCTGCAGAGGAGAACGGAGCTGGAAAGCAGGTAAGTGGGGTTGAGAGGGAATGGGGATTTTGCAGTATCCTTCCCCTGCCATGCCTACCAAGCCACACACACCAAGCCATGTCATGCCCACCAAGCCACATCCACAGAACCAGTAGTGAAAGTTTTGAATCCCACCTCTGCTTCCAACTCTGTTATTCTGTTATTCATTGAACTCGATTATATATTTTTTAATTTACTTTTGTTTTTTGCTCCTCGCTTACATCATGTTGTTCTTGCACTAGCTTTAATTGTTAGTAGGGATATCAGACATCAAGCTGGGACATTGTTGGATAGACCCCACTTACGGCAATTGATGGGGGTTCTCCAGTCACCAACTCGGCGTCCTTTCGTATGGCAAGCTTCAGCATAAGAGTTCACAGCTTGGCACAGAATGCCATGGTCTCCTCCGTTCATACAAACATCCAAAGCACAGTTGTCTAAGATAATGTTGGGATCCAGAACAGCATGGCAATCCCGGAAGGGTCCATTTGAGACAGAGACTATCCCACAATACCCATCTGTTTTGTATTTGGCCAGCTGTTGTTGATCACAGGTAGGGCATTTTCCACTGCACTCATGGAAACAAAGGGGATCCTCATCTTCCACTTTCCAGGAAGTAGCCCAGATGATCACATTGGGCATCAGGAAATCCTCTGGGCTTCTCAACTCATCCCCTGACAGCTGATTGAAGTTACCACAAAGTCCCCCAGTGTTTCCATAATAGCTACTAGACAGGTGGGCGTCTACTTTCCAGTTCCAGTCATAGGTCAACAGTAGACCAAAGTCGATCTGCAGGTTGGCAAAGTTGCCACTGGAGAAGATCTGGATTTTACCTCCCAGAAGAGTTATGGGAAGGTTGAAGGTCACACCATTAACCTGTGTCAGGGGGGTTAGAAAAGAAATTTGCAAGTAAGTGTGCTTTTAGGAAGCAAGAAAGGAGAGGCAAACCAGTTTGAGTTGGATGTTGGATTTCCCAATCAGCAAACTAAGGATAAGACAGACTGCAAGAAAGACACAACACTCAATTACCTCATGAAAAGCATTATAGTCCTTGATTTAACGCCACAATTAAGCCCAAAATTTCTGTTGCTAAGGGAGACCAGTTGTTAAGTGAATTCTGCTCCACTTTGTGACCTTCTTTGCCATGGTTGCTCAGTGAATCACTGCAACTGTTCATTTAATAACTCAATTATTAAGTGAATCTGGCTTCCCCATTGACCTTGCCTGTCAGAAGGTCGCAAAATGGGATTGCATGGCTCTGGGACACTTGCAACCGTCATAAATATGAATCAGTTGCCAAGCATCACGTGACCATGGGGATGCTGCAATGGTCATAAGTCATTTTTTTCCAGTGCCATTGTAACTTTAAATGGTTACCAAATGAACTATTGTAAGTCAAGGACTTCTGTAGTAAAAAAATGACAATTAAGACATTGGAAACATTTTCCTCCCAGTGGTGGGATCCAGTTTGGACTGATTGTATCGTACTGGTAGCTCCAACAATCAGCTGGCCCCGCCCCTGCCCTGTCCTGTCCTATATTTCCACGATTGTCAACTCAGCTGATTCGCACAGCACAGTGGATTCCTGTGGCTCAGCTGTTTTTTTACTTACTGGGGCTGCCCTAGAAGGTAAGCTGTAGTGCTTGAAATTGGTGTAATTTAAATACTGCACGTTCTCATGGAACTGGTGGTGGGATTCAAATTTTTTTTAGTACCGGTTCAATGGGTGTGGCTTGATGAGTGTGGCTTGGTGAGCGTGGCAGGGGAAGGATACTGCAAAATCTCCGTTCCCACTGTCATGCCCTTGTCGGAGTCTGAATCCGAGGAGGAAGACAAACAACTGACAGGGAGTGAGGAAACTGGGGAAAGGCTAAGTCTGGCTGGGCAGAGCAGGGAAGAGGTAGAACAAGGGAGAGGGAGTTCAAAGGAAGATCTAGGCCCACCTTCTCTTCATCCTAGGGCATGCAGGGAGGAAGAGAGAAGAAACCAACATGGTTTGTGTGGCTTATGGGGGAAGAAAGGGCCCTGATTCCCTCCATTAGCCACAGATGGGAATGAGAGTTTAAAAGGGATGCAAGCTGAATGTGGTGTCTGCTGGGAACAAATGTGAGTTTATCTTATGTTGACTTTGGTTATCTGCATTCCTGACATCCTCCCAACTGGGTTGAATTACTTCCGAATGGAATTCCTTCTCTTGCCCTGCTGGACTAATTACCTCATCTTGCCTTGATTGGACTTATAGTTACAGTTTTTGTTGACCACATTTTGGACTTGATTTTCTTCAGCCAAAGGCTGTTCCTGGGAGAGTTTTTCTCCATCCATAAGGTAACCAGGATATTGGGGGCAAAGTTGGAGCTAATAAAGGGACTCCGACTGATTATCTGACTGTATTGCCTTTGTGCCACACCCCAGGTCATCACACCCACTCCACTCCAGGGGGAAGGTTACCACCGGTTCTCCGAACAATTCAAAATTTCCACTACCAGAACTGGTCAGAACCTGCTGAATCCCACCTCTGAATCCCACCACTCTTTTCTTCTATCAATTTGATTGGGAACTGCCCAGAGATGGCTAAAAGATGAATAGCTATGTGAATCTTTTCAAGAAATAAGATAGGGATGGAAGTACAAAGTGAACGTTTAAAATAGCAATTGATAAAAAATTGCTCTTACCCGGACTCTGCCATTTTCTTGTTTATGGATGCTGATGACTTGCTCATACACACGTAAGCTAACAAGTTTGACATAGGAGACAGCTTTGTTGTCCCCTCGGTTTTCATTCTTTACCACCACGGAGAAGGGTACAAGGCTTTGATCAACACCCATCGACTGAACGAGCACATAGGAACAAGTGCCTTGGAAATCATAGCTGTAGCCATCAAAGGTATGACAATGGGGGTCCCCCCAGCACCAACAGTGTCCTGTATAATCCGGGACACAAACAGCCTGTCCATCCTTAACCTGACATGTCTCCTTGGGACGGCAAAGCTTAACTTTGCAAGGATCTGCAGGGAAAACAGAAAGGCAGAACATAGAATCACGGAATCATGGAAGGGACCTCAGGGATCTTCTTCGACTCCAACCTCTTGCTCAAGATAGGGGACCTTATTTCATCCCAGTCAAATGGTTCTCCAGTCTATTTTTGAAAACTTCCAGTGATGGAGTACCTACAACTCAAGTAGGCAAACTATTCCACTGATGCATTGTTTTCACTGTCGGAAAAATTCTCCTTACTTCAAGGTTGGAGCTCTCTTTCATAAGCTTCCCCATTTTACTTCTGGTGCTTTGGAGAATATGTTCATCCCCTCTTCTTAGCCCTTCAAGTACTGGAAGAGAGTTATCATGTCCTCTTCACCTCCCCCCCCCACCCCAAATCTTTCTCTTTGATAGGCTGCAGAAAGTAAAAACTAAGTCTAGATCAATATAAGAGCCGCAGTGGTTAGAATGGCTAACTCTGCTCACCTTGCCAGGAATTCAATTCCCTTCAATCCTGATCAGCTCAAGTTTGACACAGCCTTCTATCCTTCCAAGATCAGTAAATGAGAACTGAAATTGTTGGGGGCAAAAGGCTGACTCTGTAAACCGCTTAGAGATGGCTTTAAAGCACTGTGAAGCGGTATATAAGTCTAAGTGCTGTTGCTATTGCTATCAGTATGTCTTGAAATGTACAACTTTGCAGCTGACACAACATGCTTAATCTGGTTTCACAAGTAGCCCATTTTCTAGGTTATATTGAAACATAAACTACCCTGGGTCCAAATAATCAGGGCTTCTACCCCATGTGAAGCCACACATACACACACAAATCTACCACACATTAAAACTGTCAGATTCCAAGTAATGCAATCATTATAAAATGAACTCAGAGGCATTGTACTTCCTCAAAGAACTGTTTTATTTAATTACACCATCTTGGTACTAACTGGTGGAAAGCCAGTACTGAAAGTTTCCCAGCTTTCCACATCACTATGACTAGAATTTTCTCATTTTTCCAAAACAATATGTCACATTCTCCAATCAGGATATGAAATAGTTTCCTGGCAACTTTGTTCCTCCTTCCTCTGGCTGAGCAGCCCTTGGAATGCAGCTGATTCATCACCCAGCTATACCCAGCTCCATCCATCTCAGTTCTCCCCACTTCCAGTTTTCAAGTGTGTCAAATTGAATTCACCACTAAACTAAATTGAGGCTTGACACTAACCAGGTTGAGCAAATATAGCCATTATGTTAGTTCGTGACTTGGCTAAGCATATCAAACAAATACATGCTAAATAGATGTTGTGTTAGACCTATGGATAAAATCTTCACAGCTATATATATGCTCAGAAAGGCATTCTGAGAAATAGAAAGAATTAAAGTCCCTCCCGTAGCAGCTACTGAAATTGAAATGCATGCATTTCACGCAACACTGCATTCAGCTTCAGTCTATACCCACAGGATCATTGCCTGAACCACTGGTTATTCCCAAGACATCCTGAGGGATGTAAAATCATATCTTTCTTTCTTCATCCATCAAGTGCTCAACAGTGAGGTGGTATCACCCATTACCTATGTTCTGGCACTGCATAACTCCATCTTTTGTCACACAGTCTTCATTGGCGGCACAAGCGTGGTCTTCACATAAGAATCCTCCTGGAGTGCAGACACATTTCTCCTTGCAATTATTTTGCAAGATGGGCACATTAGGCTGAGCGTTGGGAAAAACAAACACAGGTAAGAGAAAAGGATCCAAAACCACATTAAAAAAAAACAAAACAATCGCATTGGGAGAAAGTTATCTGCAGCAAGGCAAATCTCATTCAGGAGGAGCCAGGTTTGCGTACTTCTGCAATACTTCCACCAGCTTTGTGGAAGAAGCAAAGTTATTTAGAAACTGCTCCTAGAGTAGAGAAGATCCTCATTGGTTCCTGGAAATGCTGTTTGCCTTGAAGCTGTAGTTCCTTAACGGGTTGAGAAAGAGGAATGGAATCCCAGATCATCTGAGATACGTATTAAGAATCCATAAAAGGGATGGGATTAGAACAGAGAATAACTGAATTGGAAGTTTAACCCTCTACCCGAGCAGGAGATCCTATACCATTTCAGACAGAAGTGGCTGTCTAGTCTCTTCTTAAAAGCCTCTAGATTGGATTAGATTGAATCTAAGCAATTAGAGCCACTTGTCTCATGGGTTTTTTTTTATGAAATGTTATCATACAGTTTTCCCTTCCACTACATTAATTTACAATGGAGCCATTCATAAAAGGACAACAACCCCCTGAAGACACCTTGAATGGTTTGCTTTTGCTGTGAAGTTCTTTTGTACCATCTAAAACAAGTTACCAGCTCCTGGTTTAATTCATCCATAGGACCATCACACAGCGAGTGACAAACATCAAGAGATTACTAAAACACTCTACAGGGAACAGGAATGGACTAATTAAGGAGTATAGTAATTCTCCTGTAAGATTGAGCTGCACTTAACAGGAAGCTGTAATAAGTAGTTACCAAACGAAATTAGCTTCTGATTACAGCCACAGTAACAGTCTACCAAAGATAGGCTACCACTGCATTGAATTGGGAAGGTGGGAGGGAAACCTCCAAAAATTGGACTAAAAAAAAAGACACAAGGCCTACAATGAATTAATGATGTCATCTTGATTCCCGCTGAAAAGTAAGTAACCAACAAGATAATGCTAGACTAAATGTCTAATACAGACGTGATTTTTCACAAGTCCCTCAGAGAAACAAACGAAGGTCCAGTATTTCCTTCCTTTTCAAACTACCGGATAGTATACGTTGTTTTCAAAGCAGCCACACTCATCCATGGGGATGCATTTGAGGCCATCTGAGAAGAAGCCATCATCACACTGACAACCTTCAACACAGGTCTCCGGGCATGGAAGGTGATCTGTAAGCCCAGCACAGGTGACTTCACAGATATTAGAACAGGTGGTGTAATGGCTATTGGCTGGACAGGTTATTGCTGCAGAAGAAGAGACAAGAGGAACCAATCAGCTGAAGCAATGTCCTTCAACCTTGGCAACTTTAAGCTGCGCAAGCCTTCCATTTCCAGAATTCTCCAGCAGGCAGGAGTTGTCAAACTGCAATAATGAGTAGGTGGCAACCATTAACATTGTCTGTATTTTCTTACAACCATCTAGGGAGGAGTCCTTGGTGCTCTCTGAGCTTCCTTGTTTTCTTGCAGACATTTCACTACCTAACTAGGTAACACATCAATGCTTGCAAGGAGTGCTGTTTGCTGTCAGTTTATATTCTGGTGACTTGCCTTTCTGTGTGGATGGGGGCAGTGCTAAGGTTTCTTTGGTTGGGCTGGTTACTGATGGCTCTTCAACAGTTTCTTGATTTGGGGTATTGCTTACTTGATTGTTGGACTGAATTTAACCTTGGAGTTAATCTATGCTGATCTGGGTGCTGATTACTGGTGAAGAGGTGCTGGGGACTTTTTCTCTTTTGGGCTGGCTATTTATCTCTTCTGCAAAATCTATATAGATGTTAGGGACGTGGTGGCTCAGTGGCTATGACGCTGAGTTTGTCAGTCAGAAAGGTTGGCAGTTCAGTGGTTTGAATCCCTAGGGCAGCGCAGCCTAATGGAGTCACTTGTTACTTGTCCCAGCTTCTGCCAGCCTAGCAGTTTGACAGCATGTAAAAATGCAAGTAGAAAAATAGTAACCACTTTGGTGGGAAGGTAACAGCTTTTTGTGTGCCTTCAGTGTTTAGTCAATGCTGGCCACATGACCACAGAGACGTCTTCGAACAGCGCTGGTTCTTCGGCTTTGTTACGGAGATGAGCACCGCCCCCTAGAGCCAGAAATGACTAGCATGTATGCGCGAGGGGAACCTTTTCCTTGTATATAGATGTTGTTAATATCTATGTGTCTATTGATGGCTGGTTTGTCAGAGTGCCAGGCTCCTAGAAATTCCCTGGCATTTTTGGACTAGGCCTGGTTTAGGATTGTCACATTTTCCCAATTGAAACTATGGTTAAATCTGCCTATATGTTGTGAAATTAAAGAATTTTTGTCTGACTGCCAGTTGTTGTTCATGGATGCATTCTGCCAGTCTACTGCACATCTAGTGGTCTCATTTATGGAGATTCTGTCTTCCAGGTCATGGTTGTCCTATAGGTGCTTTTTCCACAGGTAACTGGACTTTCTATTTTCTTTCTGAAAGGAAAGTCCAATTGCCTTTTGAAAAAGCCCCTTTGGAACATGTAGTGGCCATCCAGTACAGGTAGTCCTCCATTTATGACTATTCCTTTGACTACTGTTTGAAGTTGCAGTAGCACTGAAAGAAGTGACTTAGGACTGGTCTTTGTGCTTATGACTCCTGCAACCTCCCTGAAGTCACATTTAAAATTCAAGTGCTTGGCAACCAGGTATCTGCAGTGGTTGTAGTGCTCTGGGCTTCCATGATCACCATTTGCTAGAAGGGAAGTCCATCTGACAAGGAAAGTCAATAAGGAAAGCTGGGCTCTCTTAATAATGTGTGATACGTTTAATGACCATGGCAAAAAGCAAGCAAAATAAAGCACAACTTACTTAATGACCATATAGCTTAGCAATGGAAACTCCAGTCCAAACTGTGCTAAGTCAAGGACTACCTGTATTTTCCAGTTGAAATATTCTAGGCCAGTGTTTCTCAATCTTGGCTATTTTAAGACAGGTGGACTTCACCTCCCAGAATTTCCCAGCAACCAAGCTGGATTTCTGGGCCAAGTTAGAGCTTAGGGCACTATTTTCCCTGCCTCTTATTAGTGGCTGATTTGAGAAAATCAGCGGAAGAAGAGTCAATAGCAATGGCCATGTCCTTTTTCTCATAGGCTCCTTCCTTGCTGTTCTGATACCACAACTCCGACTGGGCCATAAGCTTAGGATACCATGTCTTGAAAGAAAAAGATGACCACTCTGACATGTCAGCCAAGAGATAGGTGTGGCCTGTCAGCTGCTGGCCCCTCCAGCAGCTGAATCAAAGGAGGAGGAGGAGGAGGAGGAGGAGGAGGAGGAGACATGGGAGCCAGGGTCAGCATCAAGGCAATCTGAGAGCTCCAAGGGGGAAGAAGGAATGGAGCTGGCAGAGAGAGAGACAGAGGCAGAGCCTGGACCATCCATCAACCCTCAAATGAAGAGTCAACAGCCCCCAGGTTTGGAGTTGTCTGATGAGGAAGAGGAGGAACAGCTGTGTCCAGTGCCTGATGTCTGGATGCGCAAAAGGCAGAGGACAGGAGAGCAATGGAAATCTATGGGCCGGTCCTTGGGGCAGAAGAGCCACTGCTGCTAGTGAAGGACCTCCCTAGCTCTGGGGATAAAAGGCAGGGGGCAGAGATGAGTAGGTGTGACAGACAATTATTCATCTCCTGGCCGGCTGGACTTGTTAGCCTGCATTGAGAGAGAAATTTTTTGCTGGGGCTGCTGGCACTCCTAATTGAAGGAATCTTTGAGTTCACTTCAGAGGGTTTGTTGTGTTCGGGTAGCTGGGTCAGGACAACAGAGAAAACTCTCTTTGCTACCATATAATGGTAACTTGTATGCTTGCAGTCAATATATAGCAATGCTACCAGTTCAGTCAGGTTCATTGAAGGCATAGGAGTAGACAGAAGGTGGTTCTTGGTGGGACGGCCCCATGCTGGAGACTCCAAGTTAGTCTCCTCCTTTGCCTTCTCTACATTTACCTCAATGATTATTGTAGAGGTAATAGATAGCAATCTTTCCTATTTGGGAATGCAAGGTGTGATAGTCACCAAAGCAACAAACTCCCTTGGGCCATGGCCAGATGAAGAAGAAGGGATGTTTAAGTGCTGATTACCTTCCAATTATCTACTTAATTCTCTTTCTCTCTTTGGGGATTCTTAATTAAGGCTGCGTGAAGCATCCGAGATTCTATTTATAGGCAATGTGGTCAAATCATCATCTGAGCTAACAATTCAATGCAGCAAATAAAATTAGGCACTTTTGAAGATCTGGTGGACTTTTATCAATGTGCACATGTACTCTGATCAGATCAACTCTTCAGATTGCACTGGCTCTTTAATTTTGCACCAACCTTTGGAACCAAATCACAGAATCCTAGCTGGTTCGCACAGCCTCTTAGTCTTTATAGTACAGACATTCCCAGAGGTGGAAGTCAGCAGGTTCTGATCAGTTCTGGAGAACTGGTAGTGGAAACTTTGAGTAGTTCGGAATACCAACTGTGACTGGCCCCACCCCTATCTATTCTCTGCCTCCCAAGTCCTAGCTGATTGGCTGGATCTTCTTTGTGTGCCCTGCAGAGGAGAATGGAGCTGGAAAGCAGGTTAGTGGGGTGGGGAGAGAATGGGGATTTTACAGTATCCTTCCTCTGCCATGCCCACTAAACCACGCCCACCAAGCCACACCATGCCATGCCACTCCCACCAAGCCACGGCCATAGAGCTGGTAGTAAAAAATTTTGAATCCCACCACTGGACATCCCCTTTTTCCACCTATAGTCCAATTAGTAATGCTTCTTGATTGCTACTCACGACAGAATTCTGGGCTCCTCCAAGGCTGTATGGTGATCTTGGCTCCTTGGCAGGCTGCCACATAGCTCTGGATGCTATGACATAAGATTTGTCTGTCCCCACCACCAATGCACAAATCGAGGACACAATGGTTTAGATAGGCAGTGGGATCTACAACCCCATGGCATGAGCTGAAAGGCCCATTGGTGGCTGTGAGGATCCCACAGAAGTAGTGTTGCTTAAAAAACTCTTTCTTTGCCTCTGTGCAAATTGGGCAATTCTTCCCAGAGCACCCATCTGTGCAGGAGATGCCAGGGGTCTGGATTTTCCAGGCAGCAGCGGACATAGCCACATCTGAGACCACTGTGCCATCTGGTAGCTGAAGATCGTCTTGTGGCTGTCCGTTGTAGTTTCCACAGAAGCCACCCAGCTGATCCTTGTAGTTGTTGGGAACAGTGATTCTCACGTTGTAGGAGAGGTCAAAGATCACTGTAACACCAAAGAAAGCCTCGATCCTCTGATAAAAGCCATGCTGATAGATTCGAAGCTTGCCATCCAAAAGGTTTACGGGGAGGCGATGGAGTACGCCATTTACCTGCCAGAATAAAATTGTGTCTTCGTGAAAAAAAAAAAAAAGAGGAGGAAAAAAAATGAAGATGAAGGGGAAGGGGAAGGGGAAGGGGAAGAAGAAGAAGAAAAGGAGGAGGAGGAGGAGGAGGAGGAGGAGGAGGAGGAGGAGGAGGAGGAGGAGGAGGAGGAGGAGGAGGAGGAGGAGGAGGAGGAATAAGGGGAAGAGGAAGAGGAAGAGGAGGAAGGAGAAGGATTGATACATCACTGAAAACCTCCCAAGTACCTTCAAAAGTCTAGAAGATATAGTTTTGTTTGTTTTTTTAAAAAAAGGCCATGTTTCTGTTGCAGCAACTATTTTAATCTGCCAAGCCATTTCTCTTAACCCCCCCACCCCAGATGGAGAGAAATGAATTAATAAAAAGTCAACTGTGATACCATTGGGAATTTATCACATTGAGAAACTCTGATAAATGTGATATCTGATAAATGTGATGGTGAGGTCACAACAGGTGAGGGTCACATCAGATATGGGTCAGGTGTGGGTCAACAGAGAGAGTTTGATGATGGGTCCTGCAATGGGGAGGTCATGCCAGATGAGGGTCATTGGGAGATGAAGTGCTGGTTGGTGGGGGGAAGCATTGTGCAGGTTGGTTGTGGGTCAGTGCTGGCTTTGGTTGGCTGCGAAATTGATTTGAGTTGCCTTTGGAAAAACACCTTTGGAACAACCATGACCTGGAAAATTGAGATATCCATATACATTTTGAGACCTTTCATTCAATGGTAGGATTTTAAAAAAATTACTACTGGTTCTGTGGGCGTGGCTTGATGGGCGTGGCAGGGGAAGGATACTGTAAAATTTCCATTCCCACTCCACTCCAGGGGAAAGATACCCTCCCCACCCCACTAACCTGCTTTCCAGCTCCGTTCTCCTGTGCAGGGCAACCAAAGAAGACCCAGCTGATCAGCTGGGACTCAGGAAACAGAGAATAGATGGGGGCAGTCAGAGGTGGGATTTGCTGGCTCTCTGAACTACTCAAAATTTCTCCTACCAGTTCTCTACAACTGGTCAGAACCTGCTGAATACCACCTCTGCTTTCATTTGCACAGAATGGGACACTGGACACTTACTCTGTAAGTCACCTAAGTAATTACATCTAATATTTAGAATAACAGAGTTGGAAGGGACCTTGTAGGTCATCTAGTCCAACCCACTGCTCAAGCAGGAGTTCCTTTGCCATTTCTGACAGATAGCTATCCTGTCTCTTCTGGAAAGTTTCCAGCAGTGAAGATTATTCTACATGGGTTTGATTTTCCCCAGCAGAGAGAGAAAGCTATCGCCGCCATGACTCCACACACTCATCTCCTCCAGTGAACAGGATTCAGGAACTCACCTGCGCATATCCCCATTTGTCTTGCAACAGAGAAAGTGCAAAGTTCAACGTCTCCACCGTGACCACCTTGGGCACTGCGATGTTTCCATTCCCCCAGACCTGATTTTGTATCACTACAGTAAAAGGTGGCAGGTTTGCAATCTTTGTGGTGAACACCGACTTGCTTAGGATGTAAGAGCAGGTGCCTTGGAAGTCGAAGGGCAGCCCATCAAAAGTGAGGTAGAGATCTCCAACAAGAGAACAGGTGGCACTTCCAGTGGGGTAGCATTTCTGGTGTCCATCTTGTAGCTGGCATACTTCATTGGGACCACAAGGGGTTGCTTCACACACCACTTTGCCACCAGCCTGGCAGACACAACGTTCTTGGCAGGTTGGATAGAACACTTCGGAGACCGGATAGTAGCGCCCTTGATGGAGGCAGCCACACTTTGCCATCAGTACACACACGTCGTTACTCCGAACAAAGTTGTCATTGCAGACACAATTCTCTTGACACTTGGTGGGGCAAGGAGCTGGGTAATAGAGGCTGCTACAAGCCTGGTCACATTGTTTAGCACAAAGTTCATAGTGACTGTTGGCAGAACAACGCGGAGCTGAAAACGAGAACAGAAGGAATAAGTTAGTCATTCAAGAGAGGTAATAGGGCATGGGACTAAAACTCAGTCCTTGTAGAAGAACAAGAAAGGGTAAAAAAAATACAGGTAGTCCTCAAGTTACAATGGTCTGTTTAGTGACCATTCGAAGTTACAACCGCACTGAAAAAACTTATAAACGTTTTTCACACTTATGACTGTTGCAGCATCCCCATGGTCATGTGATCAAAATTCGGACCTTGGCAACTGGTTCGTATCTATGACGGTCGCAGTGTCCCAGGGTCAGGTGATCACTTTTGTGACCTTCTGACAAGCAAAGTGTCAACCCTGAAGCTGAACTGACTGAGGCCATTTTGAGGCTTCAATGTTGCCACACTGGAGCTGAGGGATCGGGAGGGGGGAATAGAGGTAGATGGAGTTTGTAGCCAAAACAAAATACTTTCTCCTGGGAACCAAGGACATTCTCACAGGGGGCCAGAGAGAGGAGGAGTGAAGTTACCAGGCAACCAGATGGAACCCTGATTGGACCATATGACTGATTGTTTGGGGAAAGGAGAAAACTTTCACTTTTAATTTGGTGAAAACTGCAGGAATATTTAGAGTTGGTTTTCACCAGCCTTTGCCAATATGATATACCAAATGAAACTCTTCTTTGAGCAACCATCCTGCCTCAGAGTTCTGTTTGCCATGGGTGTATTACTTGGAACCCTGACACAAAGTCAATAGGGAAGCACCAGGTCCACTTAAGAACTGCATTACTCACTTAACAACCACAGTGATTCATTTAACAACAAAAGGGATGAAATGGGGCAAAATGCACTTAACAACTATTTCGCTTAGCTATAAAAATTTGTGGCTCGATTAAAGTCATAGGTTGAGGACTACCTGCAATGGCCCAACCCTTCCATCTGGAAAGATAAATCCTTGGTACTTCTTCTTCAGTAAAATTGCAACCTTCAGGTAACTAAACTGCTTGATTAGTTGGTCTAAGCATGAAGCATTTCTTCCCTTGCGTACACTGACTCCTTTCTCTATGTCTGGTTTTCCCAATCCCACTAGGAACAGACTTTTCTTCCCCAGGTCAAAGTGCCCAGTTTACATCTGAGAGACTCACAGCAAAAGGTTGGAGTTCTCCAGGGGTATATGGTGATGCCAGCAGCTTGGCAGGCCAAGGCATAATTGGCGATGGCTGCGCAGACGAAGGCGTAGCGTCCCTTGAGGTAACAGGAGTCATAGATGCAGTCCTGGAAGGCTGCTTGTTGATCCACGTGGCCATGGCATTCTCTGAAAGGCCCGTTGACGGCTACGATGAGACCACATTCCCGTCCTGAAGCCCGCTGCTGTTTTGCTAAGATGTCCACTCCAGGGCAGGCGGGATCTATGACCTGTTTGCAGCTTGGGTCAACTGCCTTGGTGCCTTTAGCACCAAACACGGGGATTTGGGGAACAAGGATCCCTCCAGGCACAAGAGCGTCATCTGCAGGTATGTTGTTGAAATTCCCACACAGGCCACAGAGTGTATTTCTATATGTGCCGGGTACGGTGACTGTGAGTTGGTGGTCCCAATTAAAGCTGACTGTGAGGCCAAAATTAGTTTCGACCACAGCACTGGGGCCTTTCCGATATATCTTGACTCTGTTTCCAACAGCATTATAAGGCAGGAAGGTCAATATACCGCCAACCTACGAAGGAGAAATGGGATGCTTACGTTAAATCAGTGAAAAGGAGCAATGATGGGGAAAAAAAACCAGTCATGTCAAAGACTATCTCTCATCTCTTCTATCCTTCTCAGGGTCTGCATAACAGCAGAAATAGAGGACTATTTTTTTGACCAGAGACTATAGCATTTTTGTCATTTTTCTCCCCACAATAGTAGAAGGCAACAATGGTTGGAGCAGAGACTTGGCGAGATCATAGGATTAGAAATTCTTGGGTCATTTCTTTATGCATCTATGTACTTTAATGTGCATATGTTGCCTCTGGTGCCTGGTGATGGAGCCTCCCCTCCCTTCCCAAAAAAGGACATGGAATCTCCCTGCACCAACAGAAGGACACTTCTATAGCTTAGAAGCCAAATATCCATCTTGGGGTCCTACAAAATGCCCTTCTCCATTCTCTAGATACTCAAATGATACATAGTAATATTATAGCACTTAGATTTATGTACTATCCCATGGTGCTTTACAGCACTTTCTGGGTACTTTACAATGTCAACATGTTGCCAACATTCTGAGTCCAAATTTTATCAACCTCGGAAGGATGGAAGGATGAGTCAACTTTGAGCCAGTCAGGATTGAACTCCAGACTGTGGACAGAGTTAGTCTGCAATACTGCATTCTAACCACTGTGTCACCAGGGTTCCTAATGGATAGATATAACCAGTTGGCCTGTAGATAAAATAATAATGGCATTCTAATATTATGAATAGGAGAACAGCAACCAGCTGCATATCTATCTGAAGCTGTTCAGTTGTGTTACAGGTGAAATATTGTGACAAGAAATCAGAAATGAGTTATTCCCCAGAAGAAGGATGGGATGTGTAATGTATCAGTGTATGTATAAGCATAAAATGCTTGTACAGAGGTGTAAATTTTAGAGGTACATATAAATCTGCACCACTTTCTATAGGTCCCCCAATGTGGTAATTTATATGGTCCTCAAAGCCAAACTGCTGCCTGGCTCCAGCAGATCTGGATTATTTGTGTTCAATGAAACCCACTAGTTTATTTGCAGCCAGGTAACACAGTAGTTAGAATGTAATATTGCAGGTTGACTCTGCTCATTGCCAGGAGTTCAATTCTGACTAGCTCAAGATGGACTCAGCCTTTCATCCTTTTGAGGTCAGTAAAATGAGGACCCAGCTTGTTGGGGGGTAATTATGCTGACTATGTAAACGACTTAGAGAGAGCTATAAAAATGATACCACTATGAAGCAGGATATAAGTCTAAGTGCTGTCATTATGGCATCCACTAATTATCTTTTTGGTTTGATTGAAAGATAGAAATGGCAGGTTGGGTTGATTTTAGAGGCCTCAGGCATCATCAGTCCTTTGCAGGACTCTGTTTATAAGAGGAGCATTAAAGAGAGATCAAGGCAGGAGTGGGATTCTACCAGTTTGGATTGGTTCGAACGAACCGGATGTTAAGTTTTCAACTGGTTTGCTGAACTGGTATTTGAACTGACCGGCTGGCCCCAGCCCTCCTGCCCCTCCCAGAAATCTCCACATGGTCCATTTTCCATGCAGGTAAGTGCAGGGTCTGCGCAGAGGCTCTGGGAGGAGGAAAAACAGGCCTTCCAGAAGTGCGGAAATGGGCCAGTTTCTGGTTTCCGGAGGGCCTCCAGAGCCTGGAGGAAGCCATTTTCGCCCTCCCAGAGGCCCAGGGGATGCCTCTGGACCCTTGGGAAGGTGAAAAATGGCCCTCCCAGAAGCACTGGAAGTCTGAAAACAGGCCTCTTTCAGGCTTACAGTGGGCCTCCAAAGCCAGGGTGAGGCCATTTTCGTCCTCCCAGAGGCCCAGGAGAGGCCTCCAGACCCTTGGGAAGGTAAAAAAAATGGCCCTCCCAGAAGTTCCAGTAGGCCACATCCACCAAGGCCACACCCACCTAGCAATCGAGCAGTGAACCGATTGCTGGGATGTTTGAATCCCACCCCTGGATCAAGGTTGTAGTAACCAGATACTACCCAAACTTACCAAGACTTTCCCAGGATACTGTCTACTGATTATGATCTCAATGCCGTGGACGTTGATTTGTACACTCCGGGTCCAGGACACAGCACGGTTTCCCCGATATTCATTCTGGACATAAATACCAAACCAGTTCAGATCCATGGGTTTTTCACACACTTCAGTGAGGACGTAGGCGCAGGGTCCTTGGAAATCAAATTTATACTTGTCGAAGGTAAAGTAGTGGGGATCACCATGAATTTTGCAGCTAATGAAGTCGATAGGGTAGCAGTCCCTCACCCCTTTTACAACTAGGCATTTTTCTGAGGATTTGCAAACTTGTTGGGTGCATTCAACCCGATTCGTGGCTGGGTTGCACATACATCTCTTTGTACACTTATCGTCAGCCCAGAAACCCTCATTGGGCGCATAGAGGTAGCCTTCATGCAGACATCCACAACTGGACTTAGGGATGCATTTGCCCTGGCTCAGCACATAACCTGGTAGGCAATGACAACCTTCTATGCACACTGCTGGGCAGAGGAGTTGCTGTTGAGCTTGTTCATCGAGACAGGTGGCTGGGCAGGCTGTTCCACATTGCTGGTACTGACTGTTGGGAGGACACTCTGGTACTGTGTGAAGAAAAGAAAAGAAAAGAAAAGAAAAGAAAAGAAAAGAAAAGAAAA
>BLBF01000072.1:1504738-1515871 GCA_015471245.1 Laticauda colubrina
AGAAAAGAAAAGAAAAGAAAAGAAAAGAAAAGAAAAGAAAAGAAAAGGCTATCAATACGCTCTTCCTTCCTCCACTATTGAAAGGGCAAGAATGGAGATGGCAAAATGGCATCTCTTTAGAGATGTGCTAATAGGCAGCGACGAGACTAAATTTATGCCAGATTGATAAGTGGCTGCTGCCTTAGAGAGCACATTACCGTAATAAGATCCTCACCTGTTGAAACCATTTAAAAATCAAATTAATCCTTATTCCCCATAATTAGACAGAACATACTCCCAAAATGGCCAGCTGCAAAAAGGCTGGTAAATTTGGGATAACCACGTCTCCTTCACTCTTTGACTTCGGCCCTTTGAAAATACAACACATTTTAAGCCTTGGAATGTGTCTAAATATATCAGTCAATTGTCACTCAATCCATTCGTATTGATTTGGGGGGGGGGGTTCCCATGTCTTTGCTCCCCTAGATGCCAATCCACTCCATGCAAATTCTTCACCTGGTCCGTTAGCAAGAGTAGTGGTTTCACAAGTTTATCGACAATTCGATGGCAATCACACAAGGGCACAATGTAAAACAAGCATCGTTCCTTAGAAAAGTGCCACCATTTGAGGCCACCAGGGTGGCAACTGGCCATATCTGAAGACTTAATTCCTTTTCCAGGACTCCTTCCAAAGTTTTTAAGGGGGAAATAATCATTAATTCACTCTGAATCAATTACTGTCACTCCAGTTTAGAATGTGCCTTCCTTAGAATACAGACCAAGCCCAACTCAAAGATTAAAAGTGATTCTCAACCTGCATGAAAATCATTTGAGTTTTCCTGATCAAAATGATGGCCATACCGTGTAGGTTTTTATAATGTTCCTAAATCTGTTTTCAAATATTTATCAAGTTTTAGTAAATTAAAGCTGTATTTGAAACTGAGTAAGGTAGAAGAGATACAGATAGACAAATTAACATGAAAAAAAGAATAGCTGGATTTTAAGAAATATGATTTACTAGCTCTATTCCCATGCTTCGCCACGAAACTATGATCTGGTTTAGTTTGGGGGGAGGAAAATAAGGGGGAAAAATTGTGCCTTTGTCTACCAGCATCCACTGGTATTCATCTGGCTAGCATCCTGTCAGTGTGTGAGAGTTGAGGGCTGTTTGGAAACTGAAACATGGAAACTGAAACAGTATTTGCTGTGTGAGCAAGAAGGAGACAGCAAGGAGCCTGGGCGTGACTTAGTTCAACTGTTCTGTACTAAAGCTAGTTGCTGCTGTGAAACTAAAACTGGAACTGAAATTCCTCTTCTCTGCTTGTGTTTTGCATTTGGAACAGATTTCTTTTCAGGTGGGCAAGAGGACTAAACTCCTTAGCATCAGAGCGTGTTAATAATAATATACAAAATGCTAATGCTCTGATGGTCACTTTCTTAGTGAGCATCTAGAAGCCAAGAGGAACAAACGTGCCAAATTTCGAGTTTGTAGGCTTTATGGCTCTGGAGACTTTGTGATGATTCTTGCGTAGTATTTCACTTTTATATATATAGATTTGGAATACAGTGACTTTGTGCTTTGGCTGTTGATACTCATAGAAATCTAATCCTACATATATCAGTATTTATGTACGAAGCGGGTCCCCTGGCTTAAAGATGCCCTCAAATTTACGGAAGTACACATATTCTTTAGAGAAAAGAACAAAAGGAGGAAATAAAAGGAAGAGAGCTTGTGAGAGCTGAGCATGGTTATAAACATGAAGTGCTGACTGATCGGATTTTAAGAATAGCTTAGAATCCAGTGGAGAATTAAGACATGCACCGGGTCTTTGGAAGCCAGCTCAAACTGAAAGTAATTCTTTCCATTCAAGATTGTTAAGCAAACTTCTTTAGTGAGATTTATTGAGATGAAAGCGACAGGGGGGCTTATAAGAATTTCAGCTCCTCAATAGTTCCAACCTCAATATTTACAACCATTTTACCCATGGTACAGGTAGTCCTCAACTTACAGCCACAAGTGAGCCCAAAATTTCTGTTGCTAAGCGAGGTGGTTGTTAAATGAACTTTTGCCCCATTTTACAACCTTTCTTGCCACATTAATTCAGCAAATGCCTGCATCTGTTAAATCAGTAACACGGTCATTAAGTGAATCTGGCTTCCCCATTGACTTTGCTTGTCAGAAGATTGCAAAAAGGGGATCACACGTCCTTGGGACATTGCAACCATCATAAATATGAGTCGGTTGAAAAGCATCTGAATTTTGATCATATGACCGTGAGGATATGGTAACGGTCATAAGTGTGAAAAACGGTCCTAAGTCCCCTTTTTTTCAGCACTGTTGTAATTTTGAACGGTCAGTGAACGAACTATTATAAATTGAGAACTGCCTGTGCATACAGGTGAAGACTTTCTCAGTTTCTCTCTAACAGCTTTTGGAGTAAGGTTCTTTTTACTGATAATGGAGGAGCTTGGGGCTAGTTTACACAATTAGCTCCTGAATTATCATGTGTCAGCAACCAAGCACCACAAATAGCCCCGAGGTAATATTTTACATTGTGCCTTTGAATCACATACTTTGCATCCGGTTCTCACTTTTTTTAAATGAGGTGGGGCTGAGGGTCAGCATTCCCACTGTAGAAAGTTAGCCCCAACCCCTCTCCCAGAAAATGAAATAGAAAAATATTAAAAAACACAAAATATTGTATTTCCCTGGATAAGCAATTGAGAAACATGTTTTTTTTAGAGGGAGAAAGCAGCCCCCACTTTCTTAATAGCTCTCAGCAGATGTCAGCACTCAAGAGATAAAGAGCTTGTTGAAAGAAGCCAAGTATCTAGGTAGCTCTATTCAAAAGCAAAAATTCCCTGCAGCAAGGTCTGAACAAAGGTAAAATTAGCCCTGACTCAAGATCCAAACCAGGACAAAACCATTAAGCCATATTAGGAATTGTCCAACACCCTTTCAGAACACAAGCTTCTTCATTGCATCATCTCAGAGCAGACCAAACGTCAACCAAACCTAGCTTGGACAACCTATAGAGCCAACTATGACCCCTACATAAACCTTACAACAGCCAATAGAATGTATGTTCTTGCACAGGAACAGGAAGCTCAAGTGCAAAGCACAGAGAAGGTATTTAAAAACCCCACATTCTCAATTCCATGTGGTCAGCTTCCGAAAATCACAAACCCATGAGGTTCTGCTTCTTCATTAAACCATCTTTCCAATCAGCTTCTGGCCTTCATTCTATCTCCAGTGGCTGTCTCTCAGCTTGGAACTGAACCAGATGGATATTTTTTCCAACACCATCTTATTGAATTCGTTGCACACTTACAGCATCCGGCCAATTTTCTCCATTCACCAATCTGGACCCCATGTTTCTGGCAGGCATCTGCGTAGGACTCCAGGGCATCACATACCGATTGTCTATGTCCTTCATTGGCACAAACATCATAAACACAACCTTCAAGGTAGAAGCCAGGGTCCACTTTAGAATGGCAAGGAGAGAAGGGACCACCAGGAGCCTTTATTAGACCACAATATTGCTCAGACTGGTATTTCTGGGTCTGATCAGCTTGGCAAGGCACACAAGGCCCATGGCAATCATCCCAACATGTGTCTTGGTCACCAACATCTACCTTCCAACTCTTGCCAAAGGTGTTGGCATCTGGGGCCTTCGTTCCTGCTGGAGTTTGGAAGTCATCTCCAGGATCGTCATTATAGTTCCCGCAAAGGCCACAGAGACTTCCCTGAAAAGCACTACTGACGGTGACGCGTAGTTGTTGGTTCCAGTCATAAGACACCCGGAGATGAAATTCAGTGACCACTACAGCAGAACCTCCACTTTGGAAGATTTGGAGAGAGCCACCATTTAGGCAGATGGGGAGATGTGCCCGAATGCCATTTACCTGCATTGGAAGAAAGGACAATTGCAAAGGTTGCAATATTGCAACAACAAACAGAAGCAATTACAATCTGGATCCCCATCTGAAAAGGAAGCGATTGCCAAGATATTTCATTTATTTGTTTGCTTGCTTGCTTGCTTGCTTGCTTGCTTGTTTTTTGTTTTGTTTGTCAAGCATATATGATAAAACAAGTATGAGTATGAACATAATGTATAAACACATAAGTATAAACAGGTAGAAGTATATACATAATAAATGAGTACGAATAAATGGGAATAGTAGGACAGGGATGGTAGACACGCTGGTGGGCTTATGCATGCCCCCTTTCAGACCTCTTAGGAATGGAGTGAGGTCCACAGTAGACAGTTTAAGGTTAAAGTTTTCTGGGTTTGAGGATGTAATAACAGAGTCAGGTAGTGAGTTCCAGGCGTTAACCACCCTGTTGCTGAAGTTGTATTTTCTGCAATCGAGTTTGGAGCTGTTGTTTGTATCTGTTGTTTGCCCATGTATTATTGCGGTTGAAACAGAGGTGGTATTCATCAGGTTCTGATCAGTTCTGGAGAACCAGTAGCGAAAATTTTGAATAGTTTGGAGAATCAGCAAATGCCACCTCTGACTAGCCCTGCCTCCGGAGTCCCAGCTGATCGGCTGGGTCTCCTTTTGTTGCCCTACACAGGAGGACAGAGCTGGAAAGCAGGCTAGTGGGGTGCAGAGGGAATGGGATTTTGCAGTAACCTTCCCCTGTAGTGGAGTGAGAATGGAGATTTTACAATATCCTTCCCTTGCCATGCCCACCAAGCCAGGCCCATCAAGCTACACCCACAGAACTGGTAGTAAAATAATTTGAATCCCACCACTGGGTTCAAGCTGAAGTAGTCAGCTTCAAACACAATAATATTATAATTAACCGCAATAATTAAATCATTTTGGTGTCCTCCTGACCCAGGGTTGGAGGCAAGAAAATAAATAAATAAAAGACTATAAAACTAATAAGGAGGGGATTCAAGAATCTGAGTTTTATATTTGTGTTTAACTTTTCATAAATAATTTTAAAATATCAAAATTTAAAGAAAAAGAAAGTAAAGTAAAAGGAAAGTGATAAAGAGAAAAGAAAAAAGAGAAAAAAGATGCAAAGAAGTTGCTTTTGATCTTCACAGCAGTTACAAGTTCATTTATATTTTATCCTATTTTAAGATCACAGCATAATTTCCTTCTTTCTATAGTTTACCTTTTCTAATCATCAAACCCCTTAAATCATAAGGTAATTTTTTTTCTTTTTTCGGTAAAAAGTCCATAAATGGTTTCCAATCACGAATAAATGTAATCTCTTTTCCCTAATCAGACAAGTCACTTTTATCTCTGCTAATTCTTTCATCTTCACCAACTATTCCTCCGTTGCAGATATTAAAAATCTTTCTACTTTTCTGCAGATAACATATCTCATAGCAGTAATCATAGATAAAAAAATAAGCTTCTGTGGCTCTTTTCCAATTGGTTGTCAAATAATCCCATCAAGAAAAGTTCTAATTTCAACTGAATATTACTCTCTAAAATAGCAAGGAATTATTTTCCAGGGAAGCCTGAGGTATATTGAGCAATCAGACATGAGAAATTCTTCATCCTAGGAAAATGTAAGCTGAGTTTGCATGACACACTACTCTAAACTAAAACAGGGTTGCGTAGCTGATATTTTAGCACACTGAAAGTGCCCAACAATTATGTGAAGCAGACACTATATTGTGCCATGTTCCAATTTATTTTTCTGTCTCAGTATTTTTGTGAATGCCGCCATTGCATTTTGTTAAAGCAGCATATTGTGTGAAATCAACTTAAAAAGGGACTTTGTTATGACTAATTTAAACCTACGCTGTAGGTTTAAATGAATATTTTATGACACATTATATGCAAAATAGTATTCCACCAACAATGTAAAAGCTTTTTTTCTTTTTTGGGGGGGAGGTTTTGCCTTGAAAATCAGCCCAACGTTATTTTAAATAAATAAATCTGAGCTTTGATTCTTGTTCTGCTTGCTTTGCTCAATTCTGCTTTTCCTTTAAAGTTAATTCTATGTATGTATTTAATTGCTATATTTAATGAGATGCTACGTTTTCCTTTTTTTAGCTTCTTATCTTAACTACTGCTCCAAAAATTAAACCAACATCTGCAGCTGTTACATTAAATCTACAAAAATAGGCCAGTTGTCCTTGTTCTAACAAGGGCTTAGAGCAAGTAATAAAAACTAACTTTGAATTCACCTTCACCAGGTTTCCTATAAATCCTAAATAAGTC
This sequence comes from Laticauda colubrina, assembly GCA_015471245.1. Classification (NCBI taxonomy): domain Eukaryota; kingdom Metazoa; phylum Chordata; class Lepidosauria; order Squamata; family Elapidae; genus Laticauda; species Laticauda colubrina. The sequence goes on from BLBF01000072.1 coordinate 1,510,910, forward strand.
TTGGAAATGTTATCAGGTAGTCTTTTCTCAGGGCCACCTGTTGTGGTTAGCCGGCAGCAGGTGTGGATGGCTGAGGAGAGCGAGGACTGAGGTGAGGGGCCAGGACCCTTGGGACTCCCTGCCTTCAGAGGACTGAAGTGGGACTGCTGCCTTCAGAGATTGTGAAGGTTCCCGAGGAGTCTATGCCAACTGCGTGTGTGTGCAGGATTGCTCGTAGGAGAGAGCAGTTACAGCAGCATGGGCGACTCGGAAGTAAGGCTGCAAAGTAATGGCCCCTCCTTCAAGAAGATAAAAGCCAGCTGTGAAGCGAACGTTCTTTGTAGGAAGCAGAGACATTTTGAAACTCCAGCCTTGTGGACATTGCACCATGTTAAGTTGGTATTTGAAGACTCTTGTGTTGTGAAATATTTCTTATCTATGATTCTTGGCAGTCTCACACAGTTTGGGCGAGGCTTGTGCTTATCAAAGTTAATTAATTTGCAGCAGCCTTTTAACCGGGGATTTGTAAGAATCATTAAAAGGTTTCTGTTCCCTTTGATTCATGTTTGTTTTATTGGAAAAGAGTTTGGGTCAAAACACCACCTTAACCCGGCAGCTGCCTTTCACTCCATCTCTAGATTTTATGTTAGCTGACAAAATGTTCATGTTCTGATTTTTGAAGAACGGTACAAATAAGTACCGTATTTCCGCACAAAACTTGATTGCAGGAAATACGACTTCAGCAACAGATTGGTCAATGTCTGGAATACTCTTCCTGACTCTGTGGTTTCTTCCCCAAACCCCAAAAACTTTTAATCTTAGACTGTCTACCATTGACCTCACCCCTTTCCTAAGAAGTCTGTAGGGGGCGTGCATAAGCGCAACTACGTGCCAACCGCCCCTGTCCTAATTACCCCTTTTATTCGTACCCATTTCATGTACTCTTAATCATGTTTATACTTATATATATCATCAAATGCATGCTTGACAAAAATAAATAAATAAAAATAAATATCACGACAATCATTTTACAAATTTGAATGGGTGGAGAAAGGCCATCTGAATCAGTGTTTCCCAACCTTAATCATTTTAAAGATATGTGGACTTAGAGAATACAGAATATAAGAGTTGGAAGGGACCTTGGAGATAGATTAAAGTAGAATTGAATAACAGAGTTGCCTAATCATCTTTGTAACTCTTCTCTGCACCCTTTCTTATAAAAAAACATCTTTTTTGTATCGTGGTGCCCAAAACTGAACACTGTATTAGAAGTGTGGGCTTACCAAAGCAGTATAAAGCACTATTAACACTTCATGTGACCTTGATGCTATCCCTCTGTTGATGCAACCTAGGACTGTATTGGGTTTTTTTTGGCAGCTGCAGCACCCTCCTGGCTCATTCTTAAGTAGTTATCCACTAGGACTCCTAGATCCCTTTCACAGTTATTGCTGTTGAGTCACCTACTCTATACATGTGCATCTGGTTTTCCTTGCTTAAGCAGGGGTATTCTGGGAGTTGAAGTCCACCCATCTTAAAATGGTTAGGGTGAAACGCTGATTTCAATGGTGTTGGGAACCAATTTTCAATGCAGGATAAGATCAATTCTGAATCATCTCTTACCTTCACAAAACCATTTTCTGATCTGGTGATTGTGATAGTGTATCCATAAACCTCAATGGTCACTATCTCGACATAGGAGACACGTTTACTCCCTCTATTTCCATTCTTAGCATAGATGTGGAAAGACGGGAGTCCAAAGTTATCACCGCATGTCTTGGCAATTGTGTAGGTGCAGGTCCCTTGGAAATCGTACTTGTGCTTATCAAATGTATTGTAGTGAGGGTCGCCCCAGATCCAGCAGGTACTGTTCGAAGTTGGCACACAGTGCGGTACACCATTGATCATCTTGCATTCAAGGCCCTTTTGACACAGGACATGGCTGCAGCTGAGAGGACCTAAGGACCAGATATGCAATTTTAATCATTAGTCCTATGTCAATGGAGGAATCAGATTCAATGCAGAATATCGTTCGATTTTCAGTGGCGTTCAGACCTGACTCTGGGTTTTGAAAATTACAGCCCTCTCTAAGCGGTTTACAGAGTCAGCACATTGCCCCCAATAATCTGGGTCTTCATTTTTCCCACCTCAGAAGGATGGAAGGCTGAGTCAACCCTGAGCCTGGGGAGATTCGAACTTCCAAATTGCAGATAGCTGGCAGTCAGCAGAAGTAGCCTGCAGTACTGCATTCTAACCACTGCGCCACCACAGCTCTTAAATATTCCAAATATCTTCCCATTCTTCCCTCCACAAACTTATAAGTCAGAAGACATTCTACTCACCTTGCATACTAGAGCCAACAGTCCCGTAGCTGTTCTGTCTGGTCACGCCCACAATGACAAGGCCAAATGGTGAATTTGGATGTTCCACTCTGTAGGGGACAAGTGCCACCCGCAATTGATACAAGGCCCAAGAGAAAACTGTGCCAGGAATCGGAGTCCATTGCAATGTAGGTAGGGGCTGGCCTCCTACTAGCAGCCCATTGATCTGCTGAGTCTCCACCACCAAAATGGCAAAGTTCTGAAAATTAGCCTGGCCAATCACACTATACGTCTGGCTGTACATGCTGGTATCTGGAATCCCTATCAAAAAAGTGTCGTACAAAAGGTTTTGGTAAGCAGCACCCGTGCTATAGAAAAGTACTTGAAAGGGCACATCGGCTTGCACGAATAACGCTGTTTTAGACAACATGTTGATTGGCAGGACTTGCCCACCATTCAGGATTACTGCCTGCTTTTGTGCACCCATTTGGTATTGTATGGCTGTGGTTTGGGAGGCTGAAATAAACACAATGTCACTCTTCACCTGCCAAGGTATTGGTGGGACTATGTAGTTCTTCCCCCATGCCTTCACTGGTTGGAGCTGCTCAAAGACATGATTACATTTGTTGTATTTCCATGAACAGGTATGACCTGCTAAGACAACCACAGAGGTTTGGGAGACAATTCTGGTGCCAGAAAGATCTCCTGTTCCTTGCAGCTGGATTCCTTGGAAAGCCTGCAGTGTTACAGTGAGTTTACTTCCAGCAGTGTACGTTTTCCTGTTGAAGGCCACCTGGGCCGTCAAATAGATGTCTACCACATTAGGCCCTTCATAAGATAAGACTGCAAACTCTGGGAAATAGCCAGTGGGACCTCCTGTTGGGGTGACCACATAATGCTCAGTTCCTGAAAGGGTCCTGGGAAAGAGTTGTGCAATTTCAGTACTCAGAGGCTTGGAGTTCAAAGAGACCACTGAGATGTCTTTGTCTGCAGAGATGCGAACAACGTCGGGAAACACTTTGCTACCTTTAATTTCGATAGAGGGTGGGAGGACAACGGACTCCAGCTTTCCTTTGTACACGGTAACGGTCTTTGTAAATTCCTTCCCACAAATGTTGCACGACACAGAAACAGTGACGGTAGTCTGGTCAAATACACCAGTAATTTGAATCTCTAAATTGGCGGTCTGTGTGTTATAATTTTGCATGTAAGCGGTGATAAATTCTCTTCCTATGCTTTGACTCAGGCAGGTCGCTGTGAGGGGAAGATGAAAAGAAGAGAAAGTTCCGGGCTTCCTTGCAATAAGTAAAAAACTACAAATCCATCCCCTTCACCCATCACCGCATCACATGCCCCAATCACCATTCGTCCCAACTTGCGATTTTCCCTCACCCAGGTGCAGAAATAACATGACCTTGGTTTAGAAGAAGAATGTTATTATGCCTAACCACATACACTCCAAGAAACTCTCCCCTCCCACTTTCTCAAGCTTAAGAATGTGGCAGCATGGAAGCGTCCAGTGTCAATATAGCTTCCAAAGCTGACCAGAGGTGCTTTTTTTTCCATGAAGACATTTCACTTCTCATCCAGTTCTGAAGGAAGGATGGCTGACAGAAGAGCTGAAGAAGCTTCTTGGATGAGAAGTGAAAACATCTTCACGGAAAAACAAAGAAAGTCCCATTGCCTCTTGAAAGAGCAACTTTGGGACAATTATGATCTGAAAGGCTGAGAATCTCCATAGAGGAGAAGAAAAGGGAAAGGAGGGGAAGAGAAGAGAGGAAAGAAGAAGAGAGAAAAGCAGAGGGAGGGGAGAGATGGGGAGGGGAGGGGAGGGGAGAAGAGGACTTTTCTCTATCATTGGCATTTAGTTATTTAAATTGTCAGCACCAAATATTAACAAATGGTTGTGTTTGTGCAGAATCCCAATTTAGTACCAGAGGCAGCTTCCTAATTTTGTGAATGACACAGCCAACACCTCATGCAATCAAGAGACTACCACATATATATATACAGGTGTCCTCAATTTACAACCATCCGTTTAGTTACTATTCAAAAGCTACAACGGCACTGAAAAAAGTGACTTGTGCCAGTTTTCACACTTACGACTGTTCCAGCCTCCCCGTGGTCATATGATCAAAATCCAGACACTCGGCAACTGGCATGTATTTGTGACCAGGTGAGGTGATCACCATTTGTGATTCCAACAAGCAAGCCAATGGGAGAAGCCAGATTTGTTTAACGACCACATGATTCACTTAGCAACTATGGCAAGAAAGGTCATAAAATGGGACAAAAAACTCTCTTAGCAACTGCCTTGCTTAGCAATGGAAGTTTGGACTCAACTGTGATCATAATTTGAGGATTACTTAATGTAATTTATTCACTTGCCCACCCAATCGGATTAAAACATGAAATAAAAAGGTTTTGTTACATAAAAAGGACAAAATCAGCTGTAGAATACAAGTTGCACATTAGAGAGAAATAAGTCATCCCATGATGGCCAACTATGACGTTCTAGCCCTATTTCTTGTGTGTCCAATCACAGTTGGCCAATAAAGAATTCTATTCTATTCTATTCTATTCTATTCTATTCTATTCTATATTTTATATTCTATATTTTCTATTCTATTCTATTCTATTCTATTCCATTCCATTCCATTCCATT
>BLBF01000072.1:1535557-1560831 GCA_015471245.1 Laticauda colubrina
TTCCTTCCTTCCTTCCTTCCTTCCTTCCTTCCTTCCTTCCTTCCTTCCTTCCTTCCTTCCTTCCTTATTAGGCCAGTAATTTCTTCTAACAATTGGTTCTCTGAACTGCTTAGAATGTCAACAACTGGTTCTAGCGAATAGGTGCAAACTGGTAGAATCCCACCCCTGGGGCCACTCCTAGCTTGATTTCTCAAATACAAAATTTAAAATAAAAGTAAAACAACAGCTGAAATTTCACAATCTCTCTGATCTTGTGATATCCTTCAACAATTAAGGAGATAGTTTGCCTCATACTGGACTGCATTCAATGACTTTTAATTGCCAGGTTTCTAGCAATGTAGAAAAACCACTAAAAAGTTAAGAAGTTCTAAGCTGGTTTACTGGTGATCAGGCTCTATTGTGCCTAAGGCTATTTCTGCAGAATGGATTTCTCCATCATAATAGCAGTAACTGTGAAAGGGATCTTGGTGTCTTAGTGGACAACCAATTAAATATGAACTAGCAATAAAGCCAATAAAGCCTACACAATCCTAAAATGCATTAACAGAGCTATAGGGATATAGTCAAGTTCAAGGGAGGTACTAATACCACTCTATAAAGCCTTAGTAAGACCACACCTAGAGTACGGCATCCAGTTTTGATCCCCACACTATAAAAAAGATGTTGAGACTCTATAGAAAGAGTGCAGAGAAGAGCAACCCAGGATATTAGGGGATTAGAGACTAAAACATATGAAGAACATGAAGAGTGAAGAGAAGGACCAGGGGAGACATGATAGCAGTGTTCCAACATTTGAGTGGCTGCCACAGAGAGGAGGGGGTCAAGTTATTTTCTAAAGCACCTGAAGGCCAGACAAGGAATAATAGATGGAAACTGAACAAGGAGAGATTCCATCCAGAAATAAGGAGAAATTTTCTGACAGTGAGAACAATCCATCAGTGGAACTACTTGCCTTCGGAAGTTACAGGAGCTTCATCCCTGGAAGCTTTCAAGAAGAGTTTGGACTGCCATCTGTCAGAAATGGGGCAGGGTCTCTTGCTTGGGCAGAGGGACTAGATAACCTACAAGGTCTCTTCCAACTCTGTTAATCTAACCTAAACACCCCAGTTCTAGCACTGATGATGTTACCTAGTTTGGTTCATGAAACATCTGCAAGAGAACAAAAAAGCTCAGAGAGCACCAAGGACACCTCATTTCAACCTTGAGCTATAAATATTATCCTTTATTGGAACCCCAGTTCAGTTTGGATGCAAGCTTGAAATTCCTTTTAGCCTTAGTTGAGCTCAATCAAGACTGCTGCAGCAGTGGGCAAATTATTCATCAAGATCACCTAGAGATATTGGATTTTAACTTTGCCCCCTCCCCTGCAAAGATCAGATTCATCAACTGTGCAGGGGCGAAAACAAATGGGCAGGGCATGCAAACCGCAGTGAAATTCATATGCCGTCTGCATGATCTTAGGCAGCTAGTTAATTACAAAATGAACCAATCTGCATTCAGGGATTGGGCAGTTACTGACTGTGTGCTTCCCTTCTTTCTAATAAGCTGCTTTTCAACATAGCCATGGATAAATGTAAAAGCCACAAGCTATTTCCTGCCTCGCTCATTGAAGAGCTGTGCAGCTGACAATGGAGGACATGTCTTCTCTGTTCCGTCCCATAGAAGCTATTGCAGACCCAGGTACCCATATCGAAATGAACACTGGAGGTTTGTCCTACACCAGGGATCAGTAACCTTAAACACTCGAAGAGCCACAAAGGTCCTAACCGGAAGCCCCCCCTCTGGAGCCAATTGGACGTCCGGTTCCCCACCACAGAGTCTCCTCCTAGCATGGCGTCCTTTTTCTTCTACCTGCCCTAACCTAAAGCCCTATCAATTGTGGAGCCGATTGGCAACAGCGAGCTGCAGCAGAGGGATGAAAGAGCCACATGTGGCTCCAGAGCTGCAGGTTGCTGACTCCTGTCCTACACACTGAACCATCAACCAGCCAGACAAGTATAAACCATGAGATACTTTCATGTAGGGTTGGTTTGTTTGGGGTGCTGTGTATTGTGTGCACACAGTCATGTGTCAAGAAACCAGAAGTGAACATTCCAGAGTCTTGCTTACATAAGCCGGTTCTCTGTTGACATACAGGTAGTCCTTAGCATACAACAGTTCATTTAGTGTCCATTCAAAGTTACAACAGCATCAAAAAGAGTGACTTATGACCATTTTTCACACTTACAACCATTGCAGCATCCCCATGGTCATGTGATCAAAATTCAGACACTTGGCAACTGGTTCATATTTACGACAGTCACAATGTCCCAGGATCATATGATCATCATTCACGATCTTCTAACAAGTAAAGTCAAAGAGGAGGCCAGATTTTCACTTAACAACCAGGTTGCTAACTTAACAACTGCAGTAGTTGAGTTAACAATGCAAGAAAGGTCATAAAATGGGGCAAAATACACTTTAAAAATGCTTTCTTAGCTCAATTTAGGTTGTACGTTGAAGGCTGCCTATGATTCCACCTGTTGGTTGAACTTCTACACCAGCATTCAAGTAGAACCTTTTCCAGACATCAAGGAGCTGGTGGTCACAAGTAGCACCAATGATTTCCAGTTCAGTTGCTGTGATTCTGGAAATTTTGGGACAGCATCAGAGGTGGGTATTCAGCAGGTTCTGACCAGTTCTAGAGAACTGGTAGTGGAAATTTGGAGTAGTTTGGAGAACCGGCAAATCCACTTCTAACTGGCTCCGCCCCCATCTATTCTCTGCCTCCCATTGAGTCCCATCTGATTGGCTGGGTCTTCTTTGGTTGCCCTGCACAGGAGAACAGAGCTGGAAAGCTGGTTAGTGGGGTGGGGAGGAACAAGAGATTTTGCAGTATCCTTCCCCTACCACGCCCACCAAGCCACGCCCACAAAACTGGTAGTAGAAATAATTTGAATCCCGCCACTGGACAGCATAGGTGCAAGATTTAATCTGGAACTGAGTTGTTGGACACTTTTGTCATTGGTGAGAAGACTTGCTCCATCCCACTGGTCTGCTCTTCAGAGTTTCTTCTTCCTTCCTAAAATGCTGGAGCCATTTCTTGTAATTTACAATTTCTTGTAAATTCCTCTCCTGAGGAGCCCTTTGGCCACTCTACTAGATAGTGGCTCTTCGTTTTGTTTCCTTCACTCCAAAAAGCAAAAATGAGAAGGAAGCCAGGTAATATTTGTTCACCAACTTGCATTCAGTTTTGGTGGCCACGATATAAAAATGATGTTGAGCTTCTACAAGAGTGCAGAGAAGAGCAACAAAGATGATTAAGGGACTGGAGGCTAAAACATATAAAGAAAAGTTGCTGGAATTGGGTATGTCTAGTCTAATGAAAAGAAGGACTAGGGGTGACATGACAGCATTGTTCCAATATCTCTGGGGCTGCCACAAATAAGAGGGAGTCAAGCTATTCTCCAAAACACCTTGAAAGCAGGACAAGAAGCAATGGGTGAAAATTAATCAAGAAGAGAAGGAACTTAGAACTAAGGAGAAATTTCCTAATAGTTAGAACCATTAATCAGTGGAACAACTTGCCTCCAGAAGTTGTGAATGCTCCAACTCTGGGAGTTTTTAAGAAGAAATTGGACAACCATTTGTCTGAAGTGGTGTAGGGTTTCCTTCCTGAGCAAGGGGATGGACTAGAAGACCTCCAAGGTCCCTTCCAACTCTTGTTATTCTGTTTATTTATTTTTTCACCCTAGCATTATACCCTGCCATAGGTTTGTGGAATCAACCTTCAAAACCCCAGTGCAGTTGGGTACAAGCTTAAAACCTCTTCCAGCTTTAGTGAGCTCAATCAGGACCACTGGGGCAGTGGGGAAACTATTCATCAAGATCACTTAGGGTTATTGGCATGAACTTTGCCCCTCCCCAGAGATTGGTTTCTCTGCCTGGTCTCTTAGGAAAGAAACACTCTGGATTCTATTGATCGCAAAAAGGTCACTTTTACCAAAAGCCAAGCGGCTAAAGTAGCAAAGCCGGATCTAAAGGTTTGTGCACAAAGAATCTAGGAATCCTAATTAATTTTCTCTTCTCTGTTCCACCCCCTTGTTATCTCCCCATTGTCCAGTCACATTCAGAGAAGATGTTTTGATAACTGTCCCCAAAACGGTTGGGTAGGTGGATAGGCATTGCATTCCATTGCCAGATCTGCAGCTTCGGGGGGTCTCCAGATGGTACAAAGGTCACTTTTGGTTTCTCCATCATCTTCCCACTGCTCCCTCTGCTCATGGCTTATGGCAGACTGGCATTTAGTGAAGCATAAATGTGAGTGAAGGACAGCAGCTCTAACATCCCTACTGTTCAGTCATTCATCAAAGAATGCAGAGAAGAGCAACAACAATAATTAGGGACTGAAGGCTAAAACATGTAAAGAACAGTTGCTGGAACTGAGTATATCTAGTTTGATGAAAAGAAGGACTAGGGGTGACATGATCACAGTGTTCCAATATCTCAGAGGCTGCCACAAAGAAGAAGGAGTCTCACTATTCTCCAAAGCAGCTGAAGGCAGGAGAAGAAGCAACAGTTGGAAACTAATCAAGGAGAGAAGCAACCTAGAACTAAGGAGAAATTTTCTGACAGAACAATTAATCAGTGGAACAACTTGCCTCCAGAAGTTGTAAATGCTCCAACAACTGGAGGTTCTTAAGAAGAGATCGGACAACCATTTATCTGAAGTGGTGTAGGGTTGCCTGCCCTAGCAGGGGGTTGGACTAGAAGACCTCCAAGGTCCCTTCCAACTCTGCATTCTGTTGTGTTCTGATCAACTCGGCCGGGCCAAAAACTGCACAGGACAATGTAAAGCATAGTGAAGCCCATATGCCATCTGAATGATCTTAACCAAGTGGTTAATTACAAAACTACTATGTTGGGCAATCATTGAGCATACCCTCACATTTTCTTTTTTAATTGCAACATAGCCACACACAGTTCAAAGCCACAAGCTACTTCCCTCTCCTGGCTGGCTGCAGAGATGCATATCTGAAGACAGAACATTTTTTGTGTTGCAGAACCCAGGTGTCCAAACTTAAACAAAGATTTTAGTTTAGTTTACTTTGTTGTCATTGCACCTCGTACAACAAAATCAAACACCATCTTCAATGCACATTATTATAACTATAAAAAATAAAATACACACATCCTTTGCATTCTATACAGTTGAATAGAAAAACCCCTGATATTGCATTAATATTACACTATATACTAGAATTCAGTATAGTTACTGCTCTGGGATAGAAGCTGTTTTTCAGCCTATTTGTCCTTGTTTTTATTATCCTGGACTGTCTGCCAGATGGTAATAGTTCAAAAAAAGGGTGCTCAGGATGAAATGGATCTTTGAGGATGTTTTGAACCTTCTTAAGGCAGTGGGAGCTATAAAGCTCTTCCAAAGAGGAGAGAGGGCAACCAATGATCTTCTGGGCAATGACATTAACTCTTTGGAGTGCTTTCCTATCTGCCATTGTGCAATTGGCAAACCATACGGAGGTGCAGTAAGTGAAGATACTCTGTATGGTGCAGCGGTAGAAGGTCACCAGCAGTTTTTCATTCAGTTGTTGTTTTCTGAGAAGTCTCGGGTAGTTTAATCTCTGCTGGACCCTTTTGACCAGGTTTGCAAAATGAGCACCCCAGGTCATGTCTTCTTTTATGGGAACACCCAGAAACTTAAAACTGGCCCCTTGATCCACCCTGTCTCCATTGATAAGCAAGGGCTGGATGTCTGATCTGTTCCTTCTATAGTCCACTATAATCAGGGATGGGATTCAACCAGTGTAACAACTAGTCCAGTGGACACACACTGGATGTTTTAAAAACATGTTTTAAAAACACCCATTTTCAGCTCTGAAACTTACCTTCTACAGCAGCCCTGGTGAGTAAAACAGCTGAGGCATGGCAATTTACTGTGCCACACGAATCACCTGAGCTGCAAAACACAGAAATAAAAGATAAACTAGGACAGGGACAGGTAGGCAGGGCCAAATGGTCACTGGAAATACCAGTTCACCCGAACGGTACGAACCGGTAGAATCCCACCTCTGACTATAAGCTCCTTAGTCTTATTGGTGTCAAGGACCAAGTTATTGACTCCACACCACGAAAGCAACTGGTCCGCCTCATCTTGATAGGCAGACTGTGATGACCTGGGGCGTGGCACACAGTCAGACAATCAGTAGGAGTCCCTTTATTAGCTCCAACTTTGCCCCCAATGTCCTGGTTATCTTCTGGGTTGGAGAAAACCTCTCCCAGGAACAGCCTTTGGCTGCAGAGAATCAAGTCCAAAACGTGGTTAACAAAAACTGTAACTATAAGTCCAAACAAGGCAAGATGAGGTAATGTCTGGCAGGGCAAGAGAAGGAATTCCAGACGTGAAGGAATGACAGTTGTTCCGTCCGGAAAAGACGCGCGGTAGACCGGGTTCCAACAAATAACTCTTTATTAGTTAACAGCAACAGTAACAGAACATTGGCTCAGCCGCGGCAGCCCTTTTTATAGAGACTTGCCTGCCGGCTTTTAGCCAATGACATTGTTTTAACTTTGCCGCCTTTGAGCGGCTCCTTGGATTAGTTCCTAATGAACCAATCCACAATTGGCCTTTCTGGCCAATCAGAAAAGACTATTTGGTACCTTCCAAGTTATACAGAACAACAGTAATTCAGTAAATTACTGGAACGCAGATAACCAAAGTCAACACAAGATAAACTCCCATTTGTTCCCCGCAGACACCACACACTCAGCTTGCATCTCTTTTAAACTCTCTTCTCAGGTGTGGCTAATGAAAGGAATCAGGGCCCTTTCCTCCTCTGTAAGCCATGTGACCCACATTGCTCTCTACTCTGTTCCTCCCTGTGTGCCCTAGGATGAAGAGGGGGTGGGCCTGGGTCTTCCTCTGAACTCCCTCTCCCTTGTTCTATCTCTCCCCTGCTCTGCCCAGATGGACTTTGCCCTTCCCCAGTTTCCTCCCCAGCCAATGGAGCCACATTCCCACTCTCTGTCAGCTGTTCATCTTCCTCCTGCGATTCAGACTCTGACACCAGCATGACACATAGAGATGAATCCCACCACTGTTGTATCATCTACAAATTTAGTAGTAGTATTACTGGCGTGCTTGGGAATGCATTTTCAATTCGGGAAATCACTGTACCATCGACAGAGGAGAGGAACGTACACCATGCCCAGCTCACGGGCAATTGGCCAGTCGGCGATACAACATATCATGTGCACATAGAAACACAGGGGGCATACATGGAAACATCGAGTAACTAAACTGAGCGTTTCAGAGGCTTTTTAACATCATCCCATTATTATTAGACATTGTAAAAGCCATTTCAAAGAGAGTATTTATGAAAGAACGCTTTTAAAAAGAAAAAGTATCAGAATCAATTCATGAAGAATCTGGATCAAGGGCAAAATATAAAACTGCACACAAAAGAAAAGAAAAATCTTGAAGACAGCCACCAATTTAATTTATACAATGCAGACACTTACGAACATGGGAATAAAAGCTCAGGATAATAGCAAATGGATTTATTTGGGGGGGTGGAGGGGAAATGAACACAGAGCTACATCTGCAGGAAAAGATCATAATGGCATTAGAATAATTTGGAGAAAAGAAGAACTCTGTAACACTTTTCCCTAGTTTTCTTTTGCCTTATAGATCTTCTTTGAATTTTTAAGAAATTGAAATTCATTTATAGTGCTCTGATATTTCATCTTTACAATCTTTACCCTTTCTTCCACCATAGAGTAGAAAATTATTTATCATAAATTGATAAGCTCATTACAAATGTATTCATTTAAATCAGTGTTTCTCAAGCTCTTCAGCTTTAAGACATGTGGACTTCAGCACCCAGAATTCCCCAGCCGGCTACTGGCTGAGGAATTCTGGGAGTTGAAGTTCACATATCTGAAAGCAGCTGAGATTGGGAAACCCTGATTTAAATGGATTGCCCACCTGACTCCAATGGACTCTAGAAATAAACATAAAAATAGCAAAAACATTAAATCAGATGGACAATCCTGAGTAAATTGAGGTAAAATGAGTTCAGAGGTATTTCTTGAGAAAAGTACTCCATTCCTCCACTCACAATAGAATTTCCGATGCCTCCAGGGTCGAAATTTTGGGCCTGGGCAATCTGGAACTGTGCTGCCTGCAATCCGATCTAAGCATAGTTCACAAAATTGTCTGCTATAACATCTTGCTTCAATCACAATAATACATGGGCAAATAACCAATGCAAACTCAATCACTCTAAACTTGACTGCAGAAAATAAGACTTCAGCAACAGAGTGGTCAATGCCTGGAACGCCCTACCTAATGCCGTGGTTACAGCCTCAATCCCTCACAGCTTCGACCTCAAATTGTCTACCGTGAACCTCACCCCATTCCCAAGAGGTCCTTAAAGGGGGCATGCATAAGCGCACCCAAGTGCCTACTATTTATTTATTTTTATTTATTTTTATTTATTTGATTTATCAATTGCTTACAAGATAATAGGTATAATTATATACATAGTTATACATGAAATGGGTACATTTAAAAAAAACAAAAAAAAAACAATAGGACAGGGGCAGGAGGCATGTTGGTGCGCTTATGCATCCGCCCTACAGACCTCTTAGGAAAGGGGTGAGGTCAATAGTAGACAGTCTAAGGTTAAAGTTTCTGGGGTTTGGGGAATAAACCTACTATCCAGTGGTAGATTCAATTTTTTTTACTACCGGTTCTGTAGGTGTCGCTTGGTGGGTGTGGCAGAGGAAGGATTCTGTAAAATCTCCAGTCAGAGGTAGTATTTGCCAGTTCTCTGAAGTCCTGAAAAATTTTGCTACCGGTTCTCCAGAACTGGTGAGAACCTGCTGGATACCACTTCTGCTCCTGTCCTTGTCTTACTGTCTCCATTTATCTGTATTTACTCCCTTTATTCTCATTTAGATTCATACTTATAGTTGTTATCTGGTACATATTTGACAAATGAAATAAATAAAAAATAAATAAAATAAATAAACATAAAAATAGCAAAAACATTAAATCAGATGGACAATCCAGACTAAAATGAGCGAATAAACAACAAAATCAACAAATGCCTTGGACAATTTAATAAATTTCAGCCGCAGGCCTAGGACCCCAGCCAGATCATAAGGATGTTTCGGGACCCTAGAGAGAAGATGCCATCCTTATTCCATTCAAGGGGACGCTGTTCCAGAGGGCAGGGGCCACAACACAGAACTTATGCTCCCTTGATCTCACAAGATGACAGCATTTAATGGAGCAAACTCACTCTGCTGGAACACATTGGGTGCGTGAAATGATTGGAGACAGCAGCATCCAGATTAATTAAACTCCCCCTTTATGAAAGATGAGGTATAGTGTTAGACGTTATCTCAAATTTAAAAAGGCATAAATCACATACACACACACACACCCTTCACCTAGGTGGCTGCACAACCAAGAAATTCAGAGTGTTACTACTTCCCTAAATTAAACTCTGCCTTAAATGTTTAAGAATCGGAGAACTCAGTTTAAGATCAACCATGCTTCTTAAACTCAGGACAAGTAGAATCGTATTGTCCGTTCGCCCAGCTTAATCAAGAGTTAAAGATTTTTACAGCTTGTTTGCTAAGAAGGCTAAAAACTCTTTCATGAAGGATGATATAAATCCTGAGCAAGCAGGTTTTGTTAAAGACAGGCAGATAGCAGATCCAATTCGTCACATTCTGAATGGCCTGTATTGCAAAAGAAAGCTCCTTTTGCTACCCAAACTATATATATTTTTAAGGTTTTTGGAACAGCTGCAATGGCTGCAATTTGATTATACTGGCAAATCATCTTCAGATGGGATCTGGGTGTATTATTAATCCATTTATTAACAAATTCATCCACAAACATATGGTACTTCTTTTGCAGCCATGCAATTAAATATTTGGAATTTTTATTTATTTATTTCACATATGGCAAATTTTTGAAATACTGAATCATTTCCCACACTAGAGGCCAAAGATAGGAAGGTCTATGAGTTACCCTTTTATTCATCCAGAGTTGCTCTGGCTAGTGAGCTGGGTGGGATATAAATTAGCTGAATGAATGAATGAATGAATGAGCATTCGTCATTGAACCTTTATGAAACTCTTAGCCACAGCCAGCTTATTAGAGGTTTTTTAATTAACAATACCAAACATAAGATCAGTTTTTATATGGATTATATTGTCCAGTAGTGGTAGACCCCTATTTTAGTGTGGTTCCCACATTAACAAATGGAATTGTCCAAATTTGAGGCTGGGGCAGGCCTAAAAATAAATTCCTTAAAATCCAAACAATTGTGTTGTAAAGTTGGACGACAGATTCTGCACAAACATCTCAAATTCTGTGCAGCAAAGTGATTACTCAGAAGTACTTAGAATCAGGGTTGGGATTCTACCAGTTCGCACCTATTTGCTAGAATTGGTTGTTAACATTCTAAGCAGTTCGGAGAACCAGTTGTTAGAAGAAATTATTGGCCTAATCCTGTAAGGAAGGCAGGAAGGAAACATTCTGGTGTTGCTTACAGAAACTGCTTCTCTGTTAACCCTTATTACATTCTTGGCAGGACTAGACTTCTTGTCTCAGGAACGTCTTTGGAGTTTTTTTCCCCTCCTTTGCTGGTACTTTGCTTGTGTGGAGTGACTATTCAAAGTTACAATGGCACTGAAAAAAGTGACTTATGACCATTTTTCACACTTACAACTGTTGCAGCATCCCCACAGTCATGAGAGGCCAGGCGAGGAGATGCGTGCCTTGATGTGAGTGATATTGAGTTGGCCACACCCAGCCAATAATATGACCATCAAGCCATGAGCACCCAGTCACATGACCACCAAGCCACACCCACCACCTAAGCCACGCCCACAGAACCTGTTGTTAAAAATTTGAATCCCATCCCTGGTTAGATATCTATGAAGATTCTCAATCCTCCAGGTCATGCTGGTTCCAAAAGTGCTTTCCGAAAGGCAATTTGATTTTCTTGATTTTTTTTTTAAAAAAACTTGTTTCTCAGCCAAGGATTCCCGACTCATCAATTAGAACTTGAAGAAGCTTCTTTGATGAGCAGTGAAATGTTTTCAAAGACAAAAAAAATAAACAAGGAAGTTTCGAAAAGCACCTACTCCAAAATAGGCTTTTAAAACTGATTTAGAAAGTATGTCCCAACTGATGTGCAAGCAGAATTCTTCTTATCTTCCCTGTGCCAAATAAAGATGGGCATTGGAGTTGAGTGGACAATAAATTTAAGTCAGGGTTTCTCCACTTTGAAACTTTAAATCATGACACCTTAAAAACTTTTTCTCCCAATGGGCTCATCCCTCTATGATTCTTTTGTTTTTACAGGCTTCTTTTTTATGTATGTTGCTGCTTTATTGTGTTTTGCATATTTTAAACAATGGAATAATGAATGCTTTGATCCATTTTTTTAAAGCAACCCTTTGTGTGGACTGAATCAGGCTGTAAATTGCTTCAAAACAAGAATGCATTTCAAAAAGATGACAAAGAAGCCATTGAGATGAAATCTTCCAGAGGATTCCTAAACATCAGCCGTTCCTTGGTTGACCCAGTTTCATCCTGTGGTTGAACATGCACACGAGTCATTCCGTGTGCCATTAGACTGATGGTTTTCACAAGCTGGATTGGTTCAACGGCTGCACTAATCAGGAGGGCAATTGTGCAAGATTTCACCTGGAACTGGGTGGTGAGCAGCTTCTCGTTCATGAGAGCACTTACCTCATCCTACCACTCTGTTCCTTGGAGGTTCTTCCCATCCTTCCTCTTGAAATCAGATACCATGGGTCTTGCAAATCTTTTTTTTTTTTTTTTACAATTTTGGGCAGGTTTGAGAAATGCTTTTTGCATTTTGCCAATCTAGTGGCTATTTGTTTTATTGTTTACATCCTTGTCACAGATGACAAATAAATAGTGAGGAGCACTTGGCCACCCTCTTTCTCTTCTTCCTCCATTGCCCAGCTCAGAGGAGAACGGGACAGATTTAAAAAAAAAAAAAAGATTTATTAGACCAATTCTCGAATACAGCTCATCTATCTGGAACCCAAACTGCATATTGGACATTAATACATATCAGACATTAAGTCCAGAGATATTTCACAAGAAGAGTCCTCCATTCTTCTGCTCACAACAGAATACCTTATGCCAGCAGACTTGAAATTTTGGGCTTAGACAACTGAGAACGACACCGCTTTCAGTCTGACCTAAGCCAGGGGTGGGTTTCTACTAGTTCTGTCCATCTCTGTAGAACTGGTTCTATGTCTGCTGATGTTTTTGCCTACCTGCCCACCTGGGCTCTTACCTGATCTTTATTTCCTGATTTTTCAACTTCAGCTGCTGAACGACACACAGCTGCAGTTAAAAAAGCAGGAAAAGAGGGCTGTTTCAAAGGCTGCGTCTCTGCATGCAGCGTGCTAATGACGATGTACAGGCGCGCGCTCACGGTGTGCAGGGAAGCACATCATAAATTTCCGAACCTTGTAAAACACCAAACCGGTAGTTAACCCTGTCGTATCCCACCCCTGACCTAAATTGTAGTACATAAAATTATCTGCTACAATGTCCTCCCTGTCAATGACTACTTCAGCTTCAATCATAACAACACACAAGCACACAATAGATACCTACGTAAGGTATATGGGTCCAAACTTGATTGCAGGAAATACAACTTCAGCAACAGAGTGGTCAATGCCTGGAATGCACTACCTGACTGTGGTCTCTTCCCCAAACCCCCAAAACTTTAACCTTAGACTGTCTACCGTGGACCTCACCCCATTCCTAAGAGGTCTGTAGGGAGCGTGCACAAGCACACCAAAATGCCTACCATCCCTGTCCTAATGTCTCTCTCTTATTTGTACCCATTTCATGTACTCTTAATCATGTTTCCAATGATATTTGTTATCTAAAACATGCTTTACAAAATAAATAAATAAATGGGAAAAAAAAAAAGAAAACATGGTGTACAGGTGAAATCACATCAGCGAGGACAATCACACTAAGTTATAAAAATCCCAGAGGGGTTGTGGGACTGCACAATAGCCAGTGATTGTGTGAAAAGGTCTTAGATTTAGACTTCCCTGGTTTGCTAGGTCAGGCTTCAATATTTCATGCACCTGCAGAAACCTGCTTTGATTGTGTAAACCGTGGTTAAATTGGCAGGGCTATAAGCAGAGCTATAGACAACTTTATTGTGTCCTGCAGCTACAATATTGCCACATTTCCTGTGTCATCTTGAAACACAGTGTCATTGGTTCTGCCCTTCTTGCAAAAAGCTTGGCCTGAGATAGGCACATGAGATGAGATGAGTCATCTGATTTTCAATTTTCTTTGTCTTCTAAAGTTTCCATTCTCTCACACACACAACAACACCACCATCAAACAAGACAAGAAAAAAAGAAAGGCAGTTATCCAGTTCAGATGTTCAAAGAAAGAGAGGAGAGAGAGAAAGAGATGGAAATGTCTGCTGGCTACGTTCTATTAGCTAATGTTCCTTTTATTTTTCTGCTGAAATCAGCAGTCAGTTAAATGAATTCCATTACTTAATATTCAGTCTGTTTTAAGATCATGTTTGATTCAAAATTTGCTTTATTTTTTTTTTTTTCTGACTGAAAGCTGAAGGGGAGGCTGGACGGAATTAGATAAAATGGGTCAGAGCAGTTAGTTCTGTTTTCTTGAGCACACCACAATTTTTGTTACAAAAGCAGGATGTTGGTGGCTCATAAAAACCCAAGGCTGCTCAGAAATATTTGGGGATCTCAGTAGAACCAGGACTTTTCTCCATCTCATCTTCTTTCATCAGGTAGATGCAGGGGTGGGATTCTACCGGTTCGGACCGGTTCTTTAGAACCGGTTGTTATGATTCTGCGCAGTTCAGAGAACCAGCAAATCGTGCCCCTGGCTGGCCTTTTCCATCCACTCCTCCCCTCCCTATCCAGTCAATCCTTATCATGCATGCACAACAACACATGCATGAGTGACATTGCTGATTGCATTCTCCCCCACTCACCCCACCCAGTCACTCCTTACAGTATTTCATTTTTTTTTCTCCTCCCGACAATCAGCTGTTCTGTGATCAGCTTTTCTGGAATCCTCCTCACTGTCTTACTGCTTCACCCAGCTGCTGCACCCCTGCACTCTATTTTTTTTTTTGCCTCCTGGGCCTCAGGGAAGCCTCCTGGAAGGCTGTTTTTGTTCCCAGGAGGCCTTCCATGAGGCCCAGGAGGCAAAAAAAAACCCCAGGGTGGGATGCTGGAAAAAAAGCCATGTCCACCGAGTCACATGGCCACTCCCACCTAGCCACTCCCACCTAGCCACACCCACAGAACCAGTAGTAAAAATATTTGCATCCCACCCCTGGGTAGATGCATCTGTAACTCCTATAAAGGAGCAACATCATTTACCCATCTGGTTTGAATGTCATAGAAAAGAGAGTGGCATGTCCTGTAAGTTATAAATCTAAGCAACTGTATTCACAAATTGGCACAGCCAATGGCAAAAAACCTTCATTGGACATTTGTTTCCTTGATTATAATTTGTTTCCTGCCTTTATGATTTTACCAATCATTGAAGGTGCAATTAATATCCAAAGATGCTTTTTTTTTTTTTCCCCAAAAGGCAACTGGGCTTTGGTTTTTCTTGAAAACATTTCCCTTCTCATTCAAATTCTCAACTGAAGAAGCTCCTTGGGTGAGAAATGAAATGTCTTCAAGGGAAAACAAAGTCCAGTTGCCTCTTGAAAAAAACACCTTTGAGACAACCATGACTTGGATGATTGAGAATCTCCATAGACAATTAATATCCAACACCTCTTCTGCCTACTGTTGTCCCTACAACAACCCTGTGAGACAGAGGTGGTATTCAGCACGTTCTGACCAGTTCTGGAGAACCAGTGGTGGAAATTTTGAGTAGAACCAGCAAATCCCACTTCTGACTGGAGATTTTACAGTATCCTTCCCCTGCCACGCCCACCAAGCCATGCCCACAGAGCCAGTCGTAAAAAAATAAAATTGAATTCCACCACTGTTGGGAGGTGAGTTGGGCTAAGAGACAAGGACTGTCCCAAAGTCACCCAGCCAGCTTTCATGCCTAAAGCAGAACTAGATCTCATGCCCTCTTGCTTTCCAGTTTGGTGCCTAGACCAAATTGGCTCTCTGGTTTTTTTATCTCTCTCTGGAACCACATTACCAGAGTCAACCAAATATTAGGACAATATAATCTGCGATTTAGTTGCAATTGCTGCAAAAGATTTAACATAAATTTGAAAATGAATTGGTTAATATATGAACATGTATGCAAGCACTGGTGTGGGTTATGAATTAGAGCTTCTTTACGATTTGCTGCATTATACAATCTCAGCAAATGAGGATTGTATGAGAAAAGAAACAGTAAGTAAGAGATAACGCTAAAGACTGAAAAGCCAAGCCACCCTGCCAGGGGTGAGGGGATTCAGTAAGTCTCTAAATTAGGGGTAAGCAATGTGCAACCCTAGGTCCCATGTGCAGCCTTAATGAGGCCGTAATCTCATTTCAAAAGTTCACTGTAAACAGTCAATACTAGCAAGAGCAATACACATTTACTCTGGGAATATTGGAAAGAAGAACAAAAATAATAGGATGTCAGGTAAAGAGAGATTGGGTAGATGGATCTATGTCCACCAGGGGTAACAGAATAACAGCGTTGGAAGGGACCTTGCAGGTCTTCTAGTCCAACCCCTGTTCAGTTAGGAAGCCCTATAGCATTTCAGACAAATTATCTAATCTCTTCTTAAAAACTTCCAGTATTGGAGCATTTACAGCTTCTGGAGGCAAGTTGTTCTAACTGTCAGGAAATTTCTCCTTAGTTCTAAGTTGTTTCTCTCCTTGATTAGTTTCCACCCATTGCTTCTTGTCCTGCCTTCAGGTGCTTTGGAGAATAGCTTGGCTCCCTCTTCTTTGGGGCAGCCCCTGAGATATTGAAACACTGCTATCCTGTCACCCCTGGTCCTTCTTTTCCCTTTTGAAAAACGGTAGATTAGAATTCTCTGGGTGTCATCAATTCAAAAAAACCAACACAACAAAATCACAGGCTGCAGATTTAGATCTGAATCGTTGCGGTGCGACAAGAAAGAGGAAGGGAGGAAGGACAGAAAAATGGGAGCTCCTTCTTAAGCATGGATCATTCATGGTTGCACATGCAAATTGGAATGGCTACCCAAAACCACAACTCAAGAAAGGAAGTCAGTGCCACACAAAGATGGTAAAGGCACACAACTCCAGGAGCAGAGGTCTTTCTCACTCAATTCTCCCCCTGCTGGACTTAAAGAGAAGGGCAAGTGCAATTGATTATTTCCTCTTGAATATTCCCACACAACAGTACTTTTGTGGGGTGGGATAGAGTCATGTCACAGATCCAAAATAAAAGAGAGCCTTTTGCTTAAATGTGACCATTTGTATGGCAACATTTTTCAGTTGGGATTAGAGCAGGGGTTGATAGCCTTGAAGATAAGGGGCATAAATGATGATCTATATTGTTAAAAAGTGCATTATTAAATGATAGGAGTAACAAAGGGGAGCTGGAGGCATAAGAAGAACGGCTGCAGAAATAGGGTATGTCCACTCTTATGAAGAAAAGGACTAGGGGCGGCATGATAGCAATTTACCAAAATCTAAGTGGGCTGCCACAAAACACCAACCGCAGGAGAAGAAGCAACGGATGGAAACTGATCAAGGAAAGAACCAAACTAAGACCACAAAAAATCCTGACAATGGAAGATTTCTTCAGCTTTTCTCCAGAAATTGTGGGTGCTCCATCCCTGGAGATTTTAATGAAGAAATTATACAGCTATTTGTCTGAAATGGTGTAAGATCTCCTGCTTCAGCAGAGAGTTGGGATAGAACAGGGGTCTCCAACCTTGGCAACTTTAAGACTTGTGGACTTCAACTCCCAGAATTTCTTAGCCAGCTGGCTGAGGAATTCTGGGAGTTGAAGTCCACAAGTCTTAAAGTTGCCAAGGTTGGAGACCCCTGGGATAGAAGATCTCTACAGTCCTTCCAACACTGTTACTCTGGTTATAATTCAATTATAATTCCCATTTTTTGGCTGGCCACATTATCAGAACTATTTTTTTTTCCATCTCCCTTTTACATTTTAGGTTTCTAAGAAGAACAAGTAGCATTCTATTGAATTCTACTGAATAGTGCGATATTAATGCAAGATCAAGGGTTTTCAATTTAATGTATAGAATGCAAAGGATGTGTGTTTGCGTTTATTCTCACAGTCATAATATACACTTAAGATGGTATTTAATTTCATTGGATGAGGTGCAATGACAATAAAGTGAACTAAAGGGAGGGCACTGGGCCATTATGCTACCAAATTTTGAAAGTGTTATCACCCTGCATCCAGGGTGATGCTTTTGATAATTTAATGGGATGTGGGGATGTGAGTTCCGTGCCCTGGGACTTTCTGTACCTGAAGTTCTGCTTTCACTGCAAAACAAGAGTGTCACCATTCACATATGACTCACAACAATCTGCCCTTTGTAGGGGCTACCAACGCTTTGCCCTGAACGTAGCATTTATTTTATTACAGATAATTAACATTTCCACGGCCCTCTATTCTCAATGTTCAGAGCAGAATATGCAGGGGGGAGAAAACCCAGAATATTAAAAGCAGGATCTTAATAATATATAATGGCACTGATCAACAAGGATAGAAATCAAATTTTAATACATCCCCCCCAAAAAAACAAAACTTTTCAGGGATGATCTTTTTCTTGCTTGGGAAAACAGATTGGAGAAGAGTTAATACTTATTGACAAGGCAAGGTGCTTCAAAGAAAAGTCAGTGAGACAATGTGCTATGCAGTGGTGGGATTCAAAAATGTTTACTACCAGTTCTGTGAGCGTGGCTTGGTGGGCATGGCTTTGTGGGCGTGGCAGGGGAAGGATATACTGCAAAATCCCCATTCCCTCCCCACTCCCCTAACCTGCTTTCCAGCTCCGTTCTCCTGTGCAGGGCAACCAAAGGAGACCCAGCCAATCAGCTGGGACTCAATGGGAGGTGGAGAATAGATGGGGGCGGGGCCAGGCAGAGGTGGGATTTGCCGGTTCTCTGAACTACTCAAAATTTCCACGACCGGTTCTCCAGAACTGGTCAGAACCAGCTGAATATCACCTATGGTGCCATGGCTAGGGTGTCAAACACAAGGCCCATAATGTGGTCAGATCCAGCCCAAGGAAAATCTAAGGGGCCGGTCTACCCAGTGCAAAGAGGAAACATTCCAGCTGTCAAGCCTGAATCTGGTTAGATGGTAGATTAGTTTATATCTGGGTTATTCATATGAATTCAGTTTGATGTACTAGGGACCCGAAGGGGGTGGAGGGAGAGCTGAGGTGGATGGAGTTCCAACCAAAACAACATAGCTGGACAATGAGTTAGCCACATTCCAGCTGGCCAGAGGAAGGAGGAGCGAACTTTCCAGACAACCATTCCACATCCCAGTTGGACAATGTGACATATTTTTTTGAAAAATTGTGAAAATCCTAGTTATAGTGACGTGGAAAGCCAGGAAACTTGGTGCCAAGATAGTGTAATTTAATAAACTTGTTCTTTGAGGAATTGAAATGCCTTGGAGTTCATTTTATAAAGGTTGCATTTCTTGGACCCTGACACCAGCAGTTTGGGGAGTGGTGTTAAGCTGGCCACACCCACTCAGTTGGCCACGTCCACCCAGCCCTGATGTGACCCCATTGAAATTGAGTTTGACACCCCTGTGCTATGGCATTTCCATAGATGGAGCTTCTCCAGCGATGGGACGCTTTGTAGAGTCCCAAATCCTGTCTCTTAGCAGAGAGTCTCGTTCATGTCTGAATTCAGGTAGTCCTCAAACTTATAACCAAAATTGAGGATGAGAACTTATCTTGGAAGCAAGTTGGTGATTAAGTGACTAGTGCCGGATTTTATGACCTTATTGCCATGGTTGCTAAGCAAATCACTACAGTTCTTTAGTGAATCATGTGGTCATTAAGTGAATCCAATTTCCCCCATTTATTTTGCTTCTCGGAAGCTGGATGGGAAAGATGCAAAAGGCAATTGAATGACCCCAGGATGCTGCAAACCATCATAAAATGCATGCTGATTACCAAAGGCCCAAAATTTTGATCATTGCAACCATGGGGAATGCTACAATGGTCATATGTATGAGGACCAGTTGTAAATCACCTTGTATAGTGCTATTGTAGCATTGAACAGTCGCTAAACAAATGGTTGAGAACTAATTGAAAGAAGTCTTGAAGATACCCTCTGCTTTAAAGGTGATAGCCAACATATTGAATTGGACCCATAATTGGTATTTACTGTATCTTGCGGACCCAACTGCACCTCTAGTGTTTATTGGCCTGAGCAATACAGTTATATTCTAATATAGAGACTCCCTAGACTAGGAGATCTGAGCAGCCAGTGAACTTGAACTGATTTAAAGAAGCATTTTGTTATTAATCCCATAGCAGAATTGACATAGGGCAGGTTTCTCTTCCAACAGGCTCGGCATGAACCTATGAAACAAGTGTACAAATATCCAGGAACTCCTGATAAGTAATTTTTATTGTAGAAAGTTTAAGATGCCATTACAGGAAAATTCCAACTATTACTATGTATTAAGTTTAAGTTACAGAATCTATGTGCGGTATGGATGGTGCAGCGAGCTGGATGGTCCTCTCCAGGGAGCAGAATTTTCATCTGTTGCTTGATATGATCCGAACATATCTAGCAATAACATAAGAATTCCAACAGCCCATTTCCCAAGAATCCACCCTTAGATCTATTCTCCTTAATCTTGAGAGAAATTTCCTGACAATTAGACCAATTAATCCATGGAATGACTCCAGACGTTATGGGTGCTCCAGCACCAGAGGTGGGATTCAGCAGGTTCTGACCAGTTCTGGAGAACCGGTAGCGGAAATTTTGACTGGTTCAGAGAACCGGGCAATACCACCTCTGACTGGCCCCGCCCCCATCTCTTCTCTGCCTCCTGAGTCCCAGCTGATTGGCTTGGTCTTTTTTGGTTGCCCTGCACAGGAGAACAGAGCTGGAAAGCAGGTTAATGGGGTGGGGAGGGAATGGGGATTTTGTAGTATCCTTCCCCTGCCACGCCTACCAAACATGCCACACCTACCAAGCCACGCCCACCAAGCCACGCCATGCCCACCAAGCCATGCCCACAGAACTGGTAGTAAAACATTTCGGTTTTTAAGATAATCATTTGTTTGAAATGGTATAGGCCAGGTCTTCTGCTTGAGCAGGGGGGGTTAGACTAGAAGACCTCCAAGGTCCCTTTCAACTCTGTTATTCTATTTCTCTCCCAAGCAACATCCATGAGCCCCCTTTAAAAATGAAAACCGTACTTTTTAACAATCTAGATCTTTCAATCGTCCCCAGTTCACAAACAGAGATGAAAATGTCCCATTGTGGAATGTTCAGATGTCAAAATAACCACTTCCAAATTTTCCAAAAGTGGTTCATCATAGATATAAACTTCGTACAGACAAGTATAATGAAGTGTAGAACTCATTTATACAAAGAACAGTCGGTTAAAAAGAATGATAGTTATCTAAAAAAATTAACATATAAGCACTTGAATAATATTTACATTAAATATACATATATATAGAACTTTATCAGCTCCTGGTCGTAACAATACATTATACTTTGTTTCTTTTTGTTTCCTTTTCTATATTTTTTTCATTTTTAAGATACTTTTATGTGTCTTGTACGCACATACGTATTTGCATTACAATTTTCTTTGTGTTTTGTTTCTTCCTTTCTTTTTTTTCAACATTATTTTAAAAGCAATAGAAATAATTTTTTCAAAAACCAAACCAAGAACCAATGCTGTTCCAAATGCCAATCAATATTGAAGGTTTAAGGACCAGCCAGATGTGCGATCAACAAGAGGTCACCTCATCTCTGGCTTTGGGGTTATTTGATAAATGGTTCTGCAAAGAGAAGGGAAGGCAGAAAGGAAGAAAATATTGTGCTAGACAATTTGCAAACTATTTCTGATGGGCAAGGTGACCAAGAGACTTAGGAAGAGTTCATTGTAGAGGCAATTCCAGGCTTCAACGCTCGATCCTAGGGACCAGTTTCTGTTTCCTGATATTTAATTCTGCAGCAGCACAGATCTGATCATATTTGATGCAGAGGGCACAAATGCAGTTCCAACTGGAAAGGGTTGGTTATTTCTGTATTCCAATCATGTTCACGTAACTCCTTGGTTCCTCTGTAGAAAGAATGAAGGGGGGGAGTGTCAATTAGTTTTGATAGGTTTTTTTTTTAATCTTTAATATTCTGGCTTTAATTAGAAAAAAACCCACCTCTATGCAAAGGACAGTGTCGTAATGGCCCACACTTAAATGAATTGAAAATAATTTTGAATGAAACAACAAAGGTTGGCATTTTCTCACCAAAAAACACGTAACTGTACGATAGGCAGGGGTGAGAGTTTAGGAGAGGAATTATAATAAAAATTTGCCAGCCTGTTCATATTTGTGGTAAGAGCAATAGCTGCTAGGCCAATTTCACAGATAGAGAGTTAAGGTCAGGGGCTGGGGAAAGGCCCACATATGCTCACTGAATATGCAATGAAAAAGAGGACATTTTCAGTGGGACGATATCATGTTCAAATAGTGGCTACAATGCAATTGAAGGGGGTGGCCTTTTTCCCATGCGCCTGAAAAGAGGTGTGGCTTCTATCAGGGACCACAGCCAACATCTTGATCTCCCTTGCACACTCCTAATGTCAACCCTGAAGTTGACTGAAGTGAAGCCATTTTTAAATCTTTTTCCACTTCAGTGTTGACGCATACTGGAGCTGAGGGATAGGGAGGGGAGTGGGAAATAGAGACAGCTGAGGTGCTGTAGCCAAAACAAAATGTTTTCCCTTGGTATCCAAGGACATTCCTGCAAGTGTTCAGAAAGGGCAGACTGAGGTCATCTAGCAGTTGGACTGTATGCCCATTGGACCATGTGACTGAGGGTTTGTGGGGGAAATGGAAAACATTTACTTTGAATTAGGTGGAAACCGTGAGAACTTTTAGAGTTGGTTTTCACCAGATCTGTGTGTCAACTCATAAAATATTTCTATGGTTTTTTTTAGAGTTACCAATGAAAAGGGAGAGGCAAGCAGTACAGCAGCTTGCAAACCAAAACTGCATTCCATAAATGTTTTCAAAGGTAGTAACTAGGTGACTGTAAATTACATATGCCAGAGTTGGCTTGCTATCAAGATTCCAGCAATTGCCCTAATTAAATCATGATTCTCAAGCCAATCTTCAAAAAACTTCAAAGGATTTATTAGAAGTGACACTATGCAGGGTTGGGCTTCAAAAAATTTACTAACAAGTTCTCTGCCTGCTTGCTCGGTGGGCATGGCTATGGTGGCTGTGACCTAGTTGGCTTCCTGCTCCATGGCGTGGGGCCATTTTCACCCTCCCTGGGCTCTGGAGGCTTTCCTCAAGCCTTCAAGAGGGTGAAAATGGCCTCCCTGGGCTCCAGAGGTTCTCTGGAGGCAAGAAACAGTCCCATTTCCGGCCTTCCAGAGCCTTTAGGAGGCCCATTTTTCACCCTTCCCAAGTCTCCATGTGGGCCCTGCACTTATCTGGGATCTAAAATGGGCCACATGGGGACTCCAGGGAGGGAAGAAGCGGGATGGGCAGCGCCAACCAGGGTTGGGATTTGCCAGTTTCCCAAACTGGCCATAAAATTAACAACCAGTTCACCTGAACCGGGGAGAACTGGTAGCAACCCACCCCTAGATCTATGCCAATATGATATTTCAAATAAAGCTATTCCTTGAGGATTTCACCTCCCTCTGAGTCTTGCCTGATATGAAACCCTAACACCTGATCTGTTCTTAGTAACTGGGATAATTAGGATATAACTTACCATATCACATTTTATGTGAATTAAGTTACGGTTAAGGATTTAGGTGCCACTAGACTATAAACTGGGAGCAAACCCCACTCCTTACTAGCACTGATGATGTCATCTAGTTTGGGTAACGAGAAAGGTCTGCAAGAAAACCATGAAGCTTGAAAGAGCACCAAGAATCTCTCACTTATGTGGATTATCAAATAATGGGCATTTTTTAAGATCACTTAAAAGAGGAAAGCATCACTGGAAATCCCAAAGGTGCTTTTCAGAAGGCAACTGAAATTTCTTGTTTGTTTTTTCTTTTGAAGATGTTTTGCTTCTCATCCAAGAAGCTGTCTGCAAGAATAACAGATAATAGATCATCAGAGTTGCAAGGGATCTTGTAGGTCATCCAGTCCAAGCCCAAGCAGGAGACCCTACAACCATTTCTGACAGGTGGGAGTCCAGTCTCTTCTTGAAAATCTCAAGTGATGGCGTTCCCACAACTTCCAACTTCTGTTCCATGGGTTGATTGTTTTCACTGTCAGAAAGTTCTCCTTATTTCCAGGTTAAATCTCTCCTTGTTCAGTTTTCATCCATTATTCCTGGAATGGAAGAAATATAAATCCTTCCATTCCCACTACCATTCTATCAGAGCTGGAAAAGCTTCTTAGATGAGAAGTGAAATGTCTTCAAAAAAAAAAACAAGGAAGCCCACTTGCCTCCTTGAAAAAGAACCTTTGGGACAACCATGACCGGTGGATGACTGAGAATCTCTACAGAACATCACTAGAGATGTTGGGATTTATAATGGGGCATATTTGGTGGGCTCCAGGTTAAGGATTGGGCTAGGCAGACAGAAGTAATACTTGAGTCCAATTGGCCATTCTTCCCATTCCATCCTCCCTTTTTGCTGGCCCCAGAAGAAACTCATTGTCAAGCACGGTTCACTTACCCTTTTTCTTCTTCTTCACACTTTTTTGATGGATGCAGCAATAAACAGGGAGCAGGAGGAGGAGTGTGAGAAGAAGATCTCCAACTACAATCCCAATCATGATGCCTGTATTAATATGATAACAGTCTCCATAGTTTCCTGTAGAACAGACATATGTCAGTTGGTTTCCTTGGTTTGATACAAGTAGGAAATACAGAGAAGGTGCCTTTTTATCATTTCTTGTCAAAATGACAGCAGCCTTCGGCAACCTAAGTCCACACCAGAGGTGGTATTCAGCAGGTTCTGACCAGTTCTGGAGAACCGGTAGTGGAAATTTTGAGTAGTTCGGAGAACCGACAAATGCCACCTCTGACTGGCCCCGCCCCCATCTATTCTCTGCATCCTGAGTCCCAGCTGATTGGCTGGCTGTCCTTTGGTTGCCCTGCATAGGAGAAGGGATCTAGAAAGCAGATTAGCAGGGAGGGAATGGCATTTTGCAGTATCCTTCCTCTGTCATACTCACCAAGCCACACCCACCAAGCCACACCATGCCCAGCAAGCAATGCCCAGCAAGTCACACCATGCCCACCTACCCATGCCCACAGAACCTGTAGTAAAAAAAATTAATCCCACCCCTGGTGCACACGATCTGCCACAATTTTGCAGAATATCAGACCAGGTCTCTCTATTACTTTCCTACATCTTTCTGCTTGGAACAGAGAGTAGAAGGCATTTGAAGAAATGCCCTCATCTCATATTCAGTTCTAGTCCAGGTGCAGCTTGGCCCATCCCTTGGAATATATTCAATTGCTGAACTGATGTGAATCACTGGCGTGAGCCTACCTGACCATCAGAATCGGTTTCCCAAATTTGGCAGACCTGAAAAAAGGGCTTCCAATTGAGAGGCTTCTCATCCGATCACCAGGTTCAGAAAGTGAAACAGATTTAATTTGAAACTCTAAACTGAAGCTTTACACTGCCTCTCCCAGATGGGTTTTTAAATGTGTATGTATCCCCACACTTCAAGTGCTTATACCCAAAACAGATCAGCCTTCTCCAAATTGATACCCTCTAGAGCAGGGGTCTCCAACCTTGGCAACTTTAAGACTTGTGGACTTCAACTCCCAGAATTCCTCAGCCAATTCCTGCTGAGGAATTATTGACCTCACCCCTTTCCTAAGAGGTCTGTAGGGGGCATGCATAAGCGCACCAACGTGCCTACGGTCCCTGTCCTATTGTTTTTTTATTTGTATCCATTTCATGTATTTATAACCATGTTTATACTTATACCTGTTATCTAATAATTGTTTGAATGAATGAATGAATGAATGAATGAATGAATGAATGAATGAATGAATAAATAAATAAATAAATAAATAAATAAATAAATAAATAAATAAAT